>JAZKJV010009570.1:0-594898 GCA_037367405.1 Ottelia alismoides | reverse complement strand
TAATGGGTGTTGGACCCTTGAAGGCACCCATGGATGGAACATCTGCTTTGTTGTCTGGACATGATGACAACAATCTCTAATGATTGGGGTTAGAAACAAGACAAATAATGTCTACCCGGACATATAGGAAGATAGTTGTAGGTGTAGACTCATACCACAAACCCTTCCATTCCTCAAGGGTTCCTTGTAGTCTGCAGCAATGTGAGCGTTACACAGGGACATGCACAGGACTGTACGCTACACGTCGGACTGCGCGTCACAGAGGGACACACGCAGGACTGCGCGCTGCACATCAAACAGGGGCAAAGGCGCATGAGCGCAAGGCTGCACGCTATACGCGTGAGGCGCAAGCGCAGGCTGCGCATGGCTGGAGGCGACACACGACTGGAGGCGGCATGCAACTGGATGCGACGCACAGCTAGGGGCGGCGCGCGTGGGGGTTTTGGTGGGATTGGGGCGCTAGGGCACAGGCTCCGGTCTCGGACCGTTGCTCTGATACCATGTGGAAGTGAAAATGAAAGTTGTATTCCTGCTAGCCCTAGAGCTCTCTTATATAGGAGAAAAGCCCCAAAGATAACAAGATATACTAATCTAAACATTTACCAATCACCGACTTCGAAAGCTGTAGATACTTTGGGATTAGAGGTTGCGTTGAACTGAGAGTGTATGCCACTGCACGCCGCCTCAATGAATCCTCTAATGCTAGCATGACGAATTTTCTTTATTTTAGTATTAAGGGTCTTTAAAACCCTCAACCTGTCTACAAGGAAGTACACTACTCTCGATGAACATGTTACTTAAATCAACATGCTTGTAAACACCTAATCCTCTTTATCAATGGCTTAATGTACATGTTATCATGATTAGCCACCAATTATCCCACCTCGTATCTATACCTGACATGACCACATCTTCAGTCAAGTAATCTTGTTTGATGGCAACCATGTACCACAAGATGTAAATAATTTATTTCGCAAGCTCAATGTATCAGGGAAACCATGTACTACCTATGTTTGGCGTGTTATGGATTTCTTCTAACAATTTAGCGGGTTGCATGCATGATCTGTAGTATCTATTCATGTCATTCTTATCGTAAAAGACAAGACAAAACCCATCATTGGATTCATTTTAAGCTATGCCACTTTCATACAATATAAATTATATAATTATGTGTATAAACATTTAACTTTATTCTCTACTAAGTATCTTAGTATATATACATATGTAGAGATATATTCATTTTTATTTTGTTTCAAAGATCTAACTTCCATAGTCCTAAATTTCACAAAACTTGCATGAACCATAGTAACTACAAGTATACATTACTATATTAACTCGTTTTTTAGCAATGTTTTGTGTGTGAACCATGAATCAATCAACCATGACGTCTAAAAATAAGCATGTGAATGTTTTTTTTGTAATGAAGAACACAATAATCAAGAATTTGATTTGATTTAGCTTGAAAACCTACCAACAAAAGGAAGGATTTTGTTACCTGATCATGTTAACTTTCACACAATGCCAATCTACTTTGGTTCTTGTTCAACTAGGACAATTTCCATCTCGTAAATGGTTGAAATACATTTACGAATGAATAACACGAAGAACATGTGAAGAACGAACTAAAAATATGAAGAACGTGAAGACCGCGAAGAACATGAAGAACACGAATTTTCTCAATATTTCAACAGAGTTTTCCCTTATATCATGTGATATTTCAAGATTTTTTTAAGAGTTTTCCTTATACAACAACAAAGTCTTTTTCCACATTAAGTTAATGTCAGAAGTGGGATTTGAACCCGAAGTCAAAAGGAATTCAATAGAATTTTCCTCTGTATTGGAGTTTTCCCTTACATAATTTTCCTCTATATTGGGATCGATCAGAGTTTTCCCTTATATCGAGTGATTTTAGGAAGAAAAATTTGATAGAGTTTTCCTCTTATAAAAGTGGAATTCAAAAGGAAAACAACGAGCATTTGGAAAGCATGATTCAAAAAGGATGTCAGGTCTACTTACCTCCTACCTGAAGTCGACTAGGAGAGGATCACACTATTAACTTGCACCTCATTTAATGTTTCAATCAATGCCTTTTGCTGCTGAAGGCAGTACATAAATAGATATATAAATATTTGGAGTCTCATCCATCTTCAAAAGAATAGTAGACACATGCAATCATTTTCGCGGAATCCCTTTCCTCTCCAACCATCAGAATCCTCGAGGACAGATCTTTCATTCACCCCAAAGTGAAACCCTATGACTATCATCCTAAAGATGGATGCGACCTTTCTCCTTGTCATCTTCTTTACAGTAATGCTTCGCTTGTGCTTATCTCCCAGCTCCCCTCCTCTCAACCTTTCAATCCCAACCCTAGGGGGAAGGGTGTATGGAATGGATGGGTAAAGAATGAAGGCATAGGGGATATTTAAAGGCCTCCACCCCGCCTACATGTCATCCTAGTCATCGTCCAGTGACGAATCACCGTTCACTTGTTGCATAGGATAGTCCCATTCTGCAGCCTTGACATTGTTGAACATGTCTATACCGGAGTCCGTGGTTTTGCTAATGATGCTTAAGTATCAATTATCACGATTAATTAATGTGAATCATATTAATTATTGTACTATGATTGACATCCACTAATCTATTTTTTTAGAAGAAATAGGTGCGTGGGACCCACCACGGAAATTTTATTACTTTCAAAATATTATCACATGGATTCCGATGCCAAACTAGGGCCTTGCAATGTTCCACCACATTTTTTAAATAAAAAAGACCGGAAATAAATTCATTTCTAGCGCACTAAATGTCCCATAATTGAGCACGGGGAGGTGAGTTGTCCTCCTGTGAATTGCCTCAAACCGCCCTGATGGAGTTCCAAAAGGTATCCTCGCCATCAACCCTCGCCATGGGATTCCCCCACTTTCCCCCACCTTTGCTAATAAACTACAATAAAAAAGATGGTCCAAGTCCTCAACGCTTCCGTCACTTCTCATGTACGATACATCTCTGTTGTGGAGGATGTTATATGCACCTTCCTAAGCACGCAACTATGTCTCACTAGTCAAAGAAACATTTTCATGCATTGTTGTGTATCTCGTTTCCAAATTATCATATAGGAACGGTTGAGGTACTCTGTAACATCCGAATTCGTACAAACCCGAATCCGATCCGTTTTGGGTCCGATTAACCCAATAAAGTTGTTGGTCAATGCTAAACAACCTAAATCGATCAATTGATCGTGAATCAAAAGTCGTTCGGGCGAAATTGACCAAAAATCGATCGCATCGTATTGCGTGACCAAAAAAGCTGCGACGCAAATTTGAAAACCGCGAAACAAACCGAGACCACCTAAAAATCTGATTCGACGAAAGAAGATCAAGGGAATCGATCGTTCGTCAATCGGAAGTCATTTGATATTTTTAAATCACAAAATTTAACCATAAACCAAATCTGTATCTCGAAAATTTCGGGAGTTTATATCCGATCAAAAGTATATCGATATTATACTCATTTTGATCGGTGTTCAGAGACGATCAAAACAAGATATTGCGCGTCGAAATCCGAGGTCTGATGTGCACGTATGGTCAACTTTTAGTATATCAATTAAAGAGAGAAAATGGTAAAAAAATATAAAAAAATTAAAATAAAATTATTCTGTCCACCGTAGCAGACTGTGGCAGCACCATTTGTTTTTTTAGATTCCTTTCACTTTTTCTCCATTCAACATGGCAACACCCAAGGATTTCATCTCCTTATTAATATCCCCAAGCCCTCATCTTCCTTCTCTACATCTTTCTCCAAGGAGGGAGCTCTATTTTCCTTCTCTTATTCAAATATCAGCTGAAGCTGCTGGCCATTGCACTGCTGAAGCCCCCTGTGCAATCTCTGCCATTGCCCTTTTGCCCTGTTCTTGCCTTCAAGCAACCTAGCTGCTGGAGCCCTCTTTTAGCTGCAATCACAGCTGCTAGGATTGTTGTTCTGGAGCTTTTTCTGCAGCTGGAAGACTCCCTATTGGGGCTCCAAATTCAACCTTCATAGCAACTACCACATGCGAGTCTTGGATCTCCACATTTTGGAAATCCAAAAGTACATTCCCTCCCTTTCCTCTTTGCTGCCTGTAACATCCGGTTTCCAATCAAACCCGACCCCGACCCGATTAGGGTCCGTTTAACTCAATAAAGTTATCTGACCATATTAGATAACATAAATCGACCAATTGATCATGAATCAAATGTCGTTCGGACGAAATCGAGCAAAAATCGGTCACTTCGTAATACACGCCGCGAAAAAGCCGCGACGCAAATTCGGAAACCGCGAAACGAATCGAGACCGTCATTAGATCCGATTCGACAAGACAAGACCAACGGAATTGACCGTTCATCAATCGGAGGTCGTTTGATATTTTTAATTCGTAAAATTTAACCTTAAACCAAAACCGTATCTCGGAAAATTTCGAGCATCCAAACCCGATCAGAAGTATCGCAATATTATACTCATATTGACCGTCATTTTGAGACGATAAATTCAAGATGTCGCGCGTCGAAATCCGACACCCGATACACGAATACGGTCAATTCTAAGTATGCCAAGTAATGAGAGAATTTTGGTTTACAAAAATAAAAATAAATTATATACTGTTGCTTGCTGTAGCAGTATTACTGTGTGCTATTGCAGTCTCCTGGAGCACCGTGGATTCTCTTGTTTTGGGTTCCCTTACACTTGGCTATTATTCTCATTACATTTGGCAAACAAAAAGAGCCCCTCTCTTCTTATATACACATCTCCTTTGCCTTGTATTTTTCCCCTCTCTATATTCTCTCCAATAATTCCCCTTTAGTACTACCGAAGGTTTCAATTGCTCCTCCTGAAAACCCCTATTTCTTCTCCATTGGACTGCTGCATGCAGCCATAGCTACTGCTCCAACACAGTTACAATACCTAGTGAAGCCACTGCTGGAGCTACAGACCAACTGTTGGGAGCTTCTTCTCTTCTCCAAGTTTGGGGCAAACATTAGGTATAATTCCTAATCCCCCTCCCAAAATCCAACGGCAACCCTTTCTCTTCCAAAATTTTCTCCCAAAACCCTAACTATCCTCTTTCCTTTTCCCAACGATGAGACCTCTCCCCCTCTTCTTTCTTTCATTTTCCCAAAAATCCCAATTTCTACTACCAATCTGGAGGCTAAGAATTGTTGTTGCTCTCCATCAAAGAAAGGGAAGTTGGAGCCTCCCTATTTTGACCTGCTGCTCCAAATTCTGCCAAGCAGGAACTACAGGAAGCCTCCATCTCATTCTCCCTGCATGCAAGGCATTTCTTCCCATTTTAAGGATTAAGGTACAATCCCTAGCCTTCTATTTGCTGCCATTCATGTACAATCCCACCTTCTTTTGCTGCAAAGCATGATTCAATCATTCCCTTTTATTGCTCTCCATGCATGTACAAGCTAAAACTCCATTACAACTCTATGTATTCCTTATGATATCATCCATCAATCATCTTCCTTATCATGGTAATGTTCAAGTTTGATTGTTGCACTGTTTTCAAACTAAAAAGGGGGGAAACTGAATTATTATCACATGTTGCCAACTTCATTAATGAGAGTGTAACTTGTGTTTCTCTTTGGGAAGATGCATGTGCCCTTAAAATAAAAATCTGTATGTACCTGAGGCTGTGAATAAAGAAATTCATAGTAATTATTAATCCTGATTCCTTGTCATACGTATAGTCCATGAGAAGGAAATAAAGGACAGTGACTACATATGTTTTCCCCATTCACTGTGAAAGGATTTCACGTTTCTTTTTAGCATTAAAAATTATCACAGGATCCAATAAGTATAAAATGGCTCCTTATTTGTGATTCATAAGTCTAAATAACTATTTCATGAATCTGTTCTTTGAAAAAGGAAGGGGGGGCATCACCTTTAGTAGGTGGTCATTAACAAAGCTCATGTATTAAAATCAAACAAGTGTTTTTTTTGCTGGAAGTATGATACATGCTAGTATTATCTAAATAAATAATGAGCATGTCCTTAATATTCACATAATGCTTATATACTTTAAAAACAATTCCATTCCAAGTTAACCAGATTATCCAGAATATAGCCAAACTTTATTCCATTCAACTCTAGGTTGATAATACTAAACCACAACATAGCTGTGCAAATATGATTGTTGGTTTAAGTCAGTATTTCTCTGTAAAAGATATTTATGAAAAGCTTACTCACTCTCCTATGAGGGAGGGTGCATATACTCTTTCAGTAGTATATGGAAGGCCAAATACCCTTTACGTCGAGTCTTGCTTCTATCTCTTTAGGATAAGACATTTTGGCAACGAAGATCTATACGAGGCACATAGCCTTAAATTGCGACATTCTATGCCCCTTTGTGGCTATGGGAGAAGATCTTGATCACATTCATCATGTGTCCTCTTGCCAAGGAGTTATGGAGACTTCGGATTCTCTAGTTTGATATCTCTGACTTCAATTTGTTTTAATGCAATACTATCTATGTATGTTTCAAAATAAATTCAAAACATGGTTTAGCCTAAAACCTTGGGTTTAGGTTATATGGTGTAACAAAGTAAAGTGAGCTATTGTGGGAAACGGGCTTGTTAATCTGTCTTTCGAACAATATATGACATCTTGTAAGATTCCATGCATGCACAAGGATCATTTTAGATTTCATGACTCTTAGTACTTATGTAAGGATCGCTTTAGAGCTTCAAAGATAACAACACAAGATAAGGTGAATCAAGTTCTATAGTTAAGAACATCCATAGGATTGTAAATCAATGATAATAATTAATATTGTGCCAGTCATGGTGACTTCTACACCTGACTGTGCGAGGGCGCGGTGACCCTCAACTGGGCGTAGGAAAGGAAGCCCAGTTTGGGCAGCGGCCGCCAAGTGCGCAGGTCTAGGATTCCAGTCCTCTTCACGGTTTTTACGCGAGCTCGCAGTGTTTTTACGCCTCGTTGGGATCCTGACTTTAGACCATTCCGCTGACCCTGTTTTTTAGGATACCCAGGCGGGGGATCCTTGGTTTTTAGTTTTACGTACGAGCTTGGTTGCCCGTTACCGGTCGGGCTGTTTTTCTAGAGTGACTTTTCCGGGAAGTCCCTCCCACCCGTCTCAGTGGCGTAGTTTGGGAGTAGACCTATCCCTCTATTGGACCATCCTTCCAATTAGGGGGCGAGATGGAAGAGCCATTTTGTTGGCTTCTTCACCGCTTGAGTTTTTCTTTCGCCAACAGACTTGGCGATTCTACATCCAGATCATCCATATCTATATCTATATTATCTAGAGTTACATTTGAGACTGTTGCACTGAGGTTTGAAGGGATTGATTCTACATCCAGATCTTCCATCTCTATATCCACATCATCTAGAGTTACATCTGAGACAGTTGCACTTAAGGGTTTTAAGGGATTACAATTAAAGTTGAGTAAATGGAAAAGACGATAATCTGATTCGAAATCTCATTAAGCTAGTGGACGTGTTGGGAACTTAGTTAGGATGCATTATACAACACCGCATGCCTACGGAGGCACCCCAACCCTAAGACTTTTCCCAAGTCTTAGAGTCATAGTGTGAGGTTTCACACGAACCAAGACCACAGACTATCCACTAGACTTAAGAATATAATAAATCATTATATCTTCTTATCTCATCTTTCCCATCATCAAAATCCACAAATATGATCTCTAAGTAATATGAGAATAAAATATACTTACTTATGATCAATTAGTTACAATATAAATATGTGTATGTGGGAAATGTTGGGTTAATGGCTAATCATGAGAGGTGCTTAATAGAAATTTGGAAACCTTTTACATTTGCAAGTAGAAATAAAATTAAATTGAGTTGTTCCACCTTTCTACTTGTTACTTTTGAACATATTAAATCCTTGTTTATGTTTATAAGTTTTTGGGAGGTACCAGCGCCCGCTGACGCCTCTTGTTTCCTAACATGTTTGGCAGGCAAACAGTCTGCTGTTTAGTAGCTATACATGGTTCCAGGAGACAAGGTCTATACCAGACGGTATGATTTATTTTGTCTCAGTTTTTTATTAACATTATAATATAAATGTTATCTCTTCTATACCACATTTTGGGATATATTGTAAGATCCTTGTACATGTTGTAAATCATATGGAAGTTAATGAAATAATATTTGGTGGCATTTGTCTCTATCAACTTGTGGTTATGAATGTAAATGTGAATGTCATGTGCAAGTGTTGCAACGCGAAAAAAATTTCCCCATAAATTTATGCTTCTAATGCGATGTAAATAAATGGAATATTGCGAAATGTGTCGTAAACAGGTACCTGGATCCTAAGGGGTTCACATTTTTGGTATCAGAGCAGTGGTACCCCGATACACACATTCGCGGTACTACTATTTCGATCGCATTAAGTTCTCGGATAGAGACAGTCTCTCGACTTGTCGTGAGTCCGAAAAGGAAAATATGACATTCGAATTAAATAATCACAGATGTCACCAATTTCATTAATTTTCATAGTATATCCCAAGAAGAGAAAAAGCATTTATGATAAGTATCTGTGAATGGCACAGATTCCGCTCGACCATCTGGGTCGCAGCGAGCAGATAGACCACATGCAGAACCCATGGCATCTCGACCAGGCCAGGAGATAACTGACCAGCTAGCACACACACTGACTGCTCTTATCGAGCTTTCCATGTTCTATTTGATTCTGGTGCGACGCATTCTTTTCTTGCTTCGAGGCTACTTGCTTCTTTAAGTAGAGTCGCAGAGATTCTCTCTTCCCCATATTACATCCGAGTAGTGTCAGAATATCCAGATGTATTTCCTGATGAGCTACCAGGATTACCTCCTGAGAGAGAGATCGAGTTCGAGATCACATTGCTGCCAGATACACAGCCGATCTCTATGGCACCATATCGCATGGCACCAGTCGAGTTGAGGGAGCTGAAGGTGCAGTTGCAGGAGTTACTTGATTTGGGATTCGTGAGACCGAGCATTTCACCTTGGGTGCTCCGATTCTATTTGCCAAGAAGAAGGATGGATCCATTAGACTATGCATCGATTACAGGCAGCTGAATAAGAGAACGGTGAAAAAAAACCATTATCCTTTGCCGCGCATCGATGATTTGTTCGACTAGCTCCAGGGATCTTCGGTGTTCTCGAAGATCGATCTTCGCTCAAGCTACCATCAGCTGAGGATTCGTGTGTCAGATATTCTGAAGACAGCTTTCAGGACTCGCTATGGGCATTACGAGTTTGTGGTGATGCCGTTTGGGCTCACCAATGCACCTGCGGCTTTCTTGGATATGATGAACCGTATCTTCCATCCATACTTGGACAAGTTTGTAGTGGTGTTCATCGATGATGTGCTCATCTATTCACGGAATGAAAGGGATCATGCGAATGATCTACGGATTGTCTTAGATATATTGCGGGAGCACAAGTTGTATGCCAAGTTGAGCAAGTGTGAGTTCTGGTTATCCCAGGTCTCATTTCTAGGGCATGTTATTTCTGAAGCAGGTATCGCAGTTGATCCTGCGAAGATAGATGCAGTTATGTCTTGGGAGCAGCCCAAGACTGTCACGCAGATTCGGAGTTTTCTAGGACTAGCAGGCTATTACAGACGCTTTGTCAGCGGATTTTCACGCATCGTCCGTCCATTGACACGATTGACGCAGAAGGGAGTTCCATTCATTTGGAACGATTCATGTGAGCAGGCCTTCTAGATACTGAAGGAGAAATTGACTACAACGCCGATTCTTGCTCTTCCTTCAGGCACTCAGGATTATGCAGTCTACACAGATGCATCTGGAGAAGGTCTGGGAACAATGTTGATGCAGAGAGGACAGGTTATTGCTTATGCATCACGGCAGTTGAGACCGCACGAGCGGAACTACCCCACACATAACTTGGAGTTGGCGGCAGTTGTCTTCGCCTTGAAGTTCTGGCGCCCCTATATATATGGGGTGAATTTTGAGATCTTTTATAGATCACAAGAGTCTGAAGTACATCTTTGATGAAAAGGAGCTGAACATGAGGCAGCGCAGATGGCTCGAGCTGCTGAAGGATTATGATTGCACGATCTCTTACCATCCTGGTAAGGAAAACGTGGTGGCTGATGCACTCAGCAGGAGAGCGCATACTGATGGTACGGCGAACTGGCTATATACATGGGATACGTTTGCCGCTTTGACCGATTGGCATCCTCAGGAGAGCGCTTCCATTTCTACCGTCGTGCCTCCACGATACAGTAGTCTTTGGGATCGTATTGTAGAGGGCCAGAAGACCAATCCTTGGATCCGAGATAGATACATGCGCGTCATCAAAGACGAATTTGATGACTTTTGTAACATCCATATTCTAAGAAACCCGAACTCGTCCGATTTTGGGTCCAATGAACCCAAAAGCGTTGTTGGTCAATGCCAAACAACCTAAAACGACCAATTAATCATGAATCAAAAGTCGTTCGGACGAAAACAACCAAAAATCGTTCGCTTCGTAATGCGCGCCGTGAAAAAACCGCGACGCAAATTCGGAAACCGTGAAACAAACCGAGACCATCATGAGATTCGATTCGACGATATAATACCAACGGAATCGACCGTTCGTCAATCGGAGGTCGTTTGATATTTTTAAATCGTAAAATTTAACCTTAAACAAAATCCGTATCCGAAAATTTGGGGGGTTCAAAACCCAACCGAAAGTATATCAATATTATACTCAAATTGATCGTCGTTCCGAGACGGTCAAAACAAGATTTTTCGCGTCAAAATCCGAAGCCCGAGGTGCGCGTACGCTCGATTTTTATATATGTCAAATAAAGAGAATTTCGGTTTTTAAAAAAAACATTAAATTAAAGAATAAGCAGCATGTTGTTCGTTGACTGTTTAAAAAAAAATTATAAATATATAATATACTAATCAGACTTCACGTGAAGACTAAATTCCTCTATTCTCCATTTAGCAAACTCTCTTTGCCACTTGTCATATCCTCAAGGACAACTTTTGGTTATATAAACAATAACCTCTCTTCATCCTTTACAAGCTCTCTTCCCATTTCTTTTCCAAAAACCTCAAATTCTCTCAGCCGAAGACCAATCTTCCTTCTCATCTTGCTGGAAAGCTGCTGCTGTTCCTTCTTCTTTTAGAGCTTCTCCAGCCATCTTTGCAGCTCCAGGAAGAGCTCCCAGCTACAGCTGCTGGACATCTTCCTGCATGTCAAGAAATCCTCTCATTTTGAGGCTCAAAGGTACCAACCCTCCTCTCCTATTTGCTGTCAAACATGTGTACATTTCCTATCCCCTAAATTGGTGCCATGCATGCTCTATCACCATTTTTTTTTCTGCTATCTTGGGTACATATAATCATTGGTTTAGATATTAGATTTCTAATCTCCCTCCACTGGATTACAGAAAAGAAAATTTGGAACTATTGTTCATTTCCTGTCATATTACTTGTCATATTACTGTACAGATCATCCTCTCTTGCTGCCGTTTCCGCAATTATTTTTTCCTATGGGTTGGTCTTAGGCTTTGTCGTAGAGATCACATCCACAGATTCAAGCACGTGTATGGTTAGAAGTCGACATTGTGAGTACGTGAGTGGGCTGATGATGGCAAGGAGTGCATGAGTCGGTGGTTGGAATCTCACAGATCTTCGATATGTTGCTGGATCAGTGTATGCGTTTCCACTGGGGTTTGTTATTGATTATGCTTCCGTTGAAAGTTCAGATGTTGGATAGTTGGGTTTATGCAAAATTAGGATTTTGATTCTTAGCCCAATATGTATGATATGGCATTGTGGCTTAATGTTCAGGAACTAAATTGCATATTTATATGTTCGACTACTGCTGAAGATTTGTCAATTGGTCTAAGTGGTTATGTACAATAGGTAGCATACATTACAAATTTAGAAAGTAAATGAGCTGATACGTTGAGCTCAATTGATGTAATTTTCTAATTATGATTGATTGGAAGGAAACAGGGATAAACACACAAAAAGAAAATGGACTGGAAAAAAAATATAAAGGCAGTAGAGATTATGATATTAGGTGTTCGGACAGTAGAGAAGGAAAACAAAAGTAAATATATAGTTTTGAGTGTCAATCAAAGGATCTGAGTAAGTTTGTTATATTTTGCCAAAAAGAGGCATGATTTTCTCTAATTTGCTGAAGATGGAGAGAATCGGTGGGACAAATTTGAATAAGTAATGGTTTCCTTCTTTTTACTAATTGGTTTCATTCCGTTAATAAATGACTTAAAAACTGAGATTAATCTTTCAGACTCTGTCCAATCACCATATTATGCAACAAATACATCAATGGCTTCCCTCTTCATTCCTTCAGTCATCTCTCAATCGTATCATACAAGCATCTCTCTAGCTTCTTGAGTGAGAGAGACCTGGGGGACGTTATTTACAAAAGCACCGAGTACATGAAAGATTAAGGGGAGATGTGCAAGATCATTTCCGTGATGCACAAGGGAAATTGGCGCTGTAACCGAATCGGGATGTGATTTCGGTTCCCAAAATCATGTCCTGTCGCCGAGAGTGGACTTGACTTCAAATTCTAGAAATATCCCATTGATATGCATGTTAGTCATACGATGTCAGATATGATTTTAGATACGGGATTGGATACGGATTCGATCTCGTGTCTACCCCATGCATTTCTCACAGCATACAAGATCCATGGAAAAATCAAAATGCATATTGGCCCATGTCATGCCATCTTTGTTTTCATCGGACTCTTGTAACCTTGACTTCTATCATGATCTCTGGTCATGTAATGGGCAACCTTTCTTAGTGCTTTAAATTTGTACTTCACAGTATCTTCGATGCGTACATATTTTTATTTCCATCATTGAATGTTTCTAAAAAAATGTTTTGAGTTGTTGCCAGGGGCCTATTACCATTGCTTATTGATTCCATCTTTTACCCATTCAACTGCACTTCTGCTCTTCAACTTCTTAGATGCAGTTGTTGGTGAGGTGCCCAGATTTATGATTGGAAATGTCCACAGGCCCCTAGAAAGGCAACCGAACCAAAATGGAGAGGTGCTCAATTTTTGTTGATCCTTTAAATGCAACGGTCCGAAAGGGCATGGGTTCGAATCCCATTCTTGACAAGTATTAAGGACTTAAAGGATGTTTGGGGCCCTTTGAGAAAGATCAATATTTGACAAAAAACTTAGATCAACGCAATCAAACAAAGAAATGATTGAAGAAGAAACGAGTAGTCAAGTAGGTGGAAAATTTGAAATCATTTATCTCTAATGATGAATAGTGCCGATCATGACATGATCGTGCGAGAGCGCAGTGACTCTCACCTGGGCGGGAGATAGGAAGCCCAGTTTGGGCAGCGGCCGCCAAGTGCGCGGGTCTAGGATTCCAGTCTTTTACACGGTTTTTACGCGAGCTCACAGTGTTTTACGCCTCGTTGGGATCCAGATTTTAGACCAGTTCCGCTGACCCTGTCCTTTAGGATACCCAGGCGGGGGATCCTTGGTTTTCAGTTTTTCGTACGAGCTCGTTCGTCTGTACTAGTCAGGCAGGTTTCTAGAGCGACTTTTCTAGGGAGTCTCTCTCACCCGTCTCAGTGGCGTAGTTTGGGAGTAGACCTATCCCTCCATTGGACCGCGCTTCCAATTGGAGGGCGAGACGGAAGAGCCATTTGTAGGCTTCTTCACCGCTTGAGTTTACTTCGCCAACAGACTTGGCGATTCTATATCTAGATCATCCATATCTATATCTACATCATCTGGAGTTATATCTGAATCAATTGGAGTTAAGAATTGGAGAGGTTATGATCAAAAGCTGAGATTGCTAGAAAATGATATATATATGTTTACACTCATATACTCATGAATATTCAACTACAAAATAAATAGGTCATAGGGGGGAAATGCCGGGTTCTGGGGAAATCATTAGAGATGCATTACAAACAACTTGAAAAACCTTTTTACTTACGCAAGTAGATGTAAACTTTACTTTCCACCTTTCTACTTGCCTACTTTTGCACATATTAAATGTCTACTTATTTTTATAAGTTTTTGGGAGGTACCAGCAATGGCTGACGCCTCTTCTTTCCTAACATATTTGGCAGGCAAACAGCCTGCAGCTCAGTAGCTATACATGCTTCCGGGAGACAGAGTATATACTAGACGGTATGAATTACTTGTCTCAGTTTTGTTCAGATGATGATGTAAATGCTATCTCTTTTGTATCACTTGGGATATATGTTGTAGTATGGAAGATGCTTGTGCAAGTTGTAAATGGATATGAATATTAATAAAAAGGAATTTTGGTGCCATTTGTATCTCTTTTACTTTGTGGTTATGTTGTGGATGTGAATGTCATGTGCATAATTATCGCGCGAAAAATTTTCCCTGCTTTTCTGTAACTTCATGCGATCTCATGTGAATAATAGTGCGAGTGTGTGATTAACGGGTACTCGGATCCTGAGGGGTTAACAACTTTGTTGTGATGGAGTCTATTTTATGGAAGGCAGAACGGGTCGTTGTACCCAATGACGAGCAACTTCGCAGAGACATTCTGGATGTGGCACACAGTTCACGGTTATCTATCCATCCAAGTAGCACGAAGAGTACCGAGATATGCGTCGACATTTCTGGTGGGATGGAATGAAGCGCGATGTAGCGCGGCATGTCAGCAGATGCATGACCTGTCAGATGGTCAAGGCTGAGCACAGGAGACCACCAGGATTACTGCAGTCTCTCCCCATTCCCGAGTAGAAGTGGGAGAGCATTTCTATGGATTTTGTCACGGGATTGCCAAAGACACCAGGTAGTCATGATTCCATTTGGGTCATTGTTGATAGGTTGACCAAGTCAGCCCATTTCATTCCTATCAACACGACTTACACTCCATCCAGATGGGCCAAGCTGTACATGCAGAACATCATCAGACTACATAGTATACCACGCGAAGTGGTGTCTGATAGGGATTTGAGATTTATGTATTGGCGTCAGTTCATGTCAGCACTATAGACAGAGCTGAAGATGAGTTCTGCATATCATTCACAGACTGACGATCAGAGTTAGCGCACCATTCAGACATTAGAGGATTTGCTTCGCGCTTGCACTTTGGAGTGGAAAGGGTCCTGGAAGGACCATCTGCCATTAGTGGAATTCACGTACAACAACAGCTATCACTCCAGTATTGGCATGGCACCATTCGAAGCCCTGTACGGGCGGAGATGCCTCATACCTCTCAGTTGGCGTGAGGTAGGCGATCATGCTTTATATTCCGTAGATCTCTTGGAGGAGACTGCGAGAGCTGTTGATATTGTGAGACGGAGGCTTCTGACGGCACAGAGTCGCCAAAAGAGCTATACAGACCGTCGGAGAAGAGATTTGGATTTCAAGTATCCAATCTTCTTCTCTTTCTTTTATTATAAATTTAACTTAATCTCACATACTAATAAAACTCCTATAAATACAGGTCGGAAATTGGGTATTTTTGCGAGTATCTCTCATGATGGGAGTGCAGAGATTCGGTTTTCGTGGCAAGTTGACGTCACAATATGTTGGATCGTTCGAGATTCTTGCTAGAGTGGGGAAGGTGGCATATCGAATAGCCCTTCCTCCACATCTTTCAGCTATCCATGATATCTTTCATGTATCCAACCTGAGGAAGTATGTCCACGATCCTCAACACATCATCAGTTAAGAGAATCTTTACGTAGAGCATGACTTGACATACGAGGAGAGGCCAGTCCAGATACTTGACAGTGCTGTGAAGAAGCTTAGCACCAAAGAGATTTCATTGGTCAAGGTTTTGTGGCACCGTCACGGAGTCTAAGAGGCGACATGGGAAACCGAAGCCGACATGCGGGCACGATACCCGCAGCTTTTCTGAGGTAATCATTAAAACAAGCATTTATAATTGGATATATGTTAAAATATATGGCTTGTTTTCTCTTTGAGGTTTTTATGGGTTCAAAACCCTTTGAGGCTTTTATGACCATATAAAATCTAAACAAGATACCTAATGACCTTAACTCGAGTCTCGAGGACGAGACTCCCTTTGAGGTTTTATAATTGTACCATCCGGTTTCCAATCAAAACCGAACCCGACCCGATTAGGGTCCGTTTAACTCAATAAAGTTATCTGACCATATTAGATAACATAAATCGACCAATTGATCATGAATCAAAAGTCGTTCGGACGAAATCGACCAAAAAACGGTCACTTCGTAATGCGCGCCGCGAAAAAGCCGCGACACAAATTCGGAAACCGCGAAACGAATCGAGACCATCATTAGATCCGATTCGACAAGACAAGACCAACGGAATTGACCGTTCGTCAATCGGAGGTCGTTTGATATTTTTAATTCGTAAAATTTAACCTTAAACCAAAACCGTATCTCGGAAAATTTCGAGCATCCAAACCCGATCGGAAGTATCGCAATATTATACTCATATTGACCGTCATTTTGAGACGATCAATTCAAGATGTCGCGCGTCGAAATCCGATACCCGATACACGAATACGGTCAATTCTAAGTATGCCAAGTAATGAGAGAATTTTGGTTTAAAAAAATAAAAAATAAATGATATACTGTTGCTGTAGTAGCAATATTACTGTGTGCTACTGCAGTCTCCTGGAGCACCGTGGATTCTCTTGTTTTGGGTTCCCTTCCACTTGGTTATTATTCTCATTACATTTGGCAAACAAAAAGAGCCCCTCTTCTTATATACTCATCTCCTTTGCCTTGTATTTTTCCCCTCTCTATATTCTCTCCAATAATTCCCCTTTAGTACTACCGAAGGTTTCAATTGCTGCTCCTGGAAACCCCTATTTCTTCTCCATTGGACTGCTGCATGCAACCATAGCTACTGCTCCAGCACAGTTACAATACCTAGTGAAGCCACTGCTGGAGCTACAGACCAATTGTTGGGAGCTTCTTCTCTTCTCCAAGTTTGGGGCAAACATTAGGTATAATTCCTAATCCCCCTCCCAAACTCCAACGGCAATCCTTTCTCTTCCAAAATTTTCTCCCAAAACCCCATCTATCCTCTTTCCTTTTCCCAACGATAAGACCTCTCCCCCTCTTCTTTCTTTCATTTTTCCCCAAAATCCCAATTTCTACTACCAATCTGGAGGCTAAGAATTGTTGTTGCTCTCCATCAAAGAAAGGGAAGTTGGAGCCTCCCTATTTTGACCTGCTGCTCCAAATTCTGCCAAGAAGGAACTACAGGAAGCCTCCATCTCATTCTCCCTGCATGCAAGGCATTTCTTCCCATTTTAAGGATTAAGGTACAATCCCTAGCCTTCTATTTGCTGCCATTCATGTACAATCCCACCTTCTTTTGTTGCAAAGCATGATTCAATCATTCCCTTTTATTGCTCTCCATGCATGTACAAGCTAAAATTCCATTACAGTTCTATGTATTCCTTATGATATCATCCATCAATCATCTTCCTTATCATGGTAATGTTCAAATTTGATTGTTGCACTGTTTTCAAACTAAAAAGGGGGAAAACTGATTTATAATCACATGTTGCCAACGTCATTAATGAGAGTGTAACTTGTGTTTCTCTTTGGGAAGATGCATGTGCCCTTAAAATAAAAATCTGTATGTACCTGAGGCTGTGAATAAAGAAATTCAAAGTAATTATTAATCATGATTCCTTGTCATACGTATAGTCCATGAGAAGGAAATAAAGGACCGTGACCACATATGTTTTCCCCATTCACTGTGAAAGGATTTCACGTTTCTTTTTAGCATTAAAATTTATCACATGATCCAATAAGTATAAAATGGCTCCTTATTTGTGATTCATAAGTCTAAATAACTATTTCATGAATCTGTTCTTTGAAAAAGGAAAGGGGGGCATCACCTTTAGTAGGTGGTCATTAACAAAGCTCATGTATTAAAATCAAACAAGTGTTTTTTTTGCTGGAAGTATAATACATGTTAGTATTATCTAAATAAATAAATAATGAGCATGTTCTTAATATTCACATAATGCTTATATACTTTAAGAACAATTCCATTCCAAGTTAACCAGATTATCCGGAATATAGCCAAACTTTATTCCATTCAACTCTAGGTTGATAATACTAAACCACAACATAGCTATGCAAATATGATTGTTGGTTTAAGTCGGTATTTCTCTGTAAAAGATATTTATGAAAAGCTTACTCACTCTCCTATGAGGGAGGGTGTATATACTCTTTCAGTAGTATATGGAAGGCCAAATACCCTTTACGTCGAGTCTTGCTTCTATCTCTTTAGGATAAAACATTTTGGCAACGAAGATCTATACGAGGCACATAGCCTTAAATTGCCACATTCTATGCCCCTTTGTGGCTATGGGAGAAGATCTTGATCACATTCATCATGTGTCCTCTTGCCAAGGAGTTATGGAGACTTCGGATTCTCTAGTTTGATATCTCTGACTTCAATTTGTTTTAATGCAATACTAACTATGTATGTTTCAAAATAAATTCAAAACATGGTTTAGCCTAAAACCTTGGGTTTAGGTTATATGGTGTAACAAAGTAAAGTGAGCTATTGTGGGAAAGGGGCTTGTTAGTCTGTCTTTCGAACAATATATGACATCTTACAAGATTCCATGCATGCACAAGGATCATTTTAGATTTCATGACTCTTAGTACTCATGTAAGGATCGCTTTAGAGCTTCACAGATAACAACACAAGATAAGGTGAATTAAGTTCTATAGTTAAGAACATCATAGGATTGTAAATCAGTGATAATAATTAATATTGTGCCAGTCATGGTGACTTCTACACCTGACCGTGCGAGGGCGCGGTGACCCTCAACTGGGCGGAGGAAAGGAAGCCCAGTTTGGGCAGCGGCCGCCAAGTGCGCGGGTCTAGGATCCCAGTCCTCTTCACGGTTTTTACGCGAGCTCGCAGTGTTTTTACGCCTCGTTGGGATCCTGACTTTAGACCATTCCGCTGACCCTGTTTTTTAGGATACCCAGGCAGGGGATCCTTGGTTTTCAGTTTTACGTACGAGCTCGGTTGCCCGTTACCGGTCGGGCTGTTTTTCTAAATTGACTTTTCCGGGAAGTCCCTCTCACCCGTCTCAGTGGCGTAGTTTGGGAGTAAACATATCCCTCTATTGGACCGTCCTTCCAATTAGGGGGTGAGACGGAAGAGCCCTTTTGTTGGCTTCTTCACCGCTTGAGTTTTTCTTTCGCCAACAGACTTGGCGATTTTACATCCAGATCATCCATATCTATATCTACATCATCTAGAGTTACATTTGAGACTGTTGCACTGAGGTTTGAAGGGATTGATTCTACATCCAGATCTTCTATCTCTATATCCATATCATCTAGAGTTACATCTGAGACAGTTGCACTTAAGGTTTTAAGGGATTACAATTAAAGTTGAGTAAATGGAAAAGACGATAATCTGATTTGAAATCTCATTAAGCTAATGGACGTGTTGGGAACTTAGTTAGGATGCATTATACAACACCGCATGCCTACGGAGGCACCCCAACCCTAAGACTTTTCCCAAGTCTTAGAGTCATAGTGTGAGGTTTCACACGAACCAAGACCACAGACTATCCACTAGACTTAAGAATATAATAAATCGTTATATCTTCTTATCTCATCTTTCCCATCATCAAAATCCACAAATATGATCTCTAAGTAATATGAGAATAAAATATACTTACTTATGATCAATTAGTTACAATATAAATATGTCTTCATACTATATGTTATAAGTGTACTGCAGACTTCTAATAACAACTTTGTTATGAATAGCAACAACATTCTTGAGGCATCATAGGCATCTTACATTCTACAGTAACCTTTGAAGTGAAATGTGTCTCACTCAATATGCATTACAACTATACATATATCATTAGATTCCAAACATGCATCTTCTCATCACAAAAAGCACTTGAAATTTCTTCTGTTCAATCAAACCTTATTACTTTCCATTATAATCATATAAAAAATCCCCAAGTATTTGAAGACATATTCCCCTGGAATGTAATCTTATATCTTACATCTCTTTGCTTGTATACGTGATAAAGCCATTTAGCAAGTCCCTCAAACCCATTATACTCTAACAATTATATAATCTTTCGTTTCTCAAACAACAACCAATCAAAGAACAAAAATGCGTTTAAGCCAATCCTCCATTACCAAAATTATCCATCCAAACAAGAGAGTCCTTATCTTTGAAATATGCCTACCAACTCTTGTACCACAAAAATGAA
Organism: Ottelia alismoides; assembly: GCA_037367405.1. Classification (NCBI taxonomy): domain Eukaryota; kingdom Viridiplantae; phylum Streptophyta; class Magnoliopsida; order Alismatales; family Hydrocharitaceae; genus Ottelia; species Ottelia alismoides. The sequence continues at coordinate 574,665 of JAZKJV010009570.1, read as the reverse complement.
CAGGATAAGGAGAATTGGTTCAAGGTAAAATTTCTTTTTAGCTTTAGAAAAGATCATCAAGAATATATGTTACTTATGTTGACCAAGCATGCACCATTACAAGGTTCTCAGTAGGTGCATCAGAACATAGATTATGAGTGGTTTATAGCCTTAGTAAATTTTTTTGGGCATGAAGATAATTATGCAATAGTGAGTAGATTCACCCTAGTAAAGACATTTTAAAATGATGTGTGTGTATTCTAGCGGAAAATAGGAATTTATCTTCCATAGAGATATGCTCTTATTTCATGTAATGTATTCTGGTTGACATGCCAGATTTTTCCATTAAATCATAACATGTAAACAGGATTTACTGATTGAGATCTGGAAATATCAATGATGGAGATGGTAAGGAAAGTCAACTTTATTTGATAGAAACTGGATTTAAGAAAAGAACATGCATGGAAAACAACAAAAGAGGGGGATGGATGTACCTCTTTGGATCTTAAACTTTGGAAGAATGCTGCTATTGGTAGCAGCTTTAGCTGCTTACTTGGAGGAATGTAGCAGCAACTGCTGCCACAACATGCAACAGCTGAAGGAGGTTGCAGCAGCCCTTGAGCCTTGCTTTGAAGCAGCAGCACAGTTGTTGCACCTTGCAGCAGTAAGGCAGGACTGGAGCAGCTGCAGAGGGCCCCAGTTTATGCGCATGCAGGGGCTTGTGAAGCAGCTCCAAAGGGAGATGAGAGCAGCTCCTAGTTTTGGCGGGGCAGCAGGAAGCTGCTGATGTTAGACAGCAGCTTACTGCTGCTGGATTTGCAGCAAAATGGAGAAAAAAAGAGGGTTTGGGGTTCTATCGGCTGGAGATTGAAGAGAAGTATGGAGAAAGAGGGGAGGGATTTGTATCTTTGGATATCACCACTTTGTAGATCCAAATCTTGCAGCCCAGCAACTACAAATGCGGAAGAATATAGCAGCAATGGCTGCTACTCTTACAACAGCTGCAAAGGGGGATCCATGCTCCTGGATTGAGGCTGCAATTTGGGCTCTAACAAGGAGATGGACAACAGCTCCAAGAGTGAGATGGCTGCTGGAAATATAGGGCTGAAAGCTCCCCACGTTGGGAGAAGATGGAGAGAAATTGAGAGAGAAAAAAGAGGGGATTTAAGAGGTATAAATAAGGAAAGCATGGGCTTTGTTCGTAGACATGTGGAGGAGGAAATTAGCCAAGTGTAGGAGATTTTTTTGGGGGGCCAAAAGGCTACTGTTCAGCAGTCTGTTGTTGAATTAAAATTTTTATTTTTATATTATTTTTTTTAAAACCAATATCTCTCTTTTTTTATTTGAGGCTCCAAAAAAGGGGGACACACTCGGAGGTGCTCACCCCAATGCATTAAAAAAGAGGAAGAGAAACTTACAGTGGTAGCATGAAGATGAGAAATTACAGAACAAAGTAAAGGGGGTAGACGTGAGATCGTATCCCCCCCAGCTAAAAAAAAATACAAAGAGGTCAGTCACGAAGGAAGCCGAGGCCGTGGATCTAACATTCTCCAAATAGAACGCTGACGAGCAAAGATAGCTTCGTTTCGCCCCATCCACAGGCTCCAAACCCTCGAGATAGGGTCCAGCAACACAGGCACGAGCGCCCCCGATCAGAGAACAAGCTTTGACAAAAATGAGTGAAGGAAGATAGGTCCAGCCACCGTAGATGCGGCCCATAGCGCTTCAACACAGCAACAATGCAGAAAAAGGTGATCAATAGTTTCCGTATCCACGCCACAGAGAGCACAGAGAGGCGAAGAGTTGGGGAACATCCGTGCACAACGATCTCGAGTTAATATTCTTCCCCTACGTAGCAGCCAAAGAAATATACCCACACGCTCAGGGAGCCTGAGCGCCCACAAGAGATTGCAATCACGCAAGAGGATGTCATCCCCCCAGCGTCCAGGGGCAAAATGGCCTTATAAGTGGCACGAGTAGGAAGGGCCCATCTTTCCAGGCCAAGTAGTCCCAGCCCACAGAAGGGACAGGGGCATCAACAAGATACTTATGAGAGAGGTATATTCTAGCATCCGCTGTTCCGACAAGGATTCCGAAATAATAGGGCACCAATCGCGCCCATCCCAGCAGCCGGCCACCGTAAACACATTTTGTTGGGACCCAAAGCGTACAGACGGGGGAACGTGAAACAAAAGGGCCCCCCTTCCCGTCCAGTCATCCTCCCAGAAGCGCAGCATAGAACCATCGCCGAGCTTGAATGAGAACAGTGAGCGATTCCGACAAAGAGCACCCATCACCCCACGCCAAAATATAGAGACCTGGCCCCGATAATCACCACGAAAAGCCAAATGGATGTCATCCCCTGCCGCACCCCTCAAACAATTAATCAAGAAGTTGTCCTCTTACCCCAAATCCTTGCCGCCCACTTGAGCAACAGAGCATCGTTCACCGACGCCAGGCGCCTCACACCCAGCCCGCCCTCCTTCTTAGGGCGCGTGACCTCATCCCAGGCAACGAGGTGCACCCCCTTCCCCCCCCCCTCCCTTCTTCCCCCACAGAAATGCCCGCATACACTTCTCCAGACGCCAACGAACCCCTTTGGCATCCCCCGCACCGAGAGAAAGTAGATAGGGATAGAGGAAAGGACGGATTTTAGAAGCACTAACCGGCCACCACGGGAGAGAATCGCCGCGCGCCACCCATCCAGGCGATGCTCGACCTTCTCGACGATCGATTTCCAGTCACGCGTGCGCGCGGCCCAGCGTCAAAGGTAAACCCAGGTAGTCGAAGGGAAGATCAGAAGTTTGACAGCCCAGCACGTGCGAGGACATCGCCGCCTCCGCCGAGGACATGAAGAAAGGGACCGCCTTTGATTTGTTAGCATTGATATGAAGACCGGATAGCTCGCTGAACAATTGAATGGTAGTAGCCATTGGGGACGCATTTGAAGGGTCCCCCTCGATGAAGCAAATTGTATCATCAGCAAATTGGGACGAGCGGTATGTGGTAGGGGCCCAAAGAGCAGCCCCGAGACAAGCCAGCCCCCACAACACCCTCGATCATGCGCGGCAAAACATCAGCCGCCAGAACGAAGAGGAGAGGGGCAAGGGGGCAGCCCTGGCGTATCCCCCTCCGCGGTTGGAAAGAGCCCCCTACCGGCCTGCCATTGACCAAAAGAGATAGCGAGGCCGTTGACACACAACGCCTCATCCACGTAATCCAAGTAGAGGGGAATCCCCTTCGCCACAGAACGGACCATAAGAACCGCCAATCAAGAGTATCATAGGCTTTGGCAAAATCAATCTTCCAAAGAATTCCCTTTGTTGCATTCCTCCTCCATGACTCAATAATCTCGGAAACAACGGCATAGCAATCAGCAATTTGCCTACCCCGCACGAAGGCGGCCTGCGTAGGCGAAATGAGCGAGTCGAGGGAGCGGGGCCAGGCGACGCGCGAGGGCCTTAGCAATAATAAGATAGATTGCATTGGACACGGAGATAGGCCCTGAAATCCTCAATCCTAGTAGCCGCGGCCGAGGGCCTTAGCAATATCTCTCTTATATTTAGAATACCGAAGTCGTCCGCATTCGCACATCGAGTGTCGGATTTTTGTGTACAATAACTCGTTTGACCGTCTCTGAACGACGATCAATATGAGTATAATATTCATATACTCCGGGTCGAAGATGAATCCCTGAAATTTTCGGGATACGGTCTTGATTGGTTATTAAATTTTATAATTTTAAAATATCAAACGACCTCCGATCGACGAACGGTCGATTTCGTTGGTCTTATTTTGTCGAATCGGATTTTTGGATGGTCTCGATTTGTTTCGCAGTTTCCGAATTTGCGTCGCGGCTTTTTCGGACACGCATTACGATGCGATCGATTTTTGATCGATTTCGCCCGAACGACTTTTGATTCACGATCAATTGATCGATTTATGTTATTTAACACTGATTAATAACTTTATTGAGTTATACGGACTCTAATCGGGACGGGTTCGAGTTTGTGCAGTTCCGGATGTTACATATGAGGCTTCTTATATAGCCCCCACTGACTCTCCAAGTCCCACAACTGGTAGATGTGGGACTAAACATAAGTGGATGTGGTAATTGAACCCTGAAGTGATCCAATTACCCACCTACTTGGGTAATTGAACCATGACGCATACTCCAACATTTATAATTGGGTTTAATGGGGCTACCCAAGGGAGGAGCCAACTTGGCTACCCCTACCCTTATTTTTTCATTTCTCAAGGCATTTCTAAAAATACATGGGGTGATTTAGATCACTATATCATGTTCTCATTTAAATTTCGACTCAATTCGAGATTCTTATCACATTCATCAATCGTGTCAAACCTTAACGGTCTCAGAATCGTTGAAATTGTCACCTTATGGATGGACGATTTAGGAATATCTTTTTTCACGAAATTCGAATGACAACATATTATCTAATGGACTAAATCCTCCCCCCAAGAGTTTTCAGAAAATAGCTTTAAAAAATAAGAAAAATAAAGGTGGGGCAGCCAAATTGGCTCCCCCGGAGGTAGCCCCATTAAACCCTTTATAATTTTTCTAATATTACACAATTTTCTAATTCGGTAGTGTTTATTTATATATTATTTCAATCTTTCAGAGCGTGTATTCTTTTTTGGGGGCGGTCAGTCTCTGGAATCATAGATCTCTTTAATCCTTGAGCATTCACGCTTGTGGTACAGCCTTTATTGTTATGAGCCATAAGTTGGTGCGGATATTGCCTATTGGCGACATCAATTTAATTTTTCCTGAATTATGTCTGATGTACTCTTAGATGAAACAGGTATTCTTACAAGGTTGGGCATAGACTACTTAATGGCTCTTATGTCTGGAGTCAGACATACAAATTTAAAGCATCTCCTTATCCTGGACAAGAATCAGTACAACGTGTGGTCCTTTTTGGTGATATGGGCAAGGTGCATGTTTTTTAAACTCCAGCTGCATGCTTATATATTTCTTCTATCTGTTCTGAACAGCTGAATATTAATTTTCTTTCATTGCTGTGCTCGTTTGGAAGGAGGTTTCTGTCTAAGTTCCTTGTTTCATGGCATTTTTACTGTAAACAAAATGGATCATATGTATTTTTCATCAACTATCTGTATACCATCAAAAGAACTATTATTTTACATGCTATTATAGAAAACAATCACAATCATGTTGCACAAGTACACAATGTTTACATGGAAATCCCTTTTCGATAGAAGGAAAAACCACGTGACAAGATGTTCCATTGCTTGCAGATGACTAGGGTTTTCTTCAGTTGCATAATGAAAGAAAGGGGAACGGTTACATAAATAGGCAAACACAACTACAAGAATTCTCACCCATGATCTGTTACACTGTAAAATAAACTGACAATTCAACACTCCCTGCTAATTGGGTGTGCGGCATTTTTCTTAAAATTAGTTATCGGAAGTCCCTTAATGAAGACATCAACAACTTGATCTGCATCTTTTATACAAGGTATTAGTAAAGCCTTCAAATCAACCTTAGAGAGGCGGCAATCTCAACACGCTTTTTTCCTGTTGTACGCAACACAATTGTAGGATTGATTCATTGCAATTATATTATCATAGAATAATTTCATTTATTTCATCTCTATTATGTAATTTATCTTCTAGGGTTTGCCCTCTCTATATAAGAGAGCCCTATGGCCCTTATAATAAACAAGCCATTATTTTTCATCCACATGGCATCAAAGCGGCGGTCCTAGACCGGATCTCTGACTCTGAGACCCTTGCACCGCACCCCACCCACCTAAACCCTCTCACGCATACTACCCCTCTCCATCGACCTTTCCTTCTTGCCACCGTCGGCCCACGCATGCCACACGATACCTTTCCGTTGTCGCCACCCCAACAGTAGGATATTGCTACCCTAGAGGCTCCACCGACACTGCCCTAGCGTTATCCAGCAGCTACTTTGTCATTGTCATAGCCCGGCAACGAGACCCCCCGGTTATCGAGCTTTGCGCCTTGGGCTTCGCCAGCCTCTTGCCACCGTGCACAGGTCCAATGGCTTCCCTAGACGCCTCTACCAGTCCTACATCTCTACGCGGCTCTACTATGTGAAATCAATGTCTTTATATGATCTAATTTTGAAGTTGTTGGGGTTATTTCAGACCTATAATTTGCCCCATCCGTCCTAGAGCACCGTGGAAGTTGATGGGAACGATTGTGGCATGAGTCTACACCCAACCGATTCCCCGTATAATTGTGTAGACACCTTCAGATCGATCTACATCCCCAATCACGTCTTTTCCTGGCTCCTTTATCATCATGTCAAAGAACAAGGTTGACCTATCCCCCTCTAGTGTCTTCAAATGCCTCCGCCCATCATTAAGATGGTTGAGAACAATTATAAGTTACGGTACATGTAGTTCATGAGCATTATACAGTGCAAGTGCAACAATAACGAGCACATATTGACACAGCCTGAACTGGATGGCAAGACTTGGTTTAATGCTTTTGAAAGCAAGATGGCATGTATGCACACAGTTGGCTATCTAGTACTCTCATCGCGGAGATAGCCATTGATATCATGCATCATCCCACTTCTAAGGCAATGTGGGACATCCTTGCTACCACCTATACTCAAGGAAGGAATGAGGCGAAGATCTTGCAACTCCTCTATTATATTTTCATGGCCAAGCAAAGTGATTGTCCTCTTCTCACTTCCTACTTGTCCTTTAGGGGCATGTTTGAGAAGCTTTATAGCTTCATGCCTCTTACCACTTCTCCAGAGTAGCATAAGGCATACATGAACACCATAATTGTTGGAGTATTTCTAGCGGTATTTAACCTTGAGTATGATGCCGCATGGAGTCCGCTACTCGTGTATGCATCTATACCTCCCATAGAGAAGGTCTACAACAGGCTCAACGACATCATGGTCCTTCTTACCGCCACCATGCAGATCTCCTTTGTGATGGTCGCATATCACATAAAGTAGGTCTAGCTCAGTTCAGAGGATGTGTTGTCTGTGGTAGAGGAGGTGGACGCCTGCATCAACCACGTACCTACTGTCACTGTTTTGGCTACTCCAAGGATACATACTACCAGAAGCATGATTACCCTACGTATGCTCGAGTTGCTGAGTAGGTTGAACTAGGGTTGGGCATCGGGTCGGTCAGGTCAGGTTTGAGTTAGCCCGGCCCAAGCCCACTTAAGTATATGGGCTAATGGGTTGGGCCTATGCACATTTTATTTTCAAATTCCAGGCCCAAACCCGACCCAAACAAATTGGGTTAGGTTTGGGTCGGGTTGGCCCAATTTAACACCTATGTATACAAATATCATGTGTTACGTTTTTGCATTTATCTGATTGTTTCTTATGCACGTGTGCATGTTTAATACTTTAAATACACTAACTAATTCGTGATTCTGACGTTAGTTGTATGTTGAAAATAGAAATGTAGTAAAAAATATGGCGACTTAAACCACCATTCAATTCACCATTACATAATCTATTGTAGATGCGGGCATTATGACCCAATATAGATTGGTTACTTACAATTGTACATGTTCTAACACTTGAGGACACAGATTCCATTATTGCATATTAATGTAATAATCTTGCATATTAATGTAATAATATTATCAATCCTTGCTAATGGATATGATTATTAATGGTTCTAAGCATTATTCTAAACTTAAGATAATGATATGAAAGTTAGAACATGGTATTTGGAGCAAACATGAGTATACTGGATATAATTATATCGTATAGGTCGAGCTATCGGGCTTGATAATCAATACGGGCTCATTTTGGGGCCCACGACCTGCCCACTAAATTTCGGATTGGGTTTGGGTCGGGTTATGCGGGTCGAGTTTTGGGTCGGGTCGGGCCGACCCAGCCCTAGGTTGAACCTACTACCACTCTGCTTATCAGAAGTTCGATGACCTTGTCTCCCATCTGAGAGAGATTATGACTCTTGCTATCGACTCTACTAGTGCTCCTTTGGATCCTTCTGACATCGTTGGCTTTGTCTCAGCCAGTACGTCAGGTATAGCTTATGCCCTTACTACTTGTCATATGGCGGACATTTCTGAGTGGATTATAGACTCCATTGTATTTCATCGTCTCTGTAAAGACAGAGCACAATTCACTTCCTACAGATCAGTACGTCTAGGCAGATATGTTGTCATTTCAGATAGGACACATTCCTCCATTACAAGATAAGGATAAATACATTTGACACCATCTATGCATCTACAGAATGTGCTACATGCACATGGCTTCTCTATGAACTTGTTATCTATTAGTCGGATTACCACGGATTTGCATTGTTATGCGTATTAGACCCATCTCTTGTGTTTTAGGATATACTCACAGACATGGTGATTGGATGTGGCCGTGAGCAGGGGGGTCTCTACAGACTAGTCTAGTCTTCTTATACAGGCGCTTCTTCCATTCCCACTGGGTCAGTTTCCCCACACATGTGGCATCTTAGTTCAGTCACATTCCTCTGTAGAAGTTGTGTAGAGTCCGCACACAGATCTTTTCTCCGTCTACCTTTTAGTGTGAGGCTTTCTAGCTTGGAAGCATCACCGATCTAATTTTCCCGATCATCAGAGTCGTAGTAGTTCCAGACCATGTTAGTCTTTATTTGAGTTAGTTCATTTTGTATTTGTGGTCCCAATCATGTTCCAGACCATCATGGCAAGGATGCCCATCAAGGTGTCCCTATTAGATACCTGACTCGAACCCACCATTTAAGGACCCACAACTCGTCCCATTTACTTTTCCGTGGGGTTTGGGTTTTAAATTTACTACCCATGGGGGTATGGTTTGGGATTGCCTTTTGGGTATCTGAACCCGCTCCAAACCCGAATAAAAAATATAAATATAGATGTTTATTGTATTTTAGTCAAACTAATCAAATCTATTTTATATATAATAGGTACGATCTACATATATAAAATCGAACTCAATTTTCTCCTCTCCGTCTATTTTTTCATATTCAACTACCTTTTTGTATCTTCAATAAATAAAAATTATCTACTCAAAAAGATTAAACACATAATATATAAACCTTTAATATTTCATACACATTGCATATCTTTATGTACCACTATATTACATGATATATTCTTTTTAATCTGTGTGAAAATCTTGTGTCCATTTTTGAATGCTTAAAATTTTACTATGTCGAACATGTGGGTACCCGTTTGGTGTACGGATATCCATCGGGTATATTGGTACAAGCTAGAGCTTATCCATTTAATAAATGGGCGGGTATGGGTAGTGCATTTATAAATGGGTATATATATGGGAATATTCATACTCGCCCGAACCCCGACCCTCTAACATTCCTACACCAGGGGTACAAATTCTATCTTGTAGCTTTCGATGATTTTTCTATACTTTCTTAGACTTTTCTTATGAAAGACAAGTCTAAGGTTGTGTCAGTCATTTAGATTTTTATTAAGGAAATAAAAATATTTTTTTGCTATTGTTAAGTATGTCCGCTCTAAAAATGCCTTCGAATTTTTTACCATCCAGCTCTCTCAGTTCTTTAGGCCCATTAGCATCTTACATCATACCTCATATGCCTACACAATATCAGCAGAACAGTGTTGTTGAGCGCAAACACCGTCATCTTCTTGATGTTACCATGACTCTTCATATCCAGAGATGTGTTGCCCACTTTTTCTGGGGTGATGTTGTCGTCACTGCATGCAACCTGGTCAACTATATACCATCCTTCATGTTAGGATAAAAGGTTGCTTTTTCGATTGTGTTTTCCTAATAAGGACCTTTTTCTCATTGTGTCTTTAGCTCTGGGGTTTTTGTTCATCACCTGACTCCTGGTCGTGAAAACTCTCCCCAGAACTGTCAAGTGTGTTTTTGTGGGCTACTCTCGAATCGAGAAAGGATAGTGATGTTTTGATTCTGACAGAGGAAGTATTATGTTAGTGATGACATCACTTTCTTTGAGTATGCCATGTACTTTTCTCCCACTTGTGATAAGATGACCCCGTCTGAGTCCGATGAGGAGGTTTACATTCGACCTCCTCCTTTTCCACCACCTCCACCTATGGTTCCTCCCTCCACCTCCTCCTTCTATGGTTCCTATTCCTATGGCTTCTCTTTCACCTCCTCATATGGCTCAGACTTTGCCTAGATATAAGATCCTTCGACTGCGTACTATACCCCTTGCTCATGTACCTTCCCCATCATCCGACACGTCCCGGGTAAACTCTAAGCATTTGGTTTCTACCGATAGCACTGGTGTTTTTTTGTACAATAGGAGTCTTTACAAGTTGAGCAGATAGTACATCAAGAGGCTACTTTACAGGGCATAGATAGTCCAAATGATCATGACTAGCCATTACTCTTCAAAAGCGGAGGGCATGTGTGCTAAGTATCCTCTTGCAACACATGTTTCTTTGAAGCATCTCAGAGGATTTCATGAGGTTTTTGGTGGGATTGTCAACTATAGAGATCCCATGCACATGTCAGGAGGCTATGCAAGACAGCCATTGATGTCTTGCTATGGAGGAAGAGGTTACACTCTAGTCATGTGACACATGGAGTTTGGTTACAGGCTGAGAAGGAGCTTCTGTAGTTGGCTACAAATAGGTCTTTATAGTGAAGGGGAGAGCAGATGACAATGCTAATATCTATAAGGCTAGGCTTGTGGCATGTGGGTTATCCTAGACATATAGGGTGGATTATCAGGACACCTTTTCCCCCGTAGCTCGTCATTCTACACTCAAGATACTCCTCTCCATTGTATTATTGTGGTACTGGTCACTTTCGCAACTTGATATCAAGAATGCTTTCTCGTATGGAGACCTACAGGAGGAGGTTTATATGCAGCGGACATCTGGGCTTGCTGTTGAGGGGGAGTATCAGAAGATATGCATACTTCATAAAGTAATTTATGGCCTTAAGTAGAGTCTCAGAGTATAGTTCCAAAAGCTCTCGGACTTGATAGAGCAATAGGGCTTTACAAGATCGACTGTATATCACTCGCTCTTTGTACACAGGATAGAGAGAGGTATTTTTGTCATTTTGATTTATGTGGATTACATTATTGTTACATGAGATGACTTGCATGGCATTAGCGATGCTAAGGCGTTAATTGGACAGTAGTTTGTTACTAAGAACCTTGGCGAACTACGATACTTCCTCGGGCTTGAGTTTGCCAGGATTCGGTAGGATCTGGTGATGACACAAAGGAAGTATGTTACAGATCTTTCCTAGAGACAATGATGGCAGATTGCATACTTTCCACTACTCCCATGGACCCCAACATGAAGCTTTGCGATGATGATGCAGATGAGATGGACAAGAGGAGGTACAAGGAGCTCGTTGGGAAGCTCCTCTATGAGACTACTACCTAGCTAGGAATCTCCTTTGTAGTGAGCAAAGTCATCTAGTTTATGGAGCAGCCATGACATGCTCACATGGATGTTGTTCATATGATCCCAAGGTATTTGAAGTCTTCTCCAGGTACATGGTTATTTTTTAGCAGAGGGACCTCTCTTGCCATCACGGCTTATGCATATGCTAATTATGTAGGATGCCCTAAAGATATGAAGTCTACCTCTAATTTTGCAGCTTTCATAGGGAGTTCTTTGGTCTCATCGAAAAGCAAAAAGAAGACTATGTTACTAGATCTGGTGTAAATTCATAATACGAGCTGTGACGCTTGGGAGCACTGAGATGATATGGTTCAGATTCATTTTGACAGACTTAGTTGTTGACGTGCCTCTTGCCATGCTATTGCTTTGCAACAACCAGGCTACCCTTTTTGTTGACAACAATCTCATTTTCCATGAGGGCACCAAATACATTGAGGTCGATTGCCATTATATATTATTGGGAAAAATAAGCGAGTTCTTTATTCCTGGAGAAACCTAGGCTCTCTTATATAGAGGAGAGACCTATGGGTAAATTACATAAGATAGACGTAAGGAAATAAAATAACAGAATAGGTACATAGGAGCATAGAAATATCTCTACACTCCCCCTTAAGATTGAACATAGATATCGATCATGCTTAGCTTGGACAAACACTTCTGAAATGGCCCCTTGAGTAATGCCTTGGTAAAGATATATGTTGTTTGCTCTCCTGAACTGACATGAGAGATAGAAATCAAATCCTTCTGAATCATATCTCTAGTATAGTGGCAGTCTACCTTAATATGCTTAGTTCTTTTATGGAATGCAGGATTATTTGCAATAAATAAAGCAGTCTGATTATCACATTGTAGCTTCTTGGGTAGAGGTACATTTATATGCAAGTATGCTAACACTGCTCAAACTCACATCATTTCTGTGCTTGCTTGGGCCATAGCCCTATACTCAGATTCGACACTTGATCTTGCCACCACCATTTGTTTCTTGCTTTTCCAAGATACAAGTGAACTGCTAACAAACACAACGAAGCCTGAAGTAGGCTTCCTATCCTTAGGACATCCTGCATAATCTGCATCAGCAGATGCAGACACAGTCAGAGTTGCTCCTTTTTTGAATAGTAATCCTGCACCTGGAGAGGATTTTAAATATCTCTAAATCATGTGTATAGCATCCGTGTGAACCTGTTGGGGCTTCTCAATAAACTGACTCACCCTACTCACTGCAAAGGAGATATCAGGTCTAGTAGTAGTAATATAGAGGAGCTTTCCCACTATCTCTCTATATCTCCTTATGTCGACCTCATCTATATCATCATCATATAACTTCATGCTGGGGTCTATAGGAGCAGTAGATGGTCGATACTTAATCATGCATGTCTCAACAAGCATGCATGTAACATACTTCCTTTGGGTCATCACAAACACATTCCTAGCAAATTCCAACCCTAAGAAATACCCAGGGTACTAAGATCTTTGGTAACAAACTGACGATCCAGAAATTCTTTTGCCATCTTGAACCTGCACATCATCTCCTGTGACAAGTATATCATCCACATAGACCATAATGACAATTGTACCTCTAGATGTTCTCTGTACAAAGAGTGAATAGTCTGCATTTTACCTCTTGAACCATTGCCTTTCAATCAGTTCCGAGAGCTTTTGAAACCATTCCCTTGGACTTTGCTTAAGGCCATATATTTCCTTATGGAGTCTACACACCTGCTGACACTCCCCCTCAGCAGCAAACCCAGGAGGTTGTTGCATGTAAATCTCTTCCTGTAGATCTCTATACAAAAAGGCATTTTTAGCATCCAATTGAAACAAAGGCCAATCATGTACCACTGCAACTGAAAGTAGGACGCGGAGAGTACAGTGACGAGCCACTAAAGAAAATGTGTCCAAGTAATCCACACCGTAGATCTGAGTAAATCCCCGTACCACTAATCTTGCCTTGTAGCGATCAAGGCTCCCATCTGCATGGTATTTAATAGTAAACACCTATTTGCAAGTGACAACAGGCGCTCCAGGGGAAGTACATACCAAACTCCAGGTACTATGTAATTGCAACGCAGTCATTTCTTCCTCCATAGCTTGACGCCAGTAACTATCCATCAAGGCATCGTAATAATTCCGCGGAATGGCCACGGCAGATAGAGCTGCTGCAAATCTCTGAAATTTCCCTGTCAGATAATGAAAGAGACCTGAGAAGAAAGGGGGTATGAAGCACAAGACCGCTTCTGTTTCTGAACTGCAATGGGTAAATCCAGGTCATTAGGAATCTCCTCCAGTTGTTGGCTATTCTCCTGCAATGATTCCTGCAAAGATATATCTCCAAACCTATCGTTAGAAACCATGTTATCAAGACAAACCTGGGGCATACTTGATAACGGGCGATGACCATGAGCAGAAGCAGTCCGACAGGTATAGAATTTAGGTAGTGGTGGAACATGGGCACATGCGACTGGGTAGTAGGAGGGGTGGAGGAGGTGGTGGTGGCGGCACCGGCGGGACCACAGACACAAGAGGAGAAGGTGACCGACTCGTAGGAGGGGATGTCATGTAAACCTCATCATATGAGTCCGATGAAGCCAACCTGTCACCTGTAGGAGAGAAGTACATCACATACTCAAAAAATATGACATCAGCACTGATATAGTATTTCCTCAACAATGGATCATAACATCGGTATCCCTTCTGGGTCCTGGAGTACCCAACAAACACATATTTGACAGCTCTAGGAGGGAGCTTGTCAAGATCTGGAATCAATTTGTGAATAAAAGCAACAGAACCAAACATACGAGGAGTAAATGAGAACAACTCCTCAGGGAAAGCAAAATAGAAAGGAATTTTCTCATCCAAGACAAACGATGGCATGTGATTCACCAAGTAGTATGCTATAAGAACTGCATCACCTTAGAACGAATGTGGGGCACGACTCTGAATAAGAAGAGTCCGAGTAACATCAAGTAAATGACGATGCTTTCTCTCTACAACACCATTATGTTGAGAAGTAAGCACAAGATGTTTGATGAATAATTCCACGGGACAGAAGAAAGTGGGATAGAGCACGAGAACAGAATTCCAAGCATTATCAGTCTGCATAAATTTCACAGAGGTAGAGAAAATATTATGCACTTCATTAATAAAAGTTTTGATCACATCCCATGCTTCAAATTTATTTTTCAAAAGAAATACCCATGACAAACGAGAAAAATCATCCACAGTAACAAGATAAAAACGGTGCCCTTGGTGATCAGGGACACGACTCGGACCCCAAATGGCAACATGAAATAACTCAAAAGGGAGCTACTGCTCTGACTCTGATGACTAGGAAAAGTGGATCGATGATGCTTTCCCAACTGACATGCCTCGCATTGGAAAGAAGACCATGGTGAAATCTGCAGCAACATATGATACATCTTCTGAAGAGGGAGGTGACCAAACCATAGGTGCCAGGTATATGGAGAAACTGGTCCTATTGCATAAGAGGATACGTCAGCATAAGGAGTTCGGACCAGGTGATAAAGACCACCCTGCTTACGGCTACACCCAATCACTCTGCCCGTAAGAATGTCTTGAAAAACAAGAAGCGATGGGTAAAAAATAGTTCTACAGTACAACTCCTTTGTAATATGACTAATGGATAACAAATTCATAGATAAATCAGGAGTATGTAACACATTCTGCAAACGCATCGAAGGCGTTAAACAAATCTCCCCTTGTCTAGTGATCAGGGAATGTGTCCCATCTGCAATCACAACAGTTCTCCCTGGTAGAACATGTATATATGTTGTAAGCTGATCTTTGTCTCCGCATAAATGGTGCGTTGCCCCAGAATCCATAATCCAGCAGTAATCTCATATCCGTGATAAGATGTAAAAGCAAAAGTACTACCTGAGGTACTAGCTGTAGCAGATGTACTGGCAGATGTGGAGGCTGCAACATCTGAATGACCTCCTGGAGATGGTTAAGAAGCAGGAGGCATGATATCCCTCACTCTAGCTACGAAGTCATCAAACCTTTGATCAGAAGTAGGAACAACAGGAAATTCAACCTGCTCTGCGATACAGGCTGAAGCCGGAAAGCCAAGCTTGGATCATGTATCCTCGGTATGTCCTGGACCGTGACAGTACGCACATGGCTAACGAATGCGACCTCTACCACGAGGTCTGCGTCCACGGAAAGAAGAAGTGTCTCCTTTTCCTCGAGAGGTTGCCATAGCTGAAGAAGTCTGGCTAGTGGCTGTGGATGGAATGGTAATCCTGTTGAGCCTGCGGAACGATTCCTCCAAGGGAGGAATAGTGGTGTCCGCTAGAATCTAGGAGCGAGCAGCATCATATTCATAATCAAGAGTTGCTAGGAATACACCAACCATGGTAGCATTCTTATATGTCTTCTGCTGCTCTGGAGTCACTGTTAGCGGCATGAAGCTGTGGAGCTTCTCAAACATCCCACGCAGGGATGTATACATCGAATGAATGGGGCGTACGTTCTGCTTAATAGTGCATATGTCATGCTGGAGTTGGAGGATCTTCGTCTCGTCCTTGCTTGAGAATATGTTGTTGCGAGATATACCACATCGCCTTAACCGTAGGCTGATGTAACACATCATTGACGATCGCAATCGTCAATGTACTAGAGAGCCAACTTTGGCATATGCATCGTCCGCTCCTACGAGGCGTTTACCCCTGGTTTCTACACCGGTTCCTCCTCTGTAAGAATGTGCTTCTTACCATTCGACTTCGTAAGGCTCATGAACTGCATAGACCAGAGCTCATAGTTTGTCCCGTCCATTTGACAATAGGCGTTGGATCTCTAAAAGCACCTGTGACGGGTACATCAACTTTATTCTCTGACATATTGTCGGATGTAGAAGACTAGAGTTTTGTAGACCAAAGAGTGAATGTCTACACAAACGTGGATTTGAATGCATATGTAGACTTATGCACCCAAATCCATCAGATACACGAGGAGACCGACGTCGGCAATGGAGCGGGTAGAGGATGAGTTGCACACGAAAGCGCTGCACGCGGAAGAGTCGGTGCGCGGGGTGTCGAGGCGCAGTGGCGCGCAGGGCGACGCACACGGGGCGACGGCGCACAGTGGTGGGCGGCGCGCATGCGGAAGGTGAGGGCAGAGGGTGGGGCTAAGGTTAGGGTTTTGGGTACGAGAGCTCCGGTCTAGGACCGTCGCTCTAATACCATGTTGGGAAAAATAAGCGAGTTGTTTATTACTTGGAACCCTGGGCTCTCTTATATAGAGGGAGACCTATGGGTAAATTACATAAGATAGATACAAAGAAATAAAATAACAAAAAATGTACATAGGAGCATAGAAATATCTCTACACACACGAGATATGATACACAAGGGCTCTATCTCTACTTCCCATGTTAGCTCAAGGGAACAAACAACCGATATGTTCACCAAGGCCCTAGCTAAGGGGCAATTCCGGAGTTGTTGCTCCAAGCTGAGCATGAATGACATTTATGCTCAATTTTGAGGGGGGTGTTGAGAGTTGTAGAGATAGTTATTAGTCTGTGATGTTATTTATTATTTTAGTTTCTCTATGTACCTCTCATGTAATTTACCCAAGGGCTCTCTCCCTATATAAGAGACCCAAGGGCTCTATGAAATAATCATCTGAGTATTCTAACATGGTATCAGAGCCATAACCCTAACCCTAGGGTTCTCCACCGCCGTCCCCCCCCCCTCCCGCCGCCTAGGGTTTCGAACCCTACCTCCCGCCGCCGCCTAGGGCTCGCTGCCTCCTCGCTGCCCTCCGCAGCCCCCAGCGGACCCCTCCAGCACCCAGCCCCCCTCCCAGCGGGCTTCCAAGCCCCCCAGCGGGATTCCCAATCGCCGCCAGCCCCTGCCAGCGGGCTCCCACCGCCGCCGGGGCCCTCCTCGACCAGCCGCCAGCCCCTGCCGGTCCTCCCCATCGCCGCTAGGCCCTCATCAGCCGACGCCGGGCCCCTCCACCTGCTGTCCAGCCGCTGATCGTTCCTTGACAGTCGTTATTTTTGCCAAGTAGAGGCTTCCAAGGCCTCTACTCGGTGCCGGTGTGCCGCGTTCTTCCTAGGACTCGGCGTTATGTTTGATTCAAGTGCATAATCGTCTACCTATGCACTTGGATCCTACAAGGTCTTGGTAGACAGTTTTCTCTTGATCTATCAGTAGTTGCTCTTCTCCGGCGTCATGTCAGATCAGAAGCTTGATATGCCCGCCATAGGTGCCTTCAAAGGTTCGGCACCAATCGTCAAGATGGACGGGACGAATTACGAACTGTGGGCGATGCAGTTCCTCAGTCTCATGAAGTCGTGTGGTAAGAAGCATATTCTTACCGAGGATGAACCGCCGGAGAAGACAGGGATCTATGCCTCATGGGAGGCAGATGATGCGTACGCCAAAGTGTGGCTCTCAGGTACGCTCACGACGGAGATAGCGAACGATGTCCTTCACCAACCCACCGCTAAGGCGATGTGGGATATTTTGGCTATGACGTACTCTCAGGTCCGCAATGAGACGAAGATGCTCCAGTTGCAGCATGATATATTTACCACGAAGCAGAATGGGAAGCCTCTTCATTCCCTGTACACGTCGCTTCGTGGCATGTTCGAGAAGCTCTACAGCACCATTCCGCTTACAGCCACACCGGAACAGCAGAAGACGTTCCGCAACGCCACTATGGTTGGCGTATTACTCGCTGCCCTAGATCCGGAGTACGAGGCAGCACGCGCCCAGATACTGGCAGATGCCACCATCCCACCGATGGAAGAGGTATACAGAAGGCTCAGTCGTGTACCCGTTCCATCCAGTACAGCGACTGCGACTCCGTCAGCAATGGCAGTTTCCAGGGGACGTGGTGGTTCGTTCCCGTTTCGTGGCAGAGGAAGTGGTGGACGTGGCCGTGGAGGCCGCATACGATCTACGTGCTCGTACTGCCGCCGCACTGGTCATTCAGAGGATACATGCTATTCCAAGCATGGTTTCCCTCCTTCTGCACGAGTAGCTGATCATGTTCAGGGTCCACCCGCATCTACTCCAGATCACAGGTTCGAAGAGTTGGTGGCACGACTTTGGGATATTATGCCACAATCTTCTTCATCAGAGGGTGCAGACGTTCCTGATGTTGCGGCTTCAGCGTCAGCCAGTACATCGGCCTCAGCCAGTGCTTCAGGTAGTCCTTCAGTCTCACTTCATAGTCATGACCTAACAGGATGGATTGTCGACTCTGGAGCTACCCATCACCTATGCCGTGAGAAAGATATTCTGCAGTCCTACAGAGCTGTTCAGCCAGGTCGCTCTGTACTTATTGCTGACGGTACTCACTCTCCTATTATTGGTCAGGGGGAGACAGCTTTGCTACCTTCTATGCACTTACAGAATGTGCTACATGCTCCAGAATTCTCTATGAACCTCTTATCTATTAGTCAGATTACACGTGATTTACACTGTCGTGCTATTTTTGATCCATCGTCTGTTATTTTTCAGGACATACTGACGGGCAGGGTGATTGGCTGTGGTTCTGAGCACAATGGCCTTTATCGTCTCGTTCGTAGCTCCTACGCTGGCGTCTCCTTGCATAACCAGGCCTCTGTTTCTCCGTACACCTGGCATCTTCGGTTCGGTCATCTACCACTACAGAAGATGCGTCACCTCTTGCCTCAGATACCTCCGAGTTCCTCTTTTCGTTGTGAAGCGTGTCAGTTAGGGAAGCACCATCGGTCTAGCTTCCCCAGTCGTCAGAGTCGGAGCAGTAGCTCCCCGTTTGAGTTATTTCATATAGATATTTGGGGTCCAAGTCGTGTCCCGGATCACCAGGGGCACAGGTTCTATCTAGTTGTAGTTGATGATTTTTCCAGAGTGTCGTGGACCTTTCTTCTCAAAAATAAATCTGAAGCAGGAAACGTTCTCCAAAATCTAATAAATGAAGTTCAGAATGTTTTTTCATCTACTGTTAAGTATGTGCGTACAGACAATGCCTTGGAGTTCTGCACTCGCTCTCTTGCTAGCTTCCTTTCATCTAAAGGCATTGTTCACCAAACCACATGTGCCTACACCTCTCAACAAAATGGGGTTGCCGAACGAAAACATCGACACTTTCTTGACATTGCACGCACTTTACTTATTCAGAGTTGTGCCCCATTATCCTTTTGGGGTGATGCTATACTTACAGCATGTTATCTGGTCAATCGAATGCCTACAACTGTTCTGGGGGAAAAGTCTCCAATCTCTGTTCTCTTTCCTGACAGAGATTTATTTACACTGACACCTCGGGTATTTGGCACTGTCGCTTTTGTTCACCGCTTATCTCCGGGGCTTGATAAGCTATCCCCTAGGGCTATCAAGTGCGTTTTCGTGGGTTACTCCAGGACACAGAAGGGGTACCGTTGCTATGATCCTGTCAATGACAAGTACTATGTGAGTGCATATGTTACTTTTTTCGAACCAGTCATGTACTTCTCCCCTGCAGGTGACAGGTTGGTCTCCTCCACATCATCAGACTCCCAGATCTATGTTCCACCACCTCCAAGCCTTGGTCCGTCCT
This sequence comes from Ottelia alismoides, assembly GCA_037367405.1. Taxonomy (NCBI): domain Eukaryota; kingdom Viridiplantae; phylum Streptophyta; class Magnoliopsida; order Alismatales; family Hydrocharitaceae; genus Ottelia; species Ottelia alismoides. The sequence goes on along the minus strand of JAZKJV010009570.1, from coordinate 554,727 downwards.
CTACTCCACCATCATCAATATCAACACCACCACCACCATCTCCGCCACCACCACCACCACCGCCAGTTGTTCCTCTCACTAAGTTCTATACGAGACGCACAGGCCCTGCTCAAGCTACATCTCAACCATCCAGCACGCCTCAGGTATGTTCTGATATTCATGATGGGTTAAATAATGCACATATGCAGGAGCTTTTACCACAGGAGGATGACCGACCGGTCAGCACTGTTTTGGATGACTTGGACCGGCCCATTGCTCATAGGAAACAGCGAAGACAGTGTGCCTCATATCTCCTAGCCTCTCATGTATCCTTTCATCGACTCACTGGGGATTTCCAGAAGTTTGCCGCAGCTGTATCATCCGCTGAGATTCCACGGACATATCAAGATGCCATGAAGACGGAATGCTGGCGTTTAGCAATGGAAGAGGAGATGCGTGCATTGCAATCCAGAGGGACTTGGTCTCTGGTCCCTATTCCTCCAGGTGCGTCTGTTGTGAGCTGCAAGTGGGTCTTTACAATCAAATATCATGCAGATGGTCGTCTTGACAGATACAAGGCCAGGCTTGTCGCACGAGGGTTTACACAGACATATGGGGTAGACTACTTGGACACTTTTTCACCGGTGGCGAGACATTCTACCCTTCGCATTCTTCTATCGGTTGCAGTGGTACGTGACTGGCCCATATTCCAGCTTGATGTTAAGAATGCTTTCTTGTATGGTGATCTACATGAGGAAGTCTACATGCAGCAGCCACCCGGGTTTGCTGCTGAGGGGGAGTCACAGAAGGTGTGTAGACTTCATAAGGCTATCTATGGCCTTAAGCAGAGTCCTCGTGCGTGGTTCCAGAAGCTCTCCCAGCTTATTGAACGACAGGGTTTCAGAAGATCAAATGCGGATCACTCACTGTTTGTCCGGAAGACCCCTAGAGGTACCATCATTGTTATGGTATATGTTGATGACATACTGGTTACTGGAGATGATGCACAAGGGGTTGAGATGACCAAGTCTATGTTGGGCAGCCAGTTCACTACAAAGGATCTAGGCACAATACGGTATTTTCTGGGGATAGAATTTGCAAGAAATGCACAAGGAATGGTGATGAATCAGAGGAAATATGTCACAGATTTGCTGGTAGAAACAGGAATGACTGGATGCAGACCTTCAAGTACACCCATGGACCCAAGCATGAAGCTGTACGATGAGGACACTGAGGAGGTGGACAAGAGAAGGTACAGAGAAATGGTGGGCAAGCTCTTATACATCACTATAACTCGACCGGATATTGCACTTGCAGTAAACCGGGTGAGTCAATTTATGGAGCAGCCGAGGCAAGTACATATGGACGCATTGTACATGATATTGAGATATCTGAAGTCTTCTCCAGGCACGGGGTTGCTGTTCAAGAAAGCCACAGATTTGTCTATTTCAGCCTGCGCAGATGCGGATTATGCAGGATGTCCACGAGATCGTAAGTCTACTTCTGGATTTGCTGTCTTTGTAGGAAGCTCTTTAGTCTCCTGGAAAAGCAAGAAGCAGACTGTTGTGGCAAGATCCAGTGCCGAATCCGAGTACAGGGCCATGGCACAGGCAAGCACAGAAATGATGTGGGTTAAAGCAGTTCTAGAAGATCTGAATGTTGAAGTTCCCTTGCCTATGAACCTGCAATGTGACAATCAGGCAGCGTTATTCATTGCCAACAATCCAGCCTTCCATGAGAGAACAAAACATATAGAGGTGGATTGTCATTTCACTAGGGACATGATTCAGAAGGGCTTCATCTCCACGTCCCATGTCAGTTCAGAGGACCAGACAGCAGACATATTCACGAAGCCATTGCTCAGAGGACCTTTCCAGAGATGTTCTTCCAAGCTGAGCATGATAGATATCTATGCTCCATCTTGAGGGGGAGTGTAGAGATAGTTATTAGTCTGTGATGTTATTTATTATTTTAGTTTCTCTATGTACCTCTCATGTAATTTACCCAAGGGCTCTCTCCCTATATAAGAGACCCAAGGGCTCTATGAAATAATCATCTGAGTATTCTAACAAGAGTTATTTTGTATTTGTGTATCTATTTCATCTCTATTATGTAATTTGCCCTCTAGAGTTACTCCTCTTTATATAAGAGAACCCTAAGGCCATCATAATAAACAACATTATTTTTCTTTCACGAGAACCAATTCCTTTTCATGCTCTTTGCTTTCAGGCAGAAGCTGATGGTTCTAATGAGTTTGCAGACTTCCAACGTGCATCACTTCTTACAACACACCAGCTCATTAAGGACTTGAATAATATTGACATGATTATCCATATTGGTGACATAAGCTATGCTAATGGTTACATCTCACAATGGGATCAGTTCACAGAACAGATAGAGCCTCTTGCATCGACTGTTCCCTATATGATAGGAAGGTTGGTCATATCTGTTCTGCACCAGAGGTGTCCCTTTATTAAATCATGCTAATATTGTTGTACTGCAGTGGTAACCATGAACGTGACTGGCCTGATTCGGGGTCTTTCTATGGGAAAACAGACTCTGGTGGTGAATGTGGTGTCCTGCTTCAGACAATGTTTTATGTGCCTGCCAAGAATAGAGCCAAGCTTTGGTAAAACTTCAAGGAAAAAATATAGGTTTTGATTTCCTTTATTTTTGTTTTTTCAATCTGTATTTAGAACTGATTTTTTTTAGATATTAGACCTAGTATCTTCAATGATTTAGTAATAGTGTAGTCAGTGTGCCTATCACCTAAAAGACCAGGGTTCAAGTCCCTCCTTGTGGGAGTTGCGTTAGATAGCTGATAGCCAGTGTAAAAATAATCGGATCTTTCAACATGGATTGACTAAAAATCCATGTAGCTGACCCCATTTTAAGTGGGAGAAGGCTTTGCCATTTTTATTACACTCAATGTCTTGGCTAGGAAAACCAATATTTGCAGCACTAGTCATCTATAACGTTGATTAAATTTTCTTGCATCCTAACACAAGTAATCTGACTAAGTAGCCCCCCCCCCCCCCCCCCGATTTTAATTAAGGATCTTGTGGTTTCTTCTTTTGCTTTGTTTTTCTTTGGCATTAGTTTCCTGTGGTTCCCAAAAGGATAGATCTTTTGATTTTTCCTCTCATTTGATAAGAAGTTCTAGTAACTATTTTCTTCATATTGAGTTGTTTTTTGCTCTCCTTAACTTATTTTTTTGTTAAAAAAACTCAGTTTTATAATTTCGAGTCATCTACCCTCTGTCTTAGTATTATTTTTAGTTGTTATTAAAGGTGTTACGTTAGACCTTATGGGGGTCTTTAGCAGTGTACAGAAGAATCTTAGTTTCAATGACTTGGACTAGATCAGTGCTCAGTTCTCTTAAACATGGAAAATCCTCATATCCATTTTAATTGCCCATTACATAAATGCACTCAGTGTCGCTTAGCCCCATTCATCTTCAGCACAAGAGCACTCGATCAGTATTTATATATAGACTATATAAAATACAAAAATATATCCAAAATCAGATATATAATGTAGATAATAATATAAATAATAGAAATTCCAAATATTAAAAAAGTCCACTAAAATAGAAATGGAATAAATAAGTACAGATAAATAGTATGGTTCGTTAATAAACTATAAAAAAAACTGATATAGAATTAGGAAAGATTTTTCGAGTTTAGCCATACGATTACATTGTTTATGTTGACTTGACAATTCTAACAAAATTTCATTATTTTCCAATCACCTGAAAGTAATAAAAGAAATTTTTTTGTTTTTTCTTAAAAAAGTTCTGATCTCTAGTGGACCCCTTGGTAAGAATCAAGCACAGATGAAGTTATGACCAAATAGTTTTGGCATTGGGATGGATGTTCCTCCCATTTCGTCAAGATAAATAAGATGTGTTCTATCACAGCTTTTTCCCCCTGAGAAAAATAGTGCAGCACTAATTAATCCACGAGAGATTAGTTGTAAAATCCATATATAGACATATATAAAATAGGGGATGAATAGAAGAAAAATAAAAATTATGAAGACTAAATTATTTCGTTTTCACATCAAAGTAAGATATAATACTTTACTTTCTTTAATTTAATGCTCATTGGTGTTCCAAAAGTACATTTTCAGGGTCGTTGGTATTCTTATTTTTGTTTTTATGTACCTTAAGGGTGGCAATTACAAAAATGAAAATCAAGATAGAAATGACAACAGAAAAACTTTTGGTAAAGTGGTATATAAAGTTTTAAACTGGCTTCGTACTGCATGCCATTGAGACTCTTTATGGAAATAAAAGTCTTAGATTTATGTTAATAAAGTTTTTCAAACATCCACAAATATCCAAATGGATCTTGTTCTCTTTTAGTCTGGACTAGTCCAACTTAGATTTTGAAATTTTCAATTAAAAATTCAGTGCATAATTGATGATTTCATTTCAGGTATTCAACAGACTATGGCATGTTTCGCTTCTGCATAGCTGATACTGAACTTGACTGGAGGCCAGGAACAGAACAATACAAGTTTATTGAGGAATGTTTCGCATCCGTTGACAGGCAGAAACAACCATGGCTTATCTTTCTTGCTCATCGGGTTCTTGGCTACTCTTCTGGTTACTTTTATGCTGATGAAGGAACCTTTGCCGAGCCAATGGGAAGAGAGAGTCTTCAAGAGCTGTGGCAGAAGTACAAGGTAGACATTGCCTTGTACGGGCATGTCCATAACTATGAAAGGACGTGTCCAATTTACCAGGTACATAAGCTCCTTGTTTCCTCTCATATACGTTGGCTTACTATTTGTTTTGGATGCCTTCCGTATATGACTTTCGAATTCAGTTAAAGAAACTGTGTAACAATCGAGCCACAGGCGTTCATTTTTATATTTGGCTTTTAGACGAGTCAAATTCACTCCCTGTCTGAAAGATGCTACTATATATTCATCTGAAACAAAATAAAAAATATCAGAGACAAGTTAAGCACCGTAGTGGATCTGATCTTGGTCATGCCTGTTATGTTTACTTGTATTTACTTATATTTTTAAAATGAATAAATGGCACAAAAGTCTCTGAACCATACACGCGATTTCTATGTCATACCTGAACTTTAAAAGGTAACAATGTGGTACTTAACCTTTAATATTCCAAGTATGTGCATCTTTTCTATCATTCACGTCTTGCAGGGAGAGTTAATGTGATAACTTTTCTCATCTCTGACCCCTGATCTCACCGATGGATGCTGCCGAAGCACATATGCCTATTCACCAACTATGGCCACAATTCATTCATGTGAACGGCGAGACAATCTTGAAAAGCTATCTTTTGGGTTGTGGCTTTCTCATCTGTTAGTGTCGGGATATACGTAAAGTGTTTGCAGTTTCTTTTTGACCTTTAACCTCACTATTCCATCAAACTATTTTGATAAAGAACCTTTTTCTTAAGTATACCCTCTTGTTATTGCATTATAACCTCACTGAGCTAGCAAATCTAATGTAGCTTCTAGTCAAGAGTTGGCCAGTTCTCCATTAAGCTTTGTGTGCGACTACCCTTTCATGTTCAATTTAAAGATTTCCCTTCCCCACTTTACTGCAGAATATCTGTACAAACCAGGAGAAATCCCACTACAGAGGTCCCCTGAATGGAACCATCCATGTAGTAGCAGGTGGAGGAGGTGCCAGCCTTGTCAAGTTCACTCCCCTCCAGACCAAATGGAGCATCTTTAAAGATTTCGACTACGGTTTTGTGAAGCTGACGGCATACAACCATTCTTACCTCCTGTTTGAATACAAAAAGAGCAGTGATGGTAAAGTCTATGATTACTTCACTATCAATCGTGGCTACCGTGACATTCTGGCTTGCACGTTCGACAGTTGCCCGAGGACTACTCTGGCATCATAATCCATTGCCGCATTGTTGGTTTTTGCTGGTGAAAGTGATGGCATACTTTGAAACAAGTTGCTGGTTTGCATCTTTTTACACGGTTTGATATGTTATGAGTGCTGAAGTTGTTTGCTTATTAAAGAGAGAACAAATGCATGTTTTATGTCTAACTTGATTGATGTTGACTTCCGTAGATTCTGATATCCGTTATTTTATTTAGTTCTGCATCCCTATTGAGGATGGGGTTCTGTAGATATTATTGTACAACAACATAGTCTTTCCACCTTAACTGGGGTATGCCAGTAGTAATAATAGTGTTACCTTGGAAACATCGTCGAGTGGTTGTGTCGCCAAACATTATGCTCGACCAAAGGAACCTCTTCCCTTATTTCTACATGACTATTTGCTATTAGAATTCATGCCAAGCTTTCAATTTTTAGTTCATAATTGTACAAGCCACTTCCAAGTATCCTTATTCGATTTGCAACTGCTCAAAAATCCACTTCATTATTTCAAGTGGTGCTATCCAATCTTTCTTCATGTCAATCAATTTGTCAATAACATAGTATGTCACATTATATACAAAATATTTTTTGTTGTCACTTCCATAATTAGTATTGCCTTGAACCAAAGTTTGGACATAAATTGGCATTGCCATCTGATGTTCTCTAAAATCTCATAGATGTACATCCATTTTGTACATGTCTATTCTATGCATTTTCTATCGCATACTAAAAGAAAGTTAATGAATTGATGTGTATAGTGTAAAGTTGTAAAAACTTTATCATTAGTCAATCTGCTCGCAACTCCCTTAATCGGTCAATTGATGAGGCCTTCGGCTAGCTAATGCACAAAAAAAGTTGATCAATTGTTTAATTAATAAATAAAATATCAACAAAAAGGTCAATAGAAATTAAGGAATATACATGTAAACTTAAAGTCGTGCCTTTAATCCCAAAATTCTTGTAGCATTTTTAATATATAGCATTATTTATAAGATGAAGTTTAAAGGTGAGTTTGGGTAATTTGGAGTTTGATATCCTTAGATATGGACCATGGAAGATGCTACTAATGAGAATTAGGTTATGTATTTTCTCCAATTTTAATCAAGTATTTTTTTAGTAGAATTTCTAAAAATAGATATAAATATTAATTAATTTTTGATGAAGAAAGCTTGTGAAAATGTTAACAGGTTCTTAGAGTAAATAGATTACGTCTACACAATGTACAATTAGTGATATGTATGTTATTTTGTGCACAAAATTAGTTGTTTTCGTGATTTTTTTTGTAAGTCTGCTTGTTAATTTGTTGACCAAGCTTGTACATGTTTAGGGATGAGCATTGGGTAGGGTTGGCCCGGTCCAGCCCGGTGCTCGGCCCGATAAAGCCCGAACGATAAATGGGTGGGCTTGGGTTTGATATTTGGCCCGATTCGATTTTCGGGCCGGGTTCAGGAAAGCTTGGGCTCGAGCCCGAAGCCCGTGGGCCAGCCCGAGTATAGGCCCGAGTTTAGGCCCGTATATAAGCTCGATGTTTTTTCCATATGTAATTTATGATTTCTAATATGGATTTTTACACCCATAACCCTAAGTAATTTCGTAATAACATTCATAACCCCGCATAATCGTAAATTACACGATGAATCCTAGATAATTCCTCCGTCACACACCTATAACCCTCCGTTAAAGGAACAGTTAACTCAACCATATCATGGGTTAATCTAACCCATGTTCTATCCAAAGGCTATTAAATATTTGTCAAAAAAATAAAAAGCCTTCCAAAGGTAGAGGACGTGGACTCCTCGAGTCCTTTCTCCTGTAGCAGCTCTATCTCTTCTCCTGGGCGGGCACTATCCTAGGCTGGAGGAGGTGGGCGTGGGGAATCGGCATCCAGGGCTGCGGATGAGTGGCGGGCTGGGCTTGGTAGGTATTATTTAGATCTCCTCATCAAGGCTGCAAGATCGATATGTGGTCTGTTGGAGTTACCATACTGTATAGGGTAAATTACAATTTGGGTCCCCATCTATGAGTTCGATCCCAGAATGGGTCCCGATCTTTAAATTGTAACGATTCGGGTCCCAGGGCCATTAATGTAATGAACTTTTTGAGGTTAATGACGAGTATGCTCTTGTTTAAAAGTTGGAACACAATCCCCATTCCCTTCCTAACAAGGGCATATTCGTCATGAACATCAAAATTTTCATTTCCTAAATGGTCCTAGGACCTGAATCGTTACAATTTAAAGATCGGGACCCATTCTGAGATTGGACCCATAGATGGGGACCCAAATTGTAATTTACCATGTATATGATCATAGGGAGGACACCGTTTGGCGGTGACCCTGAACAGTAAGCCTTTCAATGTTGAAATAAATAAAATTAAATATTACCATTTTCATTAGCTAATTTTTTTGCCATTGCCAGAAATATTAAAGAAATTGCTAAGCTAAAAGGCAGTGAAGATCGTTGGGAAGTTGCCAAAATCCACGGGCGAGAGACATCATTCCCGGCAGGAAGTATTTAACTGGCCTTTTTCTTTTTCCTCAAAATTTGTAGACAAAGTGCTTACCTGCAAAACCATCCTTTCAGGAGTTATTTGATGTCCACTCTTTGCAATCTTTAAAACCGAGAGACCGGTGTGAGAATTACAAAGAAACAAGAATTTCTCGATGCTGTTCCAGACACACTCTTTGACCTAGTGGATAGATGCTTAACGGTGAATCCCAGGCTAAGAATGATCTCTGACGAAGCTCTGATGCATGATTTTTTCTCTCCATGTCGAGAAGAGCTGAAGAAGCAAAGAGTGATTCCAATAGCTAGCAATTGAGAACATGAATCCTGAGTCAAATAGTTAGCAGAGTCTGCCAAAATCTCAGGCGGCTGATCCAAGACAGAATGCAAGATCTAATCTTAACTACAATCTGCTTCTTGCTCCTTGTAAATTCTTAAACTCTATTTGTATCTCTGTTGTGTTTCCAAATGTGGGCAAAGGGGATTTCTGCCATCCTGTGAGGGTGGGGAGACGCACGGGGGGATGCTCTCTGGAAGGGTGCGCGACGCACGCGGGGGGTCTCTTCGCCCTCGGCTGCAGGGGTCGGGTGGGCGGCGCAGGGGTCGAATATGCTGGATGGTGGGCGGCACGGGGGCCCTCGCCTGCAGGGGTTGGGGGTGGGCGGCGTAGGGGTCGGGTAGGCTAGAGGGTGGGCGACGTGGGGTCATGGTCGGTGTCGGCCTGGGCTGTAGGAGTTGGGCTGGGGGAGCTCTCCGTGAGGTCGGGACGCAGCTCGGGGGATGGTTGTGGAACTAATGGCATGCTTTGTTAATAGGAAATGATTTTAGAGGTAAATTTGGTAACATATAACTTTTTCCGTGAGAGTTAACGGATAAAATAGATATCAACTAACACAGGGTTATGCCATGTAAGAGTTATGTATTTTTCAGGGTTCCTCGTGTAATTCACGATTATGCGGGGTTATGAATGTTATTGCGAAATTACTCAGGGTTATGGGTGTAAAAATACCTTTCTAATATCCCATTTGATCTTCCTTCTTAAATTGCCATTATTCTATGCTATGTAGACATCAACTATGTTCATGTTTTGAAGAAATACATAATCAATTTGTATATTTGCATATTAAATGTGTATTATATTCACGTTTATTTTTTTTAATATAGCGGGCTGGCCTGATCCGAACCCGACCCATGTACTTGCGGGCCGGGCTCGAGCGTGGGCTTGGGCTGCAATTTTTGAAATTCAACGGACCTAGGCCCAACGTAAATTGAAACCGGTCTCAGGCTGGGGTAGGTTGGGCTCAGCCTAACCCGGCCCGATGCTCATCCCTATACATGTTTACAGCCTTCCCCTCTCTTTTCTTTTTCTTTTCTAGTTTATTCTTTGTATTTATTTTATTGGTATTGAAATATATTTTTATCTATGAGGTGTATTTTATTTTAAAAAAATTATGAATTCTTGAGTATTCTCAAGTGCTCTACCGCATATTTTAGACAAAATGAAAGAATTAAAGAGATGAATTTGAGATCTATCGATCTCTTTTCTCAAAAGGGAAGCCACTATCAATTGTTCTTGGTGTTCTTTACAAAAAAAATGGTGAAGCCTTCTCCCACTATAAGTAGGGTCGGTTACATGGATTCTTGCTCAAATCAATGATGAAAGATTCAACTATTTTTTTACGTCAGATGCTGACTATCTAACGTAACCCCCACTAGGAGGGATTTGAGTCATGTTCTTTTAGGTGGTAAGCACACTGTACTACCACCATACCATTTAAGTGGTGCTCTTGGTGTTCTTTATGTTGCTCAATAATCCATCGATAGTAATGATCAAATTACTATTTTGCTATAATTATCGAACGTTTCTAAATTTTAGTCTGTTGTTGTGCATAATCCAATTGCCTTGATATTTAAACATAATTCTTTCTTTTCCTTATAAACTCTTTAGTTTGATTTGGTGCTTCTTGTTTAACATTTAAGCATGTTGATCACCTAAGTCACAACCCCTAAATTAAAGCTTTATATCAACAAGTATAGCTATTATGAAATCGCCTTAAATAATAAGCAAAATTCTTATTACATCATGAACAAAAGTAGGAATATGGTAAAGTCTATAATCTTTAAAGGGGGCAGGGAGCCTGCATCCTAGGGTGTAGGAAACTCCCAGCACCCACCCTATTTTCCGATTTTTTTATTTTTTTGAATTAAAAGTTGGAGGATTTACTTAATAAGGAGAATATGTGTTTCAAGTTTCATGCAAAACAAACATTCCTAACACGTTTATCTAGAAAGGGTCGATTTCAGCAATTCTGAAACCGTTAAAATTTGGTAGTCTTGATGGAGATGATAGAAGACTCGAATTAAGTTGAATTTGGAATGACAATATGGTAATACATAGTGATCTAAATCTCCCAAGGTTTCATTTCAAAAAAATCAAAAAATAAAGAAAAATTAGGCCGGGTGTAGGGAGTTACGTGCGTCCGCCGAGGTAGGCTCCTTTTTCCCATCTTTAAAAGGTTATCCACCATTAACGTTGGGTCGATCAAGAAGTGAACACGAGTCAACGATGCTGAAGAATGGTGGGAAATAGTATGCAAGTTTGATTGGTTAAATTGCCTAATTTAATTGAGAAATTGATCCATTGAATTGAAAAGTTTGTCTTTGTCATGAAAATAAAGATATTTTTTAACAAAAAGTGTTGTTTTACAAGTCCCACAGAAGTTTTAAATATGTTTTCAACATTCGAGCTCCTCTTTTATTTGATTAAACGACTAAAAAGTCATGGTATGAGACTTCTCCTAGAAGCTTAAATGTTTATAATGACGGTAATGTTCTCTAATATCTGCCTCAGTGACAATCAACAAGTTAGATCACTAGTTCATTGTTGTATTCAGATCATCAAGGCATACAATTAAACAGTAATTTTTCGGATCCATACGAATAAATATAAATGCATTACAGATTAACAAATCATGCATTTCCGATTCATAATCCAATTACAAAATGCAAACAAGAATCGATTTATTATGCAGAACAACATATTAGGGTGAGATTTAGGAAAGGTAAGCAATAAATAAATTGCGGCAAACAAAATAGTAAATATTATATTAGAGATCGCCAAAGCGCCCATGATGGACTATCCCTAGAGAGGATATCACCCCCACAATACCAATACGTAAGGTACTGGCGATCCATTCTCATGATATGATGGCACATGATTGGCATCCATGCACATCGACGAGATCGTCCTCAGATGTACCTCACAGAACTGCACACCTCGCGGTGGAAAAAAAAGAGGTCGTGAGGGAGAAAGTTTTTCTTGCATATGATAAAAAGGGCATCTGGGGATAGGTATAAGTAGACGTAATGCATGGCCTTTCGTATTTCGAAAATGCCCTTTCAACGGACGCCTCTTCGGATTCTAAATTGGCGGCTAAGTCTGAGTCATTGGGTCAAGTCGAATTCATGCAGTTGCCTAATCACAATTAATCTGTAGGATTAATTTATTCGACCTGCAAAATGAAATCCGTAACAAAATTATCGAGATCCGAATTGATTCTCATGAGCCCAAGTCTGAGCTAGAGGCGAAGTGGAGCACACGTGTGTGTGTGGTCCTCCATTCATCATCTCTACTATTGCCACAAGAGCTTGGGGTGTGAACTCATATATAAGTCTACCAAAGTTTTAGAACTACTAAATGTGGTGCTAAAACTTCACCCAAACTCTTCTTATTTCAAATTTGAGAATTCTCAACTTTACCTCCAATACAATTGGCTTCCCACTTGAACCTATATGCATTACCATTAAATAGAATAATCCTCCATGAATTCATCAAATTGAAAAAGAGATTCAAAAGAGTCAAATGATATTTTTTGTCTACCACACTTTGCTTCAGTAAAGGTACCTTCCGATTCGAACCTCTACCTGAGTTTACTACTTTCACCTTAACAAGAACGAAAAGAACTAGACCTTGAATTTTAGGTCTTAATGTTAAAGTATATTGTAGCAACAACAAAGTGTTATTTTTTGTACAATCTTCAGGGTTGGTGCTCTTAAAGGTCATGCACCCTTGTCCTGTTTTATGAGTGTATTCAGGAAATATCCTCTTTCTTTAATTGAGGCACATAGTAACATTCACATAGATGGCATTCTCTAAGGATGCACTGCTAACATCCTGCCCAAAGGGTTGTACCCATTCAGAGGCTACGCTCTTCTTAAACTTGTGGCTTAAATAGCACTCAAGCTTCTAGGGATAAAACACTCATGCATAAGCATTGAAGTAAGATTGCCAACCGATTCTCTAAACAACTTGTTGTTACAACATTGAACCTACTTTGTGGGATCTTCACTCAGATAGGATGGGTTTTTACTGTAGAGGAACTTTGCTATGACTAGGGCTGCCAATCGAATCGAACTGTAACGAATGGACCTATGTTCGAGTTCGGTTCGATAAGGAAGTTCAAAAATTCAAGTTCGGTTCAATAAATATTCGGTAGGATATGTTTGAGTTCATGTTCATTTAGAAAACGAATGTTCGAGTTCGATTCGATAACAGTTCGTTAACAATTTAACTTAACTAAAACTTGTTTATATGAACGAGTTCGAAACTGAGCTCGATAACAAGGTTCGATAAGCACTAAAAATAAAAAATTATTCAAATTAAAGTAGTACAAAGCCCAATAAATACCGCAATTTCTTTAACCTTGAAATTTACCATGTGTATAAATACAAAATTACACATACAAATACACATACATGTACATATATCGAACTCAAACTTATCGAACGAACATATGTTATGTTCACATTTGGTTCATGAAGCTATCGAACTAAAATTGAAGTTCATGTTCAGTTTGTTTAGTAACGAACGAACATTTTTTGAACTATTATTCAACAAACTCTTATCGAATAAGAACATGTTCAGTTTGATTAGCAGTCCTGGCCACGACCCCAATTCCAGGTCAACGGATCCTCTCATTTATCGGATCTGATTATTCAGCAATAGCTTCATCCAATAATAATAGCTAACACTAAAAAATAGAGTGCAATAAAATTCTACGTATAAAGCATCTCACAGTTTTACTGCATTCACAAAATAAGGCTTACATAGAAAACATGTCCCACTATTTTTTTATACATGTACATCAAGTTGAAGGAAAAGAACAAAACAAAAAACTGCTAATTACCTTAGATTAGAAACTACTATTGTTGATCGGCTAGCTAAGGTCCTTGTGATGGCTTGCTGATGTCTTTTAGGTTCCCAGAAATCATAGGATAAAGATTAGCGAGTGCTAAGTAATGAAGAAGGGAAAATTAAGCAATTGGTGTAATATAGAAAAACTTATTTATATCAGAAAGTTTCATTTCTTCTCATTAGATTAAGTCACATTCCTTCTATTCCATGTCAGGGATTAGTCCAGGTGGTTTACCTCACCTCTCATGGACTCCAAAGCTGTGGTCACTTCGGGATTGGAGATTGCATTGATCCGGTGAGCTTATGCTGATGCAATCGCCTCAATCAATCCTCAAATGATACCATGACAATTTTTCGTTCGTGGTTCCAAACCATCAGCCTGTCATGAACGCAAAATCGACCATTTTAATATCATCGATCTGTAGCACAGTCGATTTCGCATTACATCAAAAACCAAGCCCGACTATATCTTCGCAAGGAGGAGCTCAGTTTAAATAAAAAATTAACCTTGACAAGCCAAGGTTGAACTCAGGAATACGAGCTGCTTTAATGACTATTTGAAAATTAATATCTAGATTAAGTGATTGAATTATCTACCTAGGTCAACAATGCACAAACGAATGCTATGTGAAACATGATGCAGAACACAGAATGCATTTCTATTTGATTTCATGCAAGTTAATTTAATGTTAATATGCAACGGGATATGATGCAATGCAAACAAAATTATAATGCACAAACAAGCCCCTAAATGATCAATAAATTAAGCAACAAAGTTGGATGTAACTTCATTAATAAATCATGCATCAAAGTTAATTCAATTTCATTCAATGACATTTAAATATCAAGTAAATGACACAATATATATTCAATAAAATTTCTACTGTTAAAGGTATCAACAATGAATAAGCTATGTCTTTAGATCAAAAATTAAAAGAGCATCAAAATGAATTGAAATTACTAAAAGAGGAGTCCATAGGCTCAAGATATTCAAGAAAGTCTAGGGGCATAAACGTAATAAAATATATATATATATATATAATATTTACAAATCATCACAACTGGCCACGGGAGGGGCATTTTTGTAATAATATAAAGTTGCAAGGTCTTCCCTATAATTTTGTCGATTGTTTGGGGGCATAAATGCAATCATAGGAAGTTGGCAGGGCCCTGCACAATTTCCCCTAATGCGTCACGTGAGGTAGCCGGAGGACCTGAATGCAAATCTAAAAAATATGCGGGTGTCTACTACAAATTTTTCGAGCCTTCACATGCGGGGCACGCAAGCAGTGGCTTGAGCGAAGGGTTGGGCCGATGCAGATACCTCAGGCCATGTAGGTGGCTCGAGGTGACTCGGGGCTAGGCTCGATCCCACCGAGCCTCTCACTTCGGCGTGTTGGCGTGACATATCTACAATCGTTAGATGAACACCATGATTGTTCAATCTAATGGTACATGTACGTCCTTGTTGCACCTCCTATGCCCCTTTGATGGCGGTGTTATTGGAGCTCCGACGAAGTAGGTAGGTCTCCTCCTGGATCCTTTGGTGCAGCTGATGGACCAGGAAGCTACTTGGACAACCAACGATGAAGCTCGAGCATCAGAGAAAGGAAGAATCTCTCCATGTTGTTGTGTCCACGCAAGCTTGTCGAAGGACAACCTCTATACAGAGCCATCTCTGGAGTCCGACCAATGAAGCTACATCCTACAAAAGGGGTTAGGGGCGAAGAGCTGAAGCTCTATGCGTGCGTGAAATAGATCGGGGACCTGGAAGGGTATAGAAGTGGGATTCCATGGTGGGTTCTTCTCTGACGTGGTCAGAGAAGAATGCCAAGAGTGGATTAGGTTCTGGAGGAGGGGCGATGTGAATGAAAATTTGCACAAAGGTGTGGAGGATGTACAGAGAAAATGAGGGTGCGTTCAATTTGGAATTAGGGTGCATGTGTGTGCTTAGTTAAAAGGAAGAAAACACAAAGGAATGTTAGGAGAAATTACCTAGAGATCGATGAGGTCATCGTAGGTGAAGGAAGGGCTTGGGCTGAGCGCCTGAGGGCGCTCCGGTCTTCGTTGAACTCCCCCAGCCATGGGGAGCAGCTCGAATGGTCGGATACGATCGTGACATTGTTTGCCGACCATGAGTCAGCACTAGAGATGGCTTCTCATCATAGCTCTTCGATGCAACCTCCCACTATCATGAGGAGGTGATTGAAGGCTAGGGACTACCTCCCATGAAGAGTGGAAAACCGCTAAGGCGGCTGGAGAAGGTGTATTTGAAGAGAGGATCGGTGGTTCCCAGGTAGTTGACCATGATGTTTCAACAATCGCTCCTAGGGATGCAAACGGATGAATACATATACGGATATAGGTATTACAGTATCCTTATCTATTTTTGAATACAAATACAGATGAAGATACGAATATTGATAGATATTAAAACTATCTTACCATATCCCTAAAAAATGGATAGGGATGTAAAACGGATATTGATCGCATGCGAGTAATGTTAGAAATACTCTATAGAATCGACTCAAATGTATAAGAATTGGATGGAAAACACATGATATAAATTTACTAAATGTGTTTGTATCATAAAAATTATACAAATATGGTAAAAGAAGGTATAGAATTATGTTGTATAGGGTTAAAAATAAATCTATAACTATATTGATATACGAAAGTGGATATATGGATATAGATACAGATGTTTGGGGATATCAAAATGATATACATATCCGTATCCATTTTAAAATGGATACTGATACAAATGTCAAAATCTCTATAAAACAGATACGATGACGGATCGGATATGAATATATCGGTAACTGTTTGCATCCCTAATCGCTCCTCTATGCATATGAGAGGGATAGGGAGAGTGGAGGTTACCACAAGGGAGTGGGTGATTAGGGCTATGATGTGGGGTGTCAGTTGAAGGAGAGAAATAACGGGTTTGTGGGGAAATGGGTTGTAGATGAGTAGTTGGGGAGTTTCGTTGTGTGGAAGGGGGAGTGAGTGGGAGGTTGACGACGTGTGGTGGTCGTTGGATCTGGAGATCCAACGGTGGACAAGAGGGCACGTATGGAAGGAGGAGATGGGATGTGATCAAGTTGATCAGAAGGACGAGAGAAAGGCAAATGTCTACGGCCTAGATCAGATCCATCAAGATGGATCTGACGATGGAGATAGGATGTGGGTGTGTGAGAGAGGCTGGGCCACGTGGGCGACTGTGGAGTCACTACGTGGCCCAATGAAATAAAAGATAATTACAAAAAAATAAAATATACAAAAAAATAAAATATCTATAGATCTCAAAATAAAAAGTATTCAAAATGGAAATTGTAGATCTTTTTGAGATCTATAACTTTCATGTATATCTCAAGATGAAAATAAGCAACATGTACAAACTACAATTTTTGTAAGTATTTTTATGTGAATAAAAATACTCTTTTTTATTTCTTTTGTGATTTATTTGGTGTTTTAATTTATAAATATATTTATAAAACAAATATATACATCATAAAACTAATTTTATGAGATTTTTTTAATAATTAGGAAATGAGAAAAATAAAGCACAATAATAGAGTTAATTATATACAATAATTAGGGTTAGTTATAAACAAGGGTTAGTTTGTTAAATTTAGTTAACTAGGGTTAGATGTTATTGAATGGCTAAAGCAAGAAGAATAATAAATAAGAGTTATGATGATAAAACATGGATTTATCAGCATGTCAAACAATGAAGCACATCGTCCTCAAGGACTATGAAGCTTAAAAGCACATGCTAACATTAATCATTTATACCAGTGGCTTTAACTACATGTTATCATGACCCAACCGCTATTAATCAACCATGCCTCCATATGGCACGACCACATCTTCAGTCAGTCAATCCGTCTGATGGTAGCTGAGTACCACACTTTACAAATAATTTATTTTGCATGCTCAATATATCAGGGCAGCCGTGTACCACGTAGGTATGGTCTGCCAATGTAGATGCTCTTCTGACAAACCTACAGGTTGCATGCCCAACCTGTAGTATCTATTCCGAGTCATTCTTATTGTAAAAGATGGTAAGGAAATTGTAATCGGAACTCATTTATGCCATATCAGTTTTTAGCTAATATTAGTATAATATTGCACAATTATCACATCAACTACAAAGATGATTCATTTCACCAAATCTATTTTAGCAACTATTTTAGATTAAATCATGAAACAAATATGTGAACATTCTTCAAAACAAAGAACACAATAAGCATTATAATTATCTAGTTTAACTTGAAAATCCAATAACAAGAGGTAGGATTATGTTACATGATTGTGTTAACTTCTCAATGGGACCAACCTACCTTGATTCATGTTCAAATAGGGGCTTATTAGCTTCTGAAATGATTAAATTCTATTTACATGTCAAGGACACCAAGAATGCACAAAGAACTTGAAGAATAAATGAAGAACGCGAAAAACATGAATTCTCTCAAATTTTTGACAGTGTTTCCCCTTATTTCAAAAGATATTTCAGGGAAATTTTCGGTAGAGTTTCTCCTTATCTAAAGAAACTTGAAAGAAAACATGAGTTTTCGAACGAACAGATCGAAATATGAACTAAAAGATCTACTTACCTCCTTCTCAAAGCCGTCGAGGAGAGGAGCACCTCATCTTCCTTCTCTTCTTCTCGGCAGTGCTTTGCTAGCGCTACTTTTCCACCTCTCTTCCCTTCTCTTAACCTCTCAACCCTAGCCCTAGGGTGGTAGTGGAATGGAAGTCGTAGAGAATGAAGGGGTAGGGGTATTTACAGGCCTCTGAGATGCCTATGTGTCATCCCCACCCAGTCAGCAAGATCGATAATAGTTGTTTGCCTGCTGCGCAGCACGATCTCAGTCAGCGGCCCCATCATATGGGTATTTATAGGCCTCTGGGATCCCTATGTGTCATCCCCACCGTGTCAGCAAGATCGAAAAATCGTTGTTTTCCTACTGCGCAGCACGATCCCAGTCAGTCACCCTGTCATCGTCAAAACCATGGCTATCTAGCTCATGGTTTTGCCCAAGTTTATCATGAAACCCATGGTTTCCCTAATGACTCTTTATTAACGCTAATCGCAATTAATTAGCATTGATCTTGATTAATTATTTAATGCAATTAATATGTACTAAACTATGATCAACATTCCTTAATCATTATCAGTATGCTTAATGATCATTTGTATTCTTAATCAAGATTTGTTAGTACTAATGATGGTGATTAAGAGCTAATGACGACTTAACCGGCATTAAACTCGTTTGCTTCAAAAATCATAACTATTCAAAATGACCTCTGATTAAGACTTGGATTCATGTCAACAGGACAGATCTAATATCCATATTCATGGTAGGATCTGAAGAGATTGATTTTCAAGGCTTTACAAACTCCCAATGGGTCTCAGTCCCATCCCAAGCCTAGACTTTAGGACTAAAGATCGATCAAGTCTCTTAGACAATGGATCTGTCATGTTTTCTTTAGATCAAACAAAATCCACAGCCAGCATACCTCTAGATACCAAATCCCTTAATATCCTAAGTCTGATTTGAATGTGTCTTCATGTTTTTCGATTGAACTTTGAACTCTTAATCTTGGCAATTGCAATCATGTTGTCACAATGTACTGAGATCGTGTGAAGTGGATGACCTACCATAGTAATTTCAAAAAGAAGTTTCCTTAGCTATTCAGCCTCAATCCCAATGGTGACCAAAGTACACAACTTAGCCTTAAAGGTAGACCGAGGTAGAAATAGTTTGCTTCACAAACCTCCAGGAGAGGGCACTGCATCCAAGGGTAAAGACATACCCAGTAAACTATCATTCCCATACTCCTCAATTTTCCCTATCCATCTTGCATCACTATATCATTCTAGTACAGATAGATGTCTACCATAAGGGAAATAGTTCCCTTCAAGTACTTCAGTACTCGATCCAAAGCCTCCTGATGAGTTCGGTTAGGATAGTTAGTGTATGTACACATCTTTGCAACCGAGAACGAAATATCATGTCTCATATAATTTGTAAAATACATTAAGCTTCCAATTACTTGTGAGCTGCAGGTACTCCACTCTTGTTCTTAAAAAGCATTTTGGATTAATCAAAAGAATTGGTTACAGCTTTGCAATCTTTATATCCAAATTTCTCAAGTACCTTCACAACATAGTGAGATTGAGAAACACTGATGTTCTTCATCTCAAACTTGTTGCTTAAGAATGCTTTAGTCCCATTAATAATCCTCATATGTGATCCAAACAACAGTATGTCATCAGCATACATGCATAAGACAACACTCATCACCTTTCACCTAGGAATAGACACACTTATCGGATTCATGAACCTTAAAGTCACATAATAAAATAGTTTTGTCAAATATTTCATGCCGCTGCTTTGGTGCTTGTTTCTATCCATAAAGAGATTTAACAAGCTTGCAAACATTTCCCTCATTCCCGAGAGTCACAAGCCTGATAGGTTGATCCATGTAGATCTCTTCCTCAAGATTGCCATACAAGAAGGCGGACTTCACATACATCTAGTAGACAGAGAGATCATATATAGATGCCAATGCTATAAGCATCTGGATTATTTCATCTTCGTCATAGGGAAATATGTATCAAAATAATATATACCTTCATTTTGCCCAAAGCCCTTGGCAACTAATCTGGCTTTACAACTTTCAATTGATCTGTCAGGCCTAAGCTTTCTTTTAAATACCCACTTGCACCTAATGGTAGAGCACCCTTTAGGTAAATCAACCAGTTCTCAAGTTCCCTTAATCATAATAGAATCCATCTCAGATTTTACGGCTTCCTTCCATTATTTTGCTTCAGATAAAGTCATGGCTTCCTTGTAACTTGGTGGCTCACCCTCGATCTGGTAAACAACAAAGTCACTACCTAGATCTTTGGGTATCCATGGTCATTTACTCCTCCTTGGCTCAGATTCTTCTAAAAGATCATTAGGTTCATGTTGAATCTCAACCCCCACATTCACTATCCTTTCCACTTGATCTGGAAAAGATCCTGGTGTGGAGGCAACATCATTGGTCATATTCTGAGGAATTCCAGTCTTCATATGGAAGACATCCTCAAAGAGGGTAGCATCATGGAGTTCAACAATGGTGTTGACATTCATTCCAAGTATCTCAAATCGAATTACCAAGAACCTATTTGTATAGATATTTTCTGAATAACCTAAGAAGACTGCATCAATAATTTTAGGACCTAGCTTCATTCTCTTGTGTTCTGAAACTAAAATCTTAGCGAGACATCTCCACACTTTGAGATACTTTAAGCTTGATTTCCTATTTATCCAAAATTCAAAAGGACACTTGTCCAAATGTCTTGGAGGGATCCTATTCGGAATATGACAAGCAGTATTCAAGGTCTCTCTCCACATATAGGTTGGAAATCCTGAACTCTGTAGGAGAGCATTGATCGTGTCAGTTAAGATCTTTTTTTTCCTTTCTATTATCCCATTTGATTGTGATGAATATGGAGCAGTAATTTCATGAACTATGCCAAACTTTTGCATCGTTCATCAAACAAGTTAGAAGTATATTCACCTCTTATATCTGACCTAAGGCGTTTACGCACTTTTCTTGTTTGTGTCTCAACCTCATTCTTAAAGATAAGAAATTTCTCTAAGGCTTCATCCTTGGTTTTCATTAAATATACATAGCAGTGTCTATTTCCATCATATATAAAAGTGATAACGTATTTCTTATCATCTCTAGTCAACACATCATGAAACTCACAGATGTCTATGTGCACTAGATTCAAGATCCACTATCTCTAGAGACGGGCTGAAAAGACTTTTTAGGTGTCTTATCTTATGCACAAATTTCACATTTATGAGTTTTATCAACAGTTGTTTAAGGATCAACTCTAAAGTCATCATTCTTTTAATTGAATTTAAGTTTACATGTCTCAATCTACTATGTCACAGATCACAATATTCTAAATTACTAACAACATGAGATACATAATTAGAACATTTGGAATTCAAAACACTCATTGAATCAATGTTTACTAAATCACATCTAAATCTAAATAAATATGCCAAATAGCATTTTCCATAAAAAAATGGCATGCCTCAGAATAACAACTTTATTACATTTAAAAGTTCAACTTCAAACTATTTCTAACTAAGAACTAGATAAGACATTTTTCTTCACATTAGGGACATATAACACCATGTGCAAAAGTCCAGACACATCTAGAGGAGAACCTCAACTTGACTTGTCCTAACCTTAACACATTGGTAGTAGAATCATTCACCATCTTCACAGTCCCACCATTGTAGGTCTGATAAGAAGAAAATAAAGTTCTGTCAGAACAGATATGCATATTGGCTCCATATCTGTGAACTATTCATTAGGATCTTGGATATGGTATAGTTCAGGTTTCACAGAGGCATACCCCTCGCTAGAACCAAGTCCCACAATAATTATATTCACTTGAGGACTCCCATCTGCAGTCTTTGGTTGAGCCTTTAAGGGCGGACAATCCTTTTTCAATGCCCAACCTGATTACAGTTCTAGCAGGGTTTATTCTTTGCCTTTTTCTGGATCTTGCCCTTTGATTTGATTTATTATTGTTACTACTCTTTTTTCTTTTCTCTTTGCCCTTCGAGGTCATGAAATTGACCTTAGCTTGAACATCAACAGGAATCGCATGATTTGATTATTGTGCTCCTCCTCTATGGTGACTTATGTCATCAATTCATCCATAGAAATCTTCCTTTTTCTGTATTTTAGGATCATATCGAAGTCTTCCCAAGACTTCGAAAATTTATCTATGATGCGCATGACTTCAAACTTCTCTGGAAGCTTCATTTCGGCATCTTCTTATCCATGGAGTATAAGTATAAACCCATATACCTGTTCAGAAATGAGCTTCCCTTCTGCCATGTAAAACTTTAAGAACTTTGCGACTGAGTATTTCTCTATATGAAGATCCTCAGTGTTATACTTCCGATCTAGTTATTCCCATAGCCCCTTCAAAGTCTTCATGGAAAAACAGTATACATCAAACAAAGTGTTGGATAGAGGCAACAAGATGCAATCATGACATATACGGTTGTGTTCCTTCCACGCAGATTGCGTCTTTTAGCTATCGAGTGACGGATTTTTCTTTTCTTTAGGGTATTCAACTTCAAGCATAGAGATCAATCCTATGGTGGTTAACTAGATTTTCATGCATTGTTGCCAGTGCTTAAAATTTTGACCACCCAATTTTTCAGGCATCCCGGTCATATCCACCCTCAATTTAAACATTGTGTCTCATATATGTATAAGCTTAGTTCTAGATATCCTCTCTAAGATGTTGTAATCAGGATCATCAAGGCATACGTTAAACAATAATTTTTTGGATCCATATGAACCAATATAAATGCATTACATATTAACAAAAAAATAATCATGCATTTTCGATTCATAATCCCATTATGAAATATAAACAAGAATTGATTTATTATGCAGAACAACATATTAGGTCGAGATCTAGGAAAGGTAAAGTAATAAAAGAATACGAGAAAAAAATGGTAAATAGATTAGATAAGAGACCATTGAAGCACCCATGACGGATTATCCTTAAAGAGGATATCGCCCCCACAATATCGGCGCGGAGGTTATTGGCAATCCGCCCCTAGGATACGTACATGATCATCATTTGCATACACCAATGAAATCGTCCTCGAATGTACCTCACATAACTGCAATCGAGAGAAGAGAAGAAGGTTGACTCACGGTGGAAGAACAAAGGTCGTGGGGAAGGAAGAAAGTTTTCTTGCATGTGAAGAAAAGGGTGTCAGGGGATAGGTATAAGCAGACCTGATGTGCAACCTTTCGCATTCCAAAAAATCCCTCCCAAGCCTCTTCGGATTCCAAAATAGTGGTTAAGTCCGAGCGGTTGGGTCAAGTCAAATTCCCGCATCGGTCTAATCATAATTAATCCGTACGATTAATTTATTCGACCCTCAAAATGAAGCACATAGCAAAATTATCAAGATATGAGATCTGAATTGAATCTCTCAAGCTCGGGCCAGAGACGGAGCGGAGTACGCGTATGTGGTCCTACATTCTTCCTCTCTACTATTTGATGATTCTCATATTCATCATTTTTATCTCCATTAATTATCACTCTATATTAAACTGATCAATTAATATAACAACTAATTAATTCAAATAACACCTTGTAAATAAATAAGGTTAATTATTGTATTTAAATAAGTACCTGGTATTTGTGTTTAAGGTTCCCATTATTGTTTCTTATCATTAAAAATCTCATAAAATTAGTTTTATAATAATATATAATATATTTTATATTATTCCTTTTATAAAAAAAATACCAAAACAAATAAAATAAGTATTTTTATTCATTAAAATAATTACAAAAACATTATATATGTATACTATGTATTTTGACTATGAGTTCTACATGAAAGTTGTAGATCTTAAAATGATACAAAACTTTTATGTTGAACACTTTTTAATTTGGCACCATTTGCTATTTTATATTTATTTTTCAAGTTTTTCTTATTTATCTTTATTTTTATTGGGCCATGTGGCTCAATCAGATCCATAAACTTGATCAGGCCCTTCATTCCGACCCACGCATCTTATGAGACGTTTGGTCATTTTATCAAACGGCTCTGATCAGCCCAAACCTGCTTTTTGTAGGCTGTGTGATGAAAAGATCAACTGCCTCAAGTCAGCCCATCCGTGCCATGTTTACAGTCATCTGATCACATGATCAGACAGTTGTGGGTTATCATCAACCTTTGCAACCACCCCTTCCAAGAGGCGTGACCCTTCAACCAACCATCTTCGCCTAATTTGTCTGACTAACTAGCGTGCCTTCTTCCCATGAAGCAGGTATCCCAATGGCGCATGTTCTCTCCTCATTCATGACCTTACCTCCATGGCCACCCTCTACCTCACGTGAGGTACCATGGGGTGGTCGAAACCACCTCGTGCAACCTCCTGGAGAAAACCAAAACTCTCCTCTCCAACCAACTTCCACCTTATTCACCCCTTACATGAGTTTTTTTCGAGCATCATCCACCTTCAAGTGACCGAAAGTGGGTGAGAATAGAGGCCACGACAGAATACATACTCCATCGAGATCCATGGCTCTATTGGTCATGTCACAGCCCAACTAACGGTACTGCTCGAGCTCAGTCCTTATCCAAGACCTTGAGCAAAGACTAAAGGTCATCTAGACCACGAGCCCGGGATAATTTGATCACCTTTGAATTCATATCCATCTCACATACATCTCCAAGCAGCATCATACTATCGTCCCCCTTTAATTTCTTGACTTATTTCATACCAAATCTGTCGCGACCCCGTTTCCCGGGCCGTCGGATCCGCCCATATCTGGATCTGGTTACTCAGCAATAATTTATTCAGCAATCACAACTAACATTCAGAAATAGAGTGCAAATAAAAATACTCAGAAGAAAGTATTTCAACACTTTTCCATTCACAAAATAAAGTACAGATGATACATTGTCCCACTATAACCATTTACATGTACATCAGCTTGAAAGGAAAATATACAAAAGATTACTAACTACCTTAAAAAGTAAAGCTACTGTGGTTGGCTGGATGTCTAGTATGTAAGATGGATGAATTTCTAAATTCCTTGCGATGGCCCACTGATACCTATTGGGTTTTCCATAAATCATAGGATAAAATTAGCGAATGCTAAGTAACGAAGAAGAGAAAAGCAAACAAATTGTGTAATTTTTCAAAACTTGATATCACAAAAATTTCATTCTTTCTCATTAATTTAAGTCCTATTCCTTTCTATTCCACATCAGGGATTAGTCCAGGGGAACCCCACCATTCTTGGACTCCAAAGCTGTGGACACTTTGGGATTGGAGATTGTGTTGATCTTGGTAAGCTTATGCCGTCGCACGTCGCCTCAACCAATCCTCCAATACTACCCTAACAATTTCTTTTTCTTTTATTAAACAGAGTTTCAACCCTCATCCTGGAAAATCAAACGAGCACACCATCCTCGAGGACTCGGTTGCTTAAAATCTCAGGCTAACATTTAATCATATAACCTAACGGCTTTAAAAACATATTATCGTGACCCAGCCACTATTGAACCACCCGTGCCTCCACATGACACGACCACATCTTCCGTCGTTCCAACCCGAATATATTGGCTCCCGGTACCACGCGTTGCAAAACATTCAATTTGTGCGCACTTATCATAACAGGGCAACCGTGTACCACCTAGGTAGGGAAACGCCAATACGGGTTCCTTCCGACAAACCTACAAGTTGCATGCCCGACCTGTAGTTCTACTCCCAGTCATCCTTATCGTGACACACGATCCTTTTCAGGATCCAACTCAAACCACATCAATTCACATGATGCAATTCTTTCATTAAGTCTTCGATTTTCATAATCAACAATACTTAGTATAGACTCACATATATATTATTAATATGCATATATACTCGTATTTATGCCTGTTTTAACTCCCAAACCCAAACTTTCAAAGCCAACGCATCAATTTGATGCGTAAACCTTATTTTAGTGGGAATCATAAAGCAATTCTTCAGACTTTTTCAAAAATAGCTAAAATTAGGGTTCTTCGTAGAAAAGAACATAAAATCAAGAATTTCAATAATTTTTTATGAAAACCCAACAACAAAAGGAAGGATTTCGTTACCTAATCGAGCTCTCTCTCGTGTATGCAAGGCTTTATCGTGTTTCGTTTTTAGAAAGGCTATTTTAAGGCTCCTGAAAAGATCGAATTTCATTTTCGTATCAAAACGCTAAGAACATGTCAAGAACGTGAAGAACGAACGAAGAACATGAAGAACACGGAGAACGTCAAGAACATATTTTTTCTTAAAATTTAGGCAGAGTTTCCCCTTATATCGGGACATATTTCTCGGAAAATTTCGGCAGAGTTTCCCCTTATATCGGGACATTTTTCTCGGAAATTTCGGCAGAGTTTCCCCTTATATCAGGACATATTTCAAAATAAAAGAGAAAAGAGTTTCCTCTATAAAATCAATCGAGAGGAAAATAACAACGAAACTGAAAGAATATACTCAACAACAAGAGATGAAGAACCGTTAGACACCACACATCTTAGGTGAGTGAAAGTGTGACGAATCACAGGGTCACTGACGTGCATAGCCGCCCGCACCTAAGTAGGGTATTACACAGATTTCTCCATCAAATAATTATAAAAGCATAATACGAAGAATAGAAACATAAATGATGGAGAATCGGTAGACACCACGCGTCTTAGATGAGTGAACGTGTTACGAATCACAGGGTCACTGACGTGCATAGCCGCACGCACCTAAGTAGGTTGTTACACAGATTTCTCCTCGAACCACAATAGGAAAACGAATCGGAAAGAAAGATGAATCAAGAACAAAACTTGGAAGAACAAGAGTATGAATTGAAAGCCTAGTTTACGAAGCAACTAAGAGAGGATCATACCTTTCTCCTCCTCGTTCTCTCGGCAGCGCTTTGCTAGCGCTCCTCCCTCGCCTCCCACTCCTCCTCCCGACCTCTCGACCCTAGCCCTTGGGGTGGTGATGGTAGTGGAAATCGTAGAGAATGAATGGGTGGGGGTCTATTTATAGGCCCCAGAAAACCACTAACCATGGTTAGAAAACCATGGTTTAGCGGCCCATGGTTTTAGCCCATGGTTTTAGCCAAAACTTATCCCAAACTTGGAGCTTAAGTTAGAACATTCTAGAGGATTCTAGATTCGCTAATGACGCTTAATTAACACTAATCGTGATTAACTTTCACTAATCGCGATTTAACTTTC
Source organism: Ottelia alismoides (assembly GCA_037367405.1). Classification (NCBI taxonomy): domain Eukaryota; kingdom Viridiplantae; phylum Streptophyta; class Magnoliopsida; order Alismatales; family Hydrocharitaceae; genus Ottelia; species Ottelia alismoides. The sequence continues at coordinate 527,341 of JAZKJV010009570.1, read as the reverse complement.
ACGACTTACGCTTATCTTTTGTTAACTATTGATTAGTATTTACTAATGATCATTAGCGGCTTTCAATTGTCATAAATTTCTTTAATCATGTTTAATTAGTCTTAATGACAGTCATTGTGGATTAATGACTTCTCTTTCTTCGGAAAATCATAACAATTCGAAACGAAATCCGATTCACACGAAACAAATTCTGTTGGTTTCCTCTTGACGAGCCGGATCTTATCATATAGGATCCGAGATATGCCAAGTTCAAGGCTTTACAATTATAACAACCTTAAAGGAAGTCTTGTCCTCGAGACTAGAAATGCATGCATAACAACCTTAAAGAGGATTGAAACCATAACAACCTTAAAGAGAATGAACGTCATGTCATTTAAAATGAACATATACATAATACATAATGTTATCATTCAAACAAGTACGGGTATTTCTCTCTCATTTCTGCCTCAGGTTCCCATGCGGCTTCTTCAAACTCTTGGCTTCGTCATAATACTTTAACTAGAGGCACCTCTTTGTTTCTCAACTTCTTGATATCCCTTTCAAGTATTTACGTAGGTATCTCTTGGTATGTCAAGTCTGGCTCAACATGTAAAACATCATAACTTATCTTATGCTCTGGATCCCTAATGTACTTTCTCAGATTTGATACATGAAATACATCATGTATTTCCGAAAGATATGGAGAAAGTGCAAGTCCATAGGCAACTTTTCCAATCCGTTGAATAATTTCAAAGGGACTCACGAACCTGGGTGCTAACTTCACATGCAAGCTAAACCTCTGAACACCCTTCATAGGTGATACTTTGAGAAATACAAAGTCACCTACCTCAAATTCAAGGTCTCTTCGCCTGGTATCACTATAACTTTTCTGGCGACTCTGGGCAGTTAATAGTCTTTTTCTAGCAAGTTTTACAGCTTCCCGTGTCTCCTGAAGTCTATCTGAATCATAAAGGTTCTTTATTTCGACCTCTTGCCAACACAAAGGGTAGTACACTTTCGTCCATATAGTGCTTCAAATGGTGCCATGCCAATACTTGTATGATAACTATTATTGTAGGTGAATTCTGCAAGAGGCAAATGTTTAATCTATGATCCCTTCCATTCTAAGGCACATGCTCGTAGCATATCCTCTAGTGTTTGAATCGTACGTTCTAACTGACCATCTGTTTGTGGATGATATGATGTACTCAAGCATAGTTGTGTACCTAAGGCTTTCATGAAGTTCTCCCAATAGTGTGAGGTGAATCGTGAATCTCGATCAGAAACTACTTCCTTCGGGATACCATGGAGGCGAATCACATGTGTAATATATAACTCAGCCAGCTGGTCTGGAGTGAAAGATAAGCTTATCGGAATGAAGTGTTCTACCTTTATCGGACGATCTATTATAACCTAGATACTATCTTTACTACCAGTCGTCTGAGGTAAGCCAGTAACGAAATCCATGGAAATGCTTTCCCATTTCCATTCAGGTATAGGGAGGGGTTGCAATAATCTTGGTGGCTTTTGGTGTGAAGCCTTTACCTGCTGGCAAGTGAAACATGAATTCACAAACTCAGCAACATCTTTCTTCATTCCTGGCCACCGAAAGTATGAATGAAGATCCTTATACATCTTTGTAATTCCTGGATGAATAGAAAATCTTGAGCAGTGCGCTTCTCGTAAGATGTCTTTCCTTAGTTCAGGTGTGTTTGGTACACAAACTCTGTGATGGTTATACAGTAACCCATCTTGTATCAGGAATCCCTCTATCTCATTATTCTCAAGTTGTTGTTTCAAGTCTTTAAGGACTGGATCATCCTCCTGTCCTTTCTTTATTTTATCCCAGATCTCTGGTTTGTATCGATGAGGAATAGTTATAGTATCAACACTACTATCAAATGGTTTCCATTCACTCAACGTTGATACTAAACCCCGGAAGTGGATAGCACTCACTAACCCAGGTGAATAAGTTCTTCTGCTAAGGGCATCTGCTACGACGTTCCCCTTACCAGGGTGGTAGGAGATAGTGCAATCATAGTCTTTTAGCAACTCTAGCCACCGTCTCTGTCTCATATTGAGTTCAATCTGATCAAATAGATATTTCAAGCTTTTATGATCAGTGAAGATTTCAAAAGTAATACCATAGAGGTAATGTCTGCATATCTTTAAAGTAAAAACTACAGCAGCTAATTCAAGGTCATGTATTGGGTAGTTCTTTTCATGTGTCCTGAGCTGTCGTGATGCATACGCAACTACCTTACCATGTTGCATAAGAACCGCCCCAAGTCCTTCTTTAGATGCGTCAGTGTACGCTGTAAATCCTTCACTCCCGGAAGGTAGAGTAAGGATTGGTGCAGATGTTAGGCATTCTTTCAGTGTCTGAAAACTAGCTTCACATGTATCAGACCATAAGAATGGGACCTCCTTCTGAGTTAGTCTAGTCATTGGCAATGCTATTCGTGAAAAGTCCTTCACGAATCTTCTATAATATCCAGCTAATCCCAAAAAAGATCGTATTTCTGTGACAATCTTCGGACGTTCCCAACTCATCACCGCACTAACCTTTGTAGGATCAACTGATATACCTTCCCCAGAAATAACATGGCCTAAGAAAGATACTTCAGATAGCTAAAAGTCACATTTACTATATTTAGCATACAGTTTGTTCTTCCTTAGAATTTCAAGTGCCCGCCTGAGATGGTGTTCATGCAGATACTTATCCTTGGAGTAAATAAGCACATCATCAATAAAGACTACTACAAAGTGATCTAAGAACTCCTTGAATACTCTATTCATGAGATCCATGAAGGCTGCTGGGGCATTTGTTAGTCCAAAAGGCATAACTAAGAATTCATAATGCCCGTATCTAGTTCGAAAAGCTGTCTTGGGAATATCTGTATCTTTAATTTTCAACTAATGGTATCCAGATCTTAAATCAATCTTGGAATACACAGTTGAACCATGTAACTGATCAAAGAGATCATCTATTCTTGGTAGGGGATACTTATTCTTTATTGTCCTCTTGTTTAGTTGTCTATAGTCAATGCACAACCGCATCGACCCATGGTGAAGTACTAGGACGAATGAATCCTTTATCTAACAGTTCTTGCAATTGTACCTTTAACTCTCGTAACTCAGTTGGTGCCATCCTATACGGAGGGATAGAGATAGGCTAAGTATCAGGTATGAGAGAGATTTCAAATTCAATCTCTCGCTCAGGTGGTAATCCAGGTAGTTCCTCTGGAAATACATCAGGAAACTCGCACACTATAGGCACATCTTCTATCATTCTTTCTGACCCTGATGTAGTGGATACATAAGCTAAATAACCTTGGCACCCTTGCTCTAACAACTGTTGTGCCTTCAGTGTAGAGATATATTTGATATTATCATTGGATGTCTTTCCAATGAACTGGAACTCTATCGAGTTAGAAAGGTGAAACGTTACTGTCTTCTGGAAACAGTCAAGACATGCATGATGCCTTTCTAACCAATCCATTCCTAGTATAAGATCAAAGTCCTCCATTTCGATTAGTAGTAGTGAAATAGATAACCGATGTCCCGCTATCACTACTATGCAATTATCCAGGATTTCTCAGATTATAAACTCTTGTCCTCCTGGTCCCTTGATCAGATAGGACTGTTGTACTTCTACTGGTTTCTTACCCAAAGTGGGTACTAACCGTCGAGCAATAAATGAATGTGAAGCACCAGAATCAAATAAGGCATGTACTGAAAAGCCATGAATAGTAACGGTACCTCGTATGACTGTGCCTGAATTGTAGGCTTGTTCTTCAGTAATTGCATTGAGCTGGCCATTAGGAATAGGCAAGCTAGAACCCGCAACACTTTGTGGTGGTTGTTGTGTAGGAGACGCTCCTTGTGAGCACCGACCTCTACCATATCTTCCTCCGTGTGTTGCTCCATTGCTCGAGGTGGATGTTATATTGTTAATTGGGGTTGATTTAAACCCTGATCCTCTCAACTTCGGACAATCTTTCTTGATGCAGCCTTCCTGATGACAGTAAAAACACACACGTGCTCATGTTTGAGCTGAAGATCCAGCCACAGAGGTGCTAGCTCCTGCTGCTGAGTCGTGAGGATATAGTGGAGGTCTAGAGAAGCCCCTTCTTCCTGATAATTCCTGACCCAAGGTCTGTGGTGAGCTTATATTGGAACCGGCTGGATGATAGCGACGATCTCTACGATTATAATGTGCCTTGCTTTTGGATGGTCCACCATTAAAGTGGAAACTTTTTCTTTGGCGGTTTTCATCCCTCTCCATCTCAATACAAGAGGCGATGTCCATTGCTTCATCTACGGTTGTGGCTCTAAAACCAGCAAGCTTTTCTCGTAGATCTCCCTGAAGACCGCTAACAAATTTGGTAAGACACTCTTGTGGTGAAGCTTCTAGAGCTGGTGAGTACCGTAGTAGCTCAGTAAATGGATATGATAATCTCTTACGGTCTTAGAACCCTGATTCAGAGAAGCCAACTCTCTCCTCTTTAATTCTTCCCAGTGAAAGGGACAGAAATGAGCTCGGAACCTCTCTTCAAAGATATCCCATGGAACAGGATCTGCTAATTTCTTGGAATTGGCTCTCCACCATCGTCTTTCATAGTCTGCTAAGGAGTAATCAGCAAAGTGCACCCAAGTATCTGCTGGTGCGTGTATTATTCTCAGCATCCTACTGACGTCATCAAGCCATAATTCAGCCTCGGCAGGTGTCTCTACACCTTTGAATCGAGGAATTTTTCTCTTTCGGTAATTATCTAGTAATGTTTGGTGTCTAAGAAGGGCCTTCTCCATTGCTCTTTCAATCGGGGTAGGAGCAGACTCAGTTGAAGGATGGTAACTAGATTCTTCCTCAGAAAGATGGACAGAACCTTCAATCCTAGCATCTGCAGGCTTAGATGCCTCGGGTCTCTCAGCCTGTGCATTGAGCCTCTCCTCCAATGCTTGTTGCCTTTGCCCCATGTCTTGGAGCATTGCCATCATAGTCGCTAATTGTCTAGACATGTCTTGGTCTGCCATGATCCTGGGATGAGTCAAGGTTAAAGGTCAGATCCTATATGTCTTAGCATGATGTACATAAGGGGTAATGACTTGTGAATGGCACTGCAATCATTTATTAAGATCAAAGGATCTTAATACAACCTTAGTTTCTGAATACCGCACATAGTTATTAATTACTAAATAAATTAATGGAGTAACTAGGCTCTGATACCAATCTGTCGCGACCCCGTTTCCCGGGCCGTCGGATCCTCCCATATCCGGATCTGGTTACTCAGCAATAATTTATTCAGCAATCACAACTAACATTCAGAAATAGAGTGCAAATAAAAATACTCAGAAGAAAGTATTTCAACACTTTTCCATTCACAAAATAAAGTTCAGATGATACACTGTCCCACTATAACCATTTACATGTAGATCAGCTTGAAAGGAAAATATACAAAAGATTACTAACTACCTTAAAAAGTAAAGCTACTGTGGCTGGCTGGATGTCTAGTATGTAAGCTGGATGAATTTTTAAAATCCTTACGATGGCTCACTGATACCTGTTGGGTTTTCCATAAATCATAGGATAAAATTAGCGAATGCTAAGTAACGAAGAAGAGAAAAGCAAACAAATTGTGTAATTTTTCAAAACTTGATATCACAAAATTTCATTCTTTCTCATTAATTTAAGTCTTATTCCTTTCTATTCCACATCAAGGATTAGTCCAGGGGAACCCCACCATTCTTGGACTCCGAAGCTGTGGACACTTCGGGATTGGAGATTGTGTTGATCTTGGTAAGCTTATGTCGCCGCACGTCGCCTCAATCAATCCTCCAATACTACCCTGACAATTTCTTTTTCTTTTATTAAACAAGGTCTCAACCCTCAGCCTGGAAAATCAAATGAGCGCACCATCCTCGAGGACTCAGTTGCTTAAAACCTCAGGCTAACATTTAATCATATAACCTAGCGGCTTTAAAAACATATTATCGTGACCCAGCCACTATTGAACCACCCGTGCCTCCACATGACACGACCACATCTTCCGTCGTTCCAACCCGAATATATTGGCTCCCGGTACCACGCGTTGCAAAACATTCAATTTATGCGCACTTATCATAACAGGGCAACCGTGTACCACCTAGGTAGGGAAATGCCAATACGGGTTCCTTCCGACAAACCTACAAGTTGCATGCCCGACCTGTAGTTCTACTCCCAGTCATCCTTATCGTGACACACGATCCTTTTCAGGATCCAACTCAAACCACATCAATTCACATGATGTAATTCTTTCATTAAGTCGCGATTTGCATAATCAACAATACATAGTATAGACTCACATATATATTATTTATATGCATATACACTCGTATTTATGCCTGTTTTAACTCCCAAACCCAAACTTTCAAAGCCAACGCATCAATTTGATGCGTAAACCTTATTTTAGTGGGAATCACAAAGCAATTCTTCAGACTTTTTCAAAAATAGTCAAAATTAGGGTTCTTCATAGCAAAGAATACAAAATCAAGAATTTCAATAATTTCTTAGGAAAACCCAACAACAAAAGGAAGGATTTCGTTACCTAATCGAGCTCTCTCTCGTGTATGCAAGGCTTTATCGTGTTTCGTTTTTAGAAAGGCTATTTTAAGGCTCCTGAAAAGATCGAATTTCATTTTCGTATCAAAACGCTAAGAACATGTCAAGAACGTGAAGAACGAACGAAGAACACGAAGAACGTCAAGAATATATTTTCTCTTAAAATTTAGGCAGATTTTCCCTTTATATCGAGACATATTTCTCGGAAAATTTCGGCAGAGTTTTCCCTTATATCGGGACATTTTTCTCGGAAAATTTCGGCAGAGTTTCCCCTTATATCGGGACATATTTCAAAATAAAAGCTAAAAGAGTTTCCCCTATAAAATCAATCGAGAGGAAAATAACAACGAAACTGAAAGAATATACTCAACAACAAGAGATGAAGAACCGGTAGACACCACACATCTTAGGTGAATGAACGTGTGACGAATCACTGGGTCACTGACGTGCATAGCCGCCCGCACCTAAGTAGGGTATTACACAGATTTCTCCATCAAATAATTATAAAAGCATAATACGAAGAATAAAAACATAAATAATGGAGAATCGGTAGACACCACGCGTCTTAGATGAGTGAACGTGTTACGAATCACAGGGTCACTGACGTGCATAGCCGCCCGCACCTAAGTAGGGTGTTACATAGATTTCTCCTCGAACCACAATAGGAAAACGAATCGGAAAGAAAGATGAATCAAGAACAAAACATGGAAGAACAAGAGTATGAATTGAAAGTCTAGTTTACGAAGCAACTAAGAGTGGATCATACCTTTCTCCTCCTCGTTCTCCCGGCAGCGCTTCGCTAGCGCTCCTCCCTCGCCTCCCACTCCTCCTCCCGACCTCTCGACCCTAGCCCTTGGGGTGGTGATGGTAGTGGAAATCGTAGAGAATGAATGGGTAGGGGGTCTATTTATAGGCCCCAGAAAACCACTAACCATGGTTAGAAAACCATGGTTTAGACCTTAACCATGGTTTAGCGGCCCATGGTTTTAGCCAAAACTTATCCCAAACTTGGAGCTTAAGTTAGAACATTCTAGAGGATTCTAGATTTGCTAATGATGCTTAATTAACACTAATCGTGATTAACTTTCACTAGTCACGATTTAACTTTCGCGGCTTACGCTTATCTTTTGTTAACTATTGATTAGTGTTTACTAATGATCATTAGCGGCTTTCAATCGTCATTAATTTCTTTAATCATGTTTAATTAATCTTAATGACAGTCATTATGGATTAATAACTTCTCTTTCTTCGGAAAATCATAACAATTCGAAACGAAGTCCGATTCACACGAAACAAATTCTGTTGGTTTCCTCTTGATGAGCCGGATCTTATTATATAGGATCCGAGATATGCCAAGTTCAAGGCTTTACAAAATCTCTCATCCTTTCACCCACTTGATCACTCGAACACCTTTACAATCGCTCCACCATTCATGTGTGCATCTCCCATATCTTGTTCCGCTTCTCCAGATCTTCCTCCACTATGTCCATTTCTTCTTCCTGCAACGAAGAAGAGCCTAATAGGGCTCTACTCCTTCTTCTTATATTGAGCCGTCATTTTACCCCCAAATGAGTCCCTTCGCTTCGTCTATTAGCTAACATTATGCATGTAGCATCGCCCACTTGATTGGCTTGAATTTTGAAGCTTTCCCATTCTCAGCCTATGCCGTTGATGGTTTTCGACCAATTCACAAGTCCATCCACCTCCAAACATTCCTCAACGCAGCCCCATCCTTGCGAGGTTGGTAACTATCTTCTCGGACCCTTGGATTGCTCAGAGGGACGAGGAGGAGGAGGAGATTACTTGCTGGAGCACAACCTTTACCGCCATGTGAGGTGGAGCAGTTCCCAGTCGAGGAGCAGCATGTTTCTTTGTATCAGATCCCCCTGATATGATCATATGGTTGTGGTCGAGCACTGAGCCACCGCTTCAAGTTGCAGCCACGGGTCCATTTGCACCTCAACTGAAGCACCATCATCCTCCACGTGGCCCGAGCCATGAGACGCATCCTGAGCCTAGAGCCACACGTGCGAGGCATGTGATCTTCTAGACATTTTACATCTGTACCATGTTGGCTTCACATAATTACAAAAATACCCTCGTGCAAGGGGTAAATTACAAGATAAGCAACCAACTCTTCATATTTGCATTTTAGTCCTTATTGGACCTGGTTGTGAATGTTTTAAGTATTTTCAATTAAGTTTTCTTTACATACATGCCCTTAGATTTATGCTTGATATCTTGAACATGTTATATCCAATTTAGATGAAATTGGTATCATTTAAAATACCTCTTCATGTTCTTTAATGTGGTGTAGATTAACATCTTATATGCTCAGGGATTTTCAAATTGTTAATTGGAGATGTTTTGGTGATTGATATAATAAGATCTTCATGACTATTGACTTATCTCATTTGCATGCCAAAACTAAACCATGATTTAGTTGATTAATTTAGAACTTAATTAGGTTTAATACCATTTGATTTTTAACCATTCAAAACCTTATTGAATAATGGATGATTATTGAGTAAATTGGGCTTATTCTGAATCTCATGCATTGATAACTTGAATGTTATTTGAATCATATATCGATCACTTTAGGGTTTATTTGAGTCATTAATGTTCAGTATCTAACATTTTAATTCTTGAGCTAAATTGTAGCTTTTGTATTCAAATTATGTGTGTAGAATATTCTATTGTTTTGCATAACATTTTGTAGCATCTAAGTTAACTTGCATATAAAATTCAATATAAAAAACCATGCATTCATTGTGTTTGTATTCATTGACCTAAATATCACTTTAATAAACTTAATCTAGTTATTTTAGCTTTAATTAAAGTAACTAATATAACATGTCCTTGAGTTCGACCCTGGACTTATACATGATAAATTAATTCAAGCTCTCTTCACAGAGATACTCAGCTTGGTTCTATGGACTTGTTAATAAGTCGTATTACAATGAGTGAATATTAAATTAGAAGATTACCGACTCATCAGATGGCATTGTTGCTTGGAACACTACATCATTAGGATTACTTAATTATGTTTAAATGTCTATTTAAGTGAATTGTAATGTATTTTAGGTTAAGTTTTTGTTGTGTTAACTTTTGTTGACTTCTAATTTTTGTTGTTATTATTTATGGGTATGTTTATGTGCTATTTTAGCTCATTACCTCTTTGATACATCTAACACTAAGTTGTTGTGGTAGGGCCCAAAGAGCTGAGCAACTCGAGGTAAAGCATAGGCAAGGAGTTTGGAGTTGCAATTGAGAGTCCGTGGTAGCTTCAATTGAGAAGAGATATTTAGTTAACTAGAGTTGTTAACTTAGTTTAATTTTTGTAATAATTAGCATTGTACTAACTTGTAATAATTAATTGTCTTTTATAGAAGTTTTTGATTAAGAGCTCATGTTTGTAAATACAAGGACATTACTAATTATTGTGGTGTGTCGAGACTTGTTTCTCCCTTGACCAAGGATGAGGCTCAATTTGAGTGATCGAATTTAGGACTAGGCGCACGTCTCTTCGAGATTTTATTAGGTTATTTGAGTGTTCCCAACTAAATTAGGTCACACATTTATCTCAAATATATTCACTTAAACAATATGCACATAAACTTATTCTATCAAGCTCAAAATTTAATCTATTTCTTCATGCTAATAGAATTCCTATTTAGGTGTGATTTTTTCGACTTGAATTGCATATAGTATAGTATTCAAAGTTTCAGTTATGCATCCACATGGAGAAGGTCGGTAATCACTGTAAGTATTCCTAAATATGAGCATGCATTATTGATTTATTGCTCTGCATTCAGCTTTTCTCGACTCCTTGAGCTCGTTTTATAACTTAAGACCTAAAAGGAAATGGAACCACTCGTTAAGCGATATATTTCTTGTGCTCATATTAAATATCAGAGATAACCAAACTTTAAATTGAGAATGCGACTGAAATAAGCAAGTTAACTTAAGAACATGGAATAAAAATCTCCTTGTACTGCGGGCGAGTAAATCCCTTATTATCTGCAGGCACTTACCTCTAGACAAGAGTGGGTGAGGATGTATCCCTAAGGATAGAGCCCAAATCCCTGGACTTGCCCCTTAAATATTTCCAACTCTCACGAATTTGGGAGTTGCAAAGGCTTGCCTCGGACCTTAGTTTATGTTTTGGTTGTGTAAACTTGGTTGTTTCTTTAAGGGTGCGATATTGAACTTAGCAGCCTAGGAAGATCACCCTTTTACTTGAGAGCTATCAGGAGCACTGCTAGGCGTAAGGAGACTCCTTGTATGTAATGTACTCTAATAGTGGACTGTCACCAACTAAAATTGACAAGATAAATCCGAACACTTACGGCTCTCACATGTGAAGTAGGTGAATTCAAAGGGTTTTTTATTTTCGTTTGTATTGTGTGAGTAACTCACGCACATTCAAGTGCAAACTGTTGTGCATTCATCTCTTTGATTCAACCATGCTCTCTACATTTCTTTTGACATCGAAAATGAACAATTTGGGAGAAATTTGTTTGGATTTCATGAACCTCTATTTAAACCCTACAAAGAGTACATCTTTGGAGGTTCATGAAACCTTACTTTCTAGACCTCCCTGGACTCATGACCCTCTTGATTCCAAGTTCACTCACTTAGGGGTAGTCACACACTGACCAATCCCTTACTCTCTTTCCTTCTCACTGAGGAAGAACTTCACCTTGGTGAGCTCAATTTGGTTTCCCCTCTTCTTCTAACCTAAACCCATTTTGTAATGAAGGATATTCAAAAGATTCATACACGATGCCTCCCAAGAAGAGTAATGATGATGAGGATAGTGAAGACCCATTTCAGATGATACTAGCTAGGCTCGCTGCCTCAAAACAGTAGAACGCTCTATTTAGAGCTTAGATAGGCCAGCTCCATGTAGGAATCGGCGCATCTATGGATGCAGCATACAATCCTGGGCGGTACAGAAATTTAAATTGGTTAAGTCCATACCTGGCCAGATATAGAATATGAGTTGAAGCCTCATTTTCTCACTCTACTGCTGAAGTATAATAGGAATGCACACGAGGATCCATATGCATTAATAAGGGACTTTGAGTTAGTTTGGGATAACCTTAGGTATCATAGGGTTAGCCAAGACTATATAAGGCTCAAAGCCCTACCATTTACCTTGGGAGACAAGGTTGATTACTGGATAAAGAATCTTAGGGTAGTTATAACTACCTATACACAGTTTAAGGATCAATTTCTCAAATAGTTCTATCCTTTGAGTGGGACTAGTTAGATGACGCCACGAATCACTACTTTCTCCCAACTACTAAATGAACCATTCTGTGATGCATGGGAAAGATTCAAGGATATTTTGCAGAAGTGTCCTTGTCATGGTATGGAAAATACCATTTTTATCCAATCACTGTACATTGGTCTCAACCCTAAGAGGCAGGGTTTAGTGAGCGCTGCCTGTGGAAGCAGCTATACTTCACATGATGCAGATATCGTATGGAAGGTATTCGAGTAGATGGCTGAGATGATCCGCTCACAGATTGCCAACATGGTGTACATGGAATCCCCACTTTTACTATTATCCAAAGAGAGGGGCAAGAAGGTTGTAGATGGCCTAGCCAAGGACTTCATTCCTAAATTGAAAATCATCGCAGATAAGTTAACACTGATTGAGCGGCTTGATAAGAAGATGAGTGAGTTGGATAGTTTATCCAATCTCCAGAAGCAGATGGAGGACTTAACTGAGAGGGTATCTAAGATGAAGATACATGTTTTTTTCTACATCTACAGCTTCTATTTATCGAGTGCATCATGTTCAGGAGTAGCCAATGTCAAGGACACCCCAACAATGGTTAGAGGACTACTCCTTCACCCAACCTTGCCAACATCAGCCATATGCAGACACAGACTTAGAGGAGCCCCCTCAAGTGTGGGAGGTGAAAAGGGTTTGGTACACACAGTACCCTGCCAACAGGCAGGCAGGAATAGGAGATCTTCAGCCTTATCAACGTCCCCTTACTTTCCACAACACTAGCTTTACCCCTACACCCCTTCCTACACATCCAAGCCTTGGAGATTTCTACTCCTAGTATCAGAGACAGAATTACATGCATCCCCAGCATTATCAGTCAGACTAGTAGGGCCCTTCTTTCCAGACTCAACCACAACAATAGCAATATCTGGTCCATCAGAGCCAGTCTTCAAGGTTTTCATCTTCATTTCAGCAGGGACAACCTAGGCAGCACCTAGGTTCACAGCAACATTCTTATTCATCAAGTCCTACTGACATCCAGTAATAGAATCTCGAGGAGCTTCGTTCCTACAGGAGCGAGATATAGGATACATGGGTTGACATCAATCGTTTATCTCATTGGCAGGATGAGCGATCTGCACCATCTACATTTATTCTCGTCCAAGTTCAAGCTAACCCTAATAGCCTAAACAAGACATGACAATAGCATCATGATCAAGTATACTATTCATATTCATCTAGATTTGAGTGTGAGATTCTTCCCTTTGATAACGTAAATCATATGTCACTCAGGAGCAGAAGGATCGTGGTTGTATCTTATTCGTCAAGGGACACATAGGAGGACATCTCTGAGTCTCCACTTGAGGAGACCTTAGGGGACGAGGAGGACATGCATCATTAGATAGAGAGGATGAAGAGCACACAAGCACAACATGATGGAGATGCGGATTCTGAGTCTACATAGGATCTTTCACTTTCAGTTGAGGAGAATGTACCAGCAGCAGACATTTTTCAACCTTTTGTAGACAACCATAATTCTAGTACCAAGTTAATTGTAAAAGATTCATGTTTGAAGAACTCGGTTTCGTTGAATAAAAAGAAACATATTTCATTGTATGATTCTTCTTCTTCTAATGCATCAATCCCTTTCCCTTGCACTTTAACAGCAGGAAAGCACATCGTTAAGAAGATTCAAAAATATGATCCTGAAATGGCACAGTTTTATAATGACAATAACATGGTTAACATGCCATTTGACAAGTTTGTGGCTAGTAATCCTGCATTTCAGAAGATCTTAAGGTTTGATGCACACCTACTAGGGTAAGCAAGAAGAAATCGAGCAGTCAAGTAAAGAGTCGTGTCTTAACAATAGACACTACTAATTTTACCAAGAATCAACAACTTCAAGAAAGAAGAAAGGTATGGGTGTACATTTTGTTGTGAGTCATAATGATGACATTGCGTTTGCACGCACTCTCCTAGATAATGGATCTTCTATTAACCTACTACTTTAGCCTTGTATGAAATATTGGAACTAGGATCTCTACACAAATCAAGAGCCTTACCCTAGTTCACAGATAAGTCCACAAAGAGGGAAAGGGTGAAGTTAAGAATGTTATCATCTCGATTCTGGGATAAGAATACATGGTGGACTTCACTATCCTTGATATAGAAATCCCCAATCATTGAAGAGAATCTCATATTATTCTAGGACGTTATTTTCTTAGGACCGCTGGAGCTTCCTTTGAATATCAAATTGGAATAATGAAGTTTTGTTCTCCAGGTGGAGAAGTGGAACTAGAGATGAAGCAGATGAAGTAGCACGATCGGACTCCGAGACCAGCACAGATTACTCATCTTCTAAGGCATAATGCACCCAATCCTTTGATCGCTCATAGGGGGGTGCCAGAGCAATAGCACCGTGTGTCCCCCTACTTGGTGTAATGAGTACTTCGTCGAATAGGGGCCAGCAGGTCTCTCATCTTGGAACGTTGGGAAGGGAGGGGGAGGGCGGTGAATTCAGCCAGGATACATAGCTTATAGATTCAGGTCTATCAGGTTTCAAATTCGGCTATTTTTAAACATGCCCCAGCAGTACTGAGAGACACCCTCTCATCTGTAGAGGACAATGTTCACAATGCAGGATGCCTGATAACCGAGCTTCTTGATTGATGCATTCCCTTATTCCCCTAATGACATAGAGTTCCCTTTGAATCTGTTGGTTCAATCTTTCACGGAACAATAAAGGGGTGAGAATGATGAGTCGAACACAGCTTTGGCTGAACTGTTGCAGATTTTTACGATCCGACTCACGACACAGTAGAGTTGGTGGCAAGCACAGCACATGCAAACCCACCTTCATGTAGCATGGATCTAGATTTAGAAATTGTATAGCATGGCTTACTCAATGATACAGCATTGTCAAAGCTGAAACCATTTCCTCTTATACTTAGGTATGCCTTTCTTGCAGGACCCAAGAATAGATTCTTCGTCATTACTAGTTCTAAGATGATTATAGAACAAGAGTCTAGGTTGTTAGAAGTTTTAGAGGAGAACCGCATGGCTATAGGATGGACAATGTCGGATCTTGTGACGATTAACCCTGCTCTCTGTTCACGCTACATTTTGTTGAGGATAAAGCTAGACCTTCCCGTGAATTTCAAGGAAGACTCAATGTGAACCTAAGGGAAGCCATGAAGAAAGAGATCGAAAAATGGTGTGGAGCGGGTTTATATACCCCATATCAAAGTCCAAATGGGTAGCCCCATTACATGTTGTCTTGAAGAAGTTGGGAATTTAGACGATCGCCAATGAGGAGGGGGTAGTGATCATGACACCATTCCGTGGTGTGTCTATATGGATTACAGACACATGGATGCCGCGACCAAGAAAGATCAC
The DNA here is from genome assembly GCA_037367405.1 of Ottelia alismoides. NCBI lineage: Eukaryota > Viridiplantae > Streptophyta > Magnoliopsida > Alismatales > Hydrocharitaceae > Ottelia > Ottelia alismoides. Next base: position 512,117 of record JAZKJV010009570.1, on the reverse strand, counting down.
TTTTTCTTGTTGTTTATTGATCAGATTTTGGAGAGATTAGAAGGGAAATGGTTCTTTTATTTTTATGATGGGTACTCAGGCTACAATCAAGTTGCCAATATCTCTGAAGATCGGAGAAAGACCACATTCACATGTCCATTAGACACATGCGTATTCAAGTGCATGCCATTCGGGCTCTGTAATGCCCACGTACTTTTCAGTGAATGCATGATTGTTATATTTGCTGAGATAGTAGGAGGTTTCCTTGAGGTTTCATGGGCGATTTCTCATCTCATGGTGATTTCATTTGATTCATGTCTTACACACTTGGATCGAGTTCTTCAAAGATGTAGAGAGGTGAATCTAATGCTCTCCTAGGAAAAAGTCATTTATGGTCCAGGAGGATATCGTGTTGGAGCACATCATCTCCATAAAGGGAATGGAGGTTGATCCTGCAAAGGTGGATGTGATTAAGAAACTTGATCCACCAACCAACATCAAGTCAGTACGGTTATTTTTAGGGCATGTTGGATTTTATAGAAGATTTATTCAAGATTTTTCAAAGTTTGTTCAACCGCTGACTGAGCTCTTAGGAAAAGACATAGAGTTCATTGTAGATCACGGGTATCTTGAGGCCTTTGAGCTCCTAAAAAAGATCATTATCTTGCATGTATTACAAGTTCCTGACTAGTCTCTTCTCTTTGAGATCATGACTGGCGCTTCAGATTTTGTAATAGGAGTTGTGGTAGGATAGATGCGAGAAGGGATAACGTTTGTGTTACACTATGCAAGCAAAGTCTTAGATCCTGCAAAAAAAAATATACGGTTACTGAAAAGGAAATGCTTGGAGTAGTATAGGCCCTAGAGAAGTTTAGATCATACATTTTGACCTCTAAGATGATAATTTACACTGATTACACAACTATTCGATACCTGATGGAAAAGAAGGATATGAAGGTGTGCCTTTTTAGGTGGATTTTATTACTCCAAGAGTTTGATTTGAAGATTAAAGATAAATCTGGAGTCAAGAATGTTGTGGTCGATCATCTATACCGCATTGAGCTTAAAGATTCCTCTATGATTTAGCCATTAGAGAGACTTTCCCAGACAAGTCAATTTTTGTTATTGACCCACTCTCTTGGTATGTGAACATGGTGAACTACCTTATCTCCAAGTAAATTCCCCAAGGTTGGACTAGGACTAGTATTGATCAACTGAAGTCGGATTCGAGGAGATACCATCAGGAGGATCCATTCCTTTTCTTTGAAGAATCAGATTCTGTCTGGAGAAGGTGTATTCCTCAAAAGGAATACCAGAATGTCCTCACTCATTACCATAATCTATAGGCATGAGGGCACCATTCAAGAAAGCGAATCGCAGAAAAGGTGCTCCAATATGGATTCTACTGACCGACCTTGTTTCCTGATGCATTTTATTCTGTATGGGTGTGCCCTATCTATTAGAGAATAAGACGGGCAATTGAATCTAGAGATGAAATACCCATGTAACTTGTGATATTCAATGATGTTTTTGATGCATATGGCATTGATTTCATGGGTCCCTTTTCCAATATCAATGGACATGAGCACATCTTGTTGGCGATCGATTATTTATCAATGTGGGTGGAGGTTATCCCAACTCGAACTGTAGATAGCAAGATTATCCATAACTTTGTGAAGGACCACATTATTGCTAGGTTTGAGGTCCCCAAGATACTTATCTATGATGGGGGTAGCCATTTTGTAAACTATGAGATGAAAATTTTAGCTAAGGATTATGGATTTGATCATAGAGTGACATATCCTTACTACCCATAGTTGAACGGCATGACAGGGGTTTCAAACAGATAAGTGAAGAATATTCTTAAAAAGTGAGTTCATCCTAATAGGAAGAATTGGTCCCAGCTATTGGACCAAGTTCTATGGTCCAACAAGACATCCTACAAGACACCGCTCAGAACTTTACCTTTTAGAATGATCTATAGCAAGCCATGCCATTTTCTCACTGAGTTAGTGTATAAATCTGAATGGGCAATAAAGAAAATAAATTGGACTTGTCACCTAGGAAAACTTTTCCATGACTTGAATCTGAATGAGCTCATTGAGATTAGAAATTGTGCATATGACAACTGTGTGATTTATAAGGACAAAGTTAAGATCAGCACATTAGGTGCAAGAACTTTGTCATGGAATAAAAGGTATGGTCATTCAACATGAAATTAAAGATTTTTCATGCAAAGCTTAAATCCAAATGGATGGGTCCCTATATAGTGAAGGAAGTACACAACAATGGAAATATAGAGATAGATGATCTCATAGATGATGCACGTTCTTTCTTGATGAATGGACAATTGTTGAATCACTTTGTTGAATCAAATGAACGGGTTACCCAAGTTGAGCAGATTGACTTCTGGTAGAGTGATGATCATGATGACATTTCAAAACACTATATATGAAGCTGCAACGGAAAGATTCAGATCTGAGAAGATTCGACATCATTACAGATTCACAATTTTTTTCTTTCTAACACTAATTCTTCACTTGATTTGTTCTATTCTTTTCGTAAGTTTCGGTTCTTTTTTCTTTAGATCTTTACTCCTTTCTTAGGCTATTTAAAGCCTAAGTATAGGAGGAACTTGAGCCCATGTTCTGTATAGCTCCTTTGTATCTTCAATAATTCTCTCAATTCCTCCTCTTTTCAACTCCTTCTTCATACTTAGTCTATTTTCATCCTAAGTATAGGAGGGTCAAACCCCTGTCAGTATATTCTACTTTACTCTTTTACTCTTTGACATCATATTCTTTTGTACGTCATTCCTATATAGGTTATTTAAAGCCTAAGAATGGAGGGGTTGTACATGTTTCTACTCTCATACTTTCCTTCCTCTTTATGCTTAGTACGAGTTATGTTCTTCATTTCACTTTCTGTCATGAGGATATAGCACAAGCTAAGTATAGGAGGTGTATGTATATATTCCTTGTATACTTTATCCATGGCTCGTACTTCAAAATGCTTTCATATGTTATTATGGGCTAAGGGTATGAGGATTTAAAACTAATTTTGTAAAATCATTTGTAAAATATTTTGAAAAATCTTCATACATATGTGACATTGTTTTGTAAAAATAATTTACATATTATGTGCAAAAGTGGTACAAATTGCTTTGACATATTGTTTTTGTATATACTTACAAAATTATTTGAAAAAAATCTCTAAAAATTAAAAAAGTACTAACTAATAAGTGGTTTTGTCCCCCTACACTTTCACATCACACAAGACTTGTGTAGTTCAGGATACTTGGTTTAGAGTGATACTTGACTCAAAGTTTAACCATTCTTGTTCATTACGATCTTAAGACTTAATAACTTAAACTCACTAGTTTGAAAGATATAAATGTTATATTGCATGTAGAATCTCTATTCTCAAGAGAATATGACCATCACTTCACTTGCACGATTGCATAGATATTTTGTTGAGTCGTTTTCTCTTGAGGAACTATGATGCGAGGTTTGAATTTGGACCCGATTTAATGACGCTCAAGGATAGGATAAGCTTCGGGATTGCTTCATGAAACCTAAATGTCAGCACTTTATCCAGTATGAGAACAAGGTTCTGATACTATCGTGATTCAACCTAAGTGCCAGTGTGTGTAAAACCATTAAAAAATTTATCAGTATGTGCTAACTTGGTAAAAGCAGTGGAGGTCGCCAAAAATAAAAGGGAAAAGAAAAATATTCGAAAGAAAGCTCATACAATTCAAGAAAAATTCAAAGAGCTTTTATCAATGACGAGCGCTCCCAACATTTACAAAGTATCCGCTTGGACCAAATCAGTTAGGTCATATGAGTCAAGCAAGCACGATAAAATGGCTCTACATTATTAGTGTTACAAGTCTGGGTGTTGATGGTATGATAGATACTCAAAAGAGACATACCCTGATGTATCATAGAAAAATAAGTGCAGACGATTCAGAACTCTTGACATACATATTGATTAACACAGAAAATACATATGTGTGTTAATAAGGCACTAGAGAGATCCTTGTTCCTGTAAGAGGAGAAAAGAAATGACACAAACCTATATCACCCATACCTGACCATTCCATTTGAATTTTTTTCAGTATGAAAACTAAAGAGACGATGAAATGAAGTGAAACTTCCTTTATTCCCTAGAGTTGAGGGTTGGGCCATAAGGAAAATCTTTTAGACTAGAACCTTGGGTGAAGCTTTGACTCTAAACTTGTATATGTAGTCCACATTAACTATCATACCTCTTATGTGTGTATCTGTAAAGAGCCTGATAATTAGGGAAGTTGAGTTCCTTTTGACTAAGTCTTGATTAAAGTTAAAGTGTAAAAGTCACATAAACTCATTTCATGAATGTCAAGTCATGTATCCCACATGCACAGTAAGGGATTCAACTAACTTATTCATTCTTTATTTGCTCAAGGATGAGCAAAGTTTAAGTGTATGGGGTGATGAATCTCATATTCATAATCTTTATTTCTATTAATTAACCCTCTATCTTAAACTAATCAATTAACATAACAACTAATTAATTCAATTTAACATTTAACACCTTCTAAATAATTAGGGTTAATTAATGTATTTGTGTTAAGCCTTTATTTTCAGTATTCCCATAAAAGTTAGTTTAATAATGTATATAATATATTGTACACTATTCTTTTTATTAAAAAATACCAAAAAATAACAAAACAATTAAAAGAAGTTTTTGTATTCATTTAAAATACTTACAAAAATATTAAGTATGTATATATAATGTATTTTGACTTTGAGTTCTACATGAAAGTTGTAGATCATTAAAAGATGCACAACTTTGATGTTGAACACTTTTTATTTGCGTCATTTACTATTTTATTTTTATTTTGCAAGTTTTTCTTATTTATCTTATTTATATCGGGCCACGTGACTCAATCAGACCCCTACATGTGACCATGCCATTCATTCAGCCTCACGCGTCTTATGGGTCGTCTGATCATTTGATCAGACGGCTCTGATCAGCCCTTGCCTACTTTTTGTGGGACACGTGATCAAAAGATCAAGTAGCTTAGGTCAACTCCTCCATGCCACATTTCTAACCACCTGATCACATGATCAGACAGTTGTCTGTCGTTGTCATTTGATGAACTCGAAATCTGCCTCTTTAAGAATCGATAATTGTAGTATAGGAGACGAATTTCGGTCAGCAAAAACCACAAGCGTTTGAATGTTGTGGAAAATTTATACTTGGCAAGTCTACCAAGGTCGAACACAGTGACACGATCTACTTTATCTATGTATCAAATTTTGGTCAATTAAGTACAGGTCTCCATGCAGAATACAATGCAATGAAATGATGCATGTATTTTTAGTAGCTTTTTCGATGCGATTTTAGAATGATGCATGAATAATAATGCAATGTTAAATGCAGGTTATGAGTATGCAAGTGATTATTACAAATCTACCCTACAAAGATTACATAAATGAGCAACAAAATATGATTTGAAATTAGAGTCGAATTGAGCATAAAATATATAAGCAGTCATCGAATCAGGGCAAGGACATGTAGAGCAATGAACCTCATCTTAATATAAAAAATTCACTTCATTAAAAATGGTGTCAGATGAGAAAATTAAGCATGCCATGATATAGAGGATGAAACAAGGAACAAAACGACACTAAAAAATGCAATTTGGATCTACGATGCTCAAGTTATGCTAAAAATAATGCAGGGGCATAAATGTAATAAAAATACAAGAAATAAAAGGATAAATATTACAAATAGGTCCCTGGGGGATCTATCTATAATTTCCAAAAACCACTTAGGCCCTTCTGTAATTTCTCCATGCGCGCGGGGACCTTTTTGTAAAACTGTAAACCCACAAGGGCCTCCCTGTAAAATACCCAGATGCGCATGTGACACACACACCTAGGGACCAAAGTGTAAATTCCAAAACATCTCAGGTCTTCCATGCAAATTACCCAGGCCCTCACGTGCTGGGCACGTGAGGGGACCAGGCTCAGCTGGCTCAGGCCACATGGCTTGCTGTAAATGCTCTAGAGTCCAGTTTGGGTCACCAGAGCCTGCCGGCTCGGTGTGAGGCTCGGGTGACCACGTGGATTCATCGAGGCCGTCCGATCGCAACAATCGGATGGTATCTATACTCTTGTGCGCCTTCGTGGACCACTGGAGAAGGCTGTGCTCCGATAGGCTCCATCCAGCACCTCCATGCTCCGTAGGGTCATCTGAAGGTCGGGGAAGCTCGGTGAAGGGTTGGCGGAGATCTTGGAGCCAAGGTAGAGGTGTGATGACTACTGGAGAGGAGAAGCGGTGGTGTGTCGTCGGAGGTCGTATTGGAGATCGAATAGGGAATGCAAACTCCGGCCATTGATGATTCTTGTACCTGCAGGTGTTAGAGTATAGCCGAAGCAATGTGTGTGAAGTTCGTGAGTGGTTTGTGAGTGAATGGAGGTCATGGAGGCGACGGGAGTGGTGGCCAAGTGCTCCTCCTCCGGCGGACCTGAGAAGAAGGGAGTGGGGGCGATGGAGGTTCTGGAGAAGGACAAGGGTGATCAGGAGTAGTCGGTGTGGATGATGGGTGACTAGTGGAGGTCGTCGGATGATTGGATGGAGGATAGAGGTGTTGATTGCAGCGTATAAAATCGGACAATATCGAGGTACGAGAGATGAATAGATACTTGAGGTTCGGAGGCAATCAATGGGCAGAGGAGGAGGCTTGGGCTTAGCTTTATTAGAAGCTCGGGTCGTCGTCCAGCGTGCTCAGCCTAGTGCACGGAGCTCAGCGGTGGTGGAACCACCGCGACATGGTCGGAGACCATGAGTCGACACCTAGACGTAGAAGGTTGTCGTTGCCTCACGATTGTCATCCTCCACTGTCACCGGAGACGACGGAGGCTGGGCCTTAGTCCGTGAATTGGTGGACGAAGGCGACGGTGGGTGGAGAGGATGATTTTATAGGAGGAGGTGGCCAGGAGTTACGAGATGGCGAGGTGTTTTCGAAAGAGAAGAGATGGCGAGGGAGTAATGGAGGAGGAACAAGAAGTGGCATGCGAGAATGGGGGAAGAAATGGCTACACAGGGCGACCGTTAGGAGAAGAAGAGCGTGGGCAAGATGCCTTCCAAAATAGTAAGGGGGCGGAGGTGGTGCGAGGGTAACAGCTGGGCTGGAGGTAGGGGACAAAGTTCCAGCCGTTTGATCTAGCGATCCAACAGCTAGGATGATGGCGCGGATGGAAGGTAGGATTAGATCAAAGATTTTATCAAACGGTGAAGATTAAGGTGTTGATGGATGGTTAGGATGGCATCTGGGGTTTCATCCTACGGCGGGAGGTGTGGGAATGACGTGGCGAGATGAGAGGCATAGGATGAAAAGAGATCGGATGGTTGTGATTGCAGCAGAGGGGAGCAACTTGGATTTAATCTGAGGGTTGATCTGACGGCTGTGATTGCGGCAGAAATGAAGGGCTGAGATGGAGGCAGGTGGAGGCAAGAGAACGAGCCATGTGGGTGGCCCAGAGGGCACCACGTGACCCAATCAGAAAATTCAGAAATAAAAAATCAAAGAAAAGTCAGAAAGAATTAATTAGAAGCGGAATTAAGAAAAGTCAAAACATGAAAGTTGTAGATCTTGATGAGATCTACAAGTTTCATGTTGGACAAAAAGCCAAAAGATGTCATTTGTACAAAAAGCATTTTTTGATGATATTTTTAAGGGGTTAAAAACACTGATTTTTAGCTTTTTATATTTTTAAGCATTTTTAACCTTTTTAAAGGTTAGGAACTTATAGATAGTTAATCAACTTAATTTTTAGAGGGTTTTAATAATAAAATAATTATGAGGTAATGAAATACCATAATTACATGTTAAATTTACATATTATGTACAATATAATAATGAGGAATTATTGGTAAATTTTAGTGGTTTATTTAAGCCAGGGGTTTAATTATTGACTTTTAGCATGATGAATATGAGATTCATCATACCCATGTACTTAAACCATGCTCGTCCTCGAGCATCTAAAGAAGAAGTCGAATTAATTCCTGACAGTGCAAGTCAAGATTTCAAGGCTCAATCTTTCGAAGACCCTCAATTTAAGCGATCTAAAATTCTGAGCTTATCCATGCTTTAATCAGAAAGAATCCCACTTCTCTAATTATCAGCCTCTCTTTTTGTACGTATAATATAAGGATATGAAATTAAGTGTACTGCATTTCATGAGGCTCGACTCGAGGCATCACTCGAAGTTCCAGTCCAAGAGACTCTCTTCTAGACCTCATCCTCAACACTAGGAAATAACTCTATTCTTGCTTCAGTCAACTGTCTCATTAGTTCGTCAGACTTGAAATGTAGATGGACGGCCAGACGATGGAGGGCATAAGATTGTGTCTAATTTTCTCTCCCTCATATTGGAACAAGGGGCCTCTCGAGTGCCTTTTTACTCAACACAAGTAGGTTTTTAGCTTGTTGATCAATGTGTCCGTCAAGAGAGTTCGGAGTCGTCTGCACTTGTTTTTCTGGGAGTACACCAGGGTGTGTCTCTTTTGGGTATCTAAGATACCTTCGACACCCAGACTTGTATCGCTTACAATGCATAGTCTTTTTATGGTGTCATCCCGACTCCTTGGTCCTAATTAGCGTCTGGTCCACGTGGACACTTTAAAATGTTTGGGAGCACTCTCCATTGGTGGAAGCTCTTTTGTAATTTGACTTTGGAGGATAGAGCTTTTCTTTGACCTTCCTTTCTTTTCTTTTCTTTTCTTTTGTTGGCTAGCTCCACTGCTTTTACCAAAAGGTGGCGCACACTGATCAACAATTGAAATTAAGTTTCATCACACCCTGGCACATAGGTAAATATCAAAGAGATAGCATATGAACTTGTTCACATAATGGCTAGGGTTTTGCTGACACTCAGGTTTTCTGAATCCTTTATTAACTTTATCCAATCCTCGAATATCATTAGATCGGGTCTAAACTCAAATCTTCAGTCCTAATTCATCAAGTGATAACTCAACTCATCAATCATGCAGTTGTGAAAGTGATTGTGATGATCATATTCTTTCGAATGTAGAGATGAATAGTGCAATATAGCGCTCAAATCTTCCAAACTAGAGAAGTGTGGATAATTAAGTTTAAAAACCCTGATGACTAAGGCATGTTAACTCAGACTCTTTAGATCATAGAAATCCAGTGTCCTCAAAATCCTTAAGCCTTGAGTGAATGTGAATGTGTCAGGAATACACCAACTCCTTAGTTAGTGAATATTTTTGTGATTTTTGTTTTTGCAGTTTTTTATTAATTTTAATTTTCAATTTTTTTTGTTTTTCTAAATTTTTTAGAGAGACAATGACTGGCCCAGACTCATATGAATAAAAGTATCTACTCCCAACCAATATGTGTGTAAGTATGGACCGTTAGACGGACCCGTGTTACTTGAGGATGGAGCCATATACAATGCCCTCTAAACCACCCACTCTGTTAAGGGAGACCGAAGTTCCCTCACTGAAAGTATCTACTAAGCCTAGTAGTCAAAGTCTAATCCAAAGAAAGGTTTTTACTTTTTAAAATTGTGATGGAGTTTTCTTTTTTTAAAAAAAGCGGTTATTTACACAAAGTTTAATCCCTCAATTTTTAAGAAAACGATTTTTACAAGAATTTTACAAAACTCAGTTTACAGGATTACTAAAACCAAGCCAAAAAAGAATTTTCAAAAAGAAAATACGAGCTATGGCTAAAGTAAATATACAATATATGATACACCCCCCAATACTTAACTTTTGTTATGCCCTCATAGCACAAGTGATATGAAGCCATGGCTCGGTTAAATATAGGGTGATATAGCGGAACTGAGGAGAAGGGTCCCCCTATACTTAGGTCAAAATTTGACCTAAGTACAAGAAGACAAGAGAGGGAGGGGTAGATGAGTCGGGTCCCCCCTATACTTACGCTAAAAATAACCTTAGTAAGGGATCTGAATTGGGGGGGGTCCGGGAGGAGTATCTATACATGGATATGAAGAAGGAGGGAGATGTGTAATTTTTTACAGAAGAAGATGAGAGGGGGATTTGTGCAATGTGTACAGTTTAAGGTGTGAGAGGGGGGAGAGAGTGATTGTGAAATATACAGAGAGGAGGGAGAGGGGGGTATATGTGCAAGTGTGTGTTTGGGGGGGGGGGTTTCCTTTTTCCTTTTTTTCTTTTTTTACAACATGCAAGCCCTCTAATGAGGAATGTTAAAAATGCACATGCAACATAATTTTTTTTACAATATGCAAATGCAAGAAGACTGATAAAAGATCCTAAATTTCTCTGCCAAATCTTTTGCGGCCTCTTCAGCGGGAGCTCCCAACTCTGCGCCTCTACGGAGATCAAGCATCCTCGATCTTCATGGGCCCTGCCACAAAAGAGAAATGTTATAAAAATAGAGAGGAAATTAATCAACAGAAATGATGCAAAAATATTGCATGAAAAGAAGACCTGTGAATTTTGAAAATATTCAACACAAAAATAAATCAAAATTAAATAAATAAATAAATAAATAAATGTGAGCCATGTCCCCGGCAACGGCGCCATTTGATGAACTCGAAATCTACCTTTTTAAGAATAGATAATTATAGTATATGAGACGAATTTCGGTCAGCACTAACCACAAGCGTTTGAATGTTGTGGAAAATTTATACTTAGAAAGTCTACCAAGGTCAAATACAGGGACACGAGCTACTTTATCTATGTATCAAATTTTGGTCAATTAAGAACATGTGTGAATAAATTCTCATTTATAGGTCTCCATGTAGAATACAATGCAATGAAATGATGCATGTATTTTTAGTTGCTTTTTCGATGCAATTTTAGAATGATGCATGAACAATAATGCAATGTTAAATGCATGTTATGAGTATGAAAGTGATTATTACAAATATACCCTATAAAGATTACATAAATGAGCAACAAAATATGGTTTGGAATCAGAGTCGAATTGAGCACAAAATATATGAGCAGTCATCGAATCAGGGTAAGGACATGTAGAGCAAGGAACATCATCTTAATGATGACCGTCAAAGTGACTAAGGTAAAGGTACAGAAATGGTCGTTGTGACCTCAATCACTCAGACTACGTCGATCAAGAAAAATCGAACCACTAATGACAAATCAAGCAATCAAAACACGCGTAGCGGTCCTGCTATGTGTTTAACCTGGTATAGCTCCCAGGGTCGAACTCGAGGAGCACGGATTGGCCGAAGGCCTACGAAGTAGTAAAAACAAATAAAATAAAGAAACAAAATGTTTTTAGTGGTTTTTAATTATTTTTATATTTTTTTTGGATTTTTAATATGTAAAGAAAATAAGGAAAACACAAATAAACACACTTCAACAATTTATTTAATGCATCAAAATGCAACCAAAAATCAAAACAAAAATATTTTTATGTGTTTTATATTTTTTATGTTTTTGATGAATTTTTGATAATTTTCTGATGTTTATTTTATTTTCTAAAAATCAAACAGTAGTAAAAACAAGAGGTACTGTCCAGCCGAGCCACGAAACCCTAGATAAAATACCTAAGGGCCTCAAAATGGCCTGGAGGTAATTTTCCTGTAAAATAGATAAAATAAGGAAAATTTAGGTACCAAATTTATTGTTTTTGGTTTTTTAATGTATTTACTAGAATTTTTATGGGTTTGTTAGTGTTTTTAAGTTTTTAAGGTTTTTAAGCAATGAAAAATACCCAAAATTGGCTAGAAAATAAAGGAACACAAACTAAACAGAAGCTAATTTTTATAGAATTTTTAGAGGAGCTTTTATATTTTTTTGTGATTTTCCAATCTAGACAGTAACAAAAATTAAGGTTTTTGAATTTTTAAAAATAACAAACAAAATCAAAATTGTCCTCAAAAATTCACAAAAATCCTACACCATGGCAGGAGCCATGTGTCAAATTTTCATCGAATTTGGATGTGATTTGATATTTTATTTAAAAATAACAAAAGGGTACTGTGCACAGGGACTGGAATGCAAATACCCAAAGTTCTGGGGATCCAAGTGCAAAATACCCAGCAAATCACGTGCCACGCGCGTGCCTGGGGCACTCAGGGACCTATATGTAAGGAAAATAAGTCCCAAGGACCTTTTGGTAACACGTACCAAAAGTCCAGGGGGCTCAGTTGCAAATAACCCAAAAAAATAACGCACATGCGTAAAACAACCACGCACAGGGGTATAAATGCAATTAACTAAAACTTTTCATTCATTCATAAACATCCAGAACTACAAGGGCATAGATTGCAAATACACCAACAAATATCACGTGTTGATGCACGTGTCCACCACTAGCAGGGGTATAAATGCAAATAACATAAAAGGGAAGGTCCACAGTGCAATTTTCACAAAAATAAAAGAACTATATTAAGTACTTACAAGACTAGAAAGTAAATGCGTAAAGTAAAGGGGCCTAAGGACAATTTACCCCTTATTTATTATCCGAGGATCTGGATACGCGACGCGTGGCAGATCTGACGATGGAGAACGACGCGCCGCAAACCAAAGGAGCCCTCGGCACGATCCGATGGCTGAAATGCACCCACGTGGCAGATCCAACGGTTGTGGTGCGTTGTGGGGCTGCAAAGGACTCCTGGCTCGGATCGGATGGAGGTGGTGCAGCCACGTGCTGGATCGGATGGCTGAGAGGCGTCGTGGCTTAACCTCGCTGCTCAACGGTGAAGATCGACCCCAGGGAGATCCGATGGTCAGTGCTGCTCCGTGGATGAACAGGCGAGATCTAAACTGGAGCGCTGAGGTCGATCTGACGGTAGACGAAGGATCTGGAAGAACTGGCGGCCGGCGAGCTTCGCCGGCCCTCTGCGTGTACGGTAGTCCTCGTCCGGTGCTCAGGAGATGCGAGAAAGCTTCGCCATGAAGCTCCGCACCCGATGCACTGCTCCGATGGAGGCGAGGAGCTCCAGAGAGCTCCGGCGACGTGATCGAACTGGAGCTGCTGTGCCCAGAAGTTTCGACCTCCAGATGAGGTCGATTAGCCTTGGTACCTGCACAGGAAAGAAGCTGGGTCGAGGGCAAACTGCCTCGACCCGTCAGAGCGGGCGGAAGGTGACTGGTTTGGCGAGATGGAGGCTCTCCGGCGAGCGGCGGAGGGGCGAGAGCCGATACCCTGCTCCAAGGCGAGACAGGGGGAGTGAAGGGGCGGAGAAGGTGGATAGTAGTCATGCGAAGGTGGTGGAGTGGTCGGATGAGTGAAAGGATGGTCGGAAACAGCAGGCGAGGGAGGCGGAGCTACGCTACTGAAAATCGCAAAAATCGAAACCTAAGCTAATCTACGGCCTAACTAAGCTACCTGATGGGCGCATTCGACTGGGCTGGAGCTGATGAAGCTCCCGGTCATTGCCTGCAAGGGGCCGTCGAGTCCCCGAGGCTGAGCGCGCTCGCGGCGGCGCACGGCGGCGTTTACCACCGGATCAGTGACTCCCGGCTGCCCGGCCCTCGCTGCTACTCCCACGGCCACGGCTGTCACTCAGGGACGCTGGAGGAGGTCACAGGCACCGAGGGGAAGATCAAAGATAGCGTGGGAAGGTGGCTGAGCTCCAGCTTTATATGGCTAGGGGTCCGAGAAGAGGGGGTCCGTGCAAGCTCAGGAGCGCGTGGATCCCGAGGGAGCGGCTCCGGCGAGGATGCCGGATGCAAGAAGAAGGATTCGGACCCGGGGTTTGGCGGATTGGTGATCGGGTTGAGCGGGTAATGAATGGAGAAATCGGGTCCGCCACTCAAACCCGTGGGAAGTGGTCCTGGGGGGGCCAGTTGACCGGGCGGTCAACATCCCCAGGAGCCAATGCGGTTCGGCCACGTGGCTGAATCTTGAGATGACAAATACACATAGCTAGGGGCCGAATCTGCAAAAACTCAAAACATGAAGTATTTTTATTTTATTTTTTTCTATTTTTTGGTGTTTTTTAATTAATTTTTAGAAATAAAAATAGGTTATATACATAATATGTACTATATATAGGTATATACAATGTATGGGGTTTTGATTTTTGATTTTTATATATTATTTTTATACAATTTTATCCTTATTTTATATTTTATTTATTTATAGAATAAAATAAGGAATAAAAGGGTGTTATTATTTTATTTTTATTATTTATATACATAGGTAAAATAAATAGTTATGTACAACTATATACAAGGTATATGTACAATGTATTTTTGTATTTTTAATTTTGTTATTTTTATTTGATTTTTGTTTTGATTCTTTTTATTTTATTTATTTACACTATATAGCATAGAATATTTACAAAAAGTTTGGAAAATAACTTTATTTATTTACAAGGTTAAATAAATGTAGAAGCATGGTCTATGTACATGATGAAAGGGTGTTTTTGATCTTTTTGATTTTTAATTTTTCTTTTGTTTTTATAAATAAATATATACAAGTATTTACAAGTGTATTTTTGGTGAGGAAAACATTTTTATTTTATTTACAAGGATATTTACACAAGAGCCCCTATCTCCCTCTACTGTGGCTTTTATGCGGTCAGGCCCATGCTGAGCCCTCCCTTGGGTTAGGTTGCTCAATATTTATTCTAAATATTTCCCTCTTTTTCTTTTTAATCTTTATTCTTTTATTTTTGCACAAAAACATGCTAATTATAGGTTTTTACACAATGCATGCTTTTGCTAATTATTCCTATTTACATATATCTACATGCATTTGCAAAGGTTTTTGTAGCTAAAATATAAGAATAAAGAGTGATGAATGGGTATTCATCACCCCCCTATACTTAACTTTGCTAGTCCCTTAGCAAACATTTATTTGAAAAAGAAGTGAAAAAGAAAGAAAGAAAAAGAGGATTTACATGGATCAAGGTTGATTATTAAACTTGCCTTCATTAAATTGGGGTATGGAGCTCGATCAGATCTTTGGATTATTAATGTGTCGGAACCTTATTTAGACTTAAGCTTAAAACCTAACAGCCTCTAAGTTCCACTAATCTATAACCAAGACTCCTCAATGCCCCAGATCAGAACAAGTCATCAATCACAAACCCTGAAGACCATGAATCTTTTCTTGTCCTGTGGATGTGAAGTCTAAGCTCTCCACCTCAGAAATGGCAACTTGACAACCCTCCCTAACAAGGTAACTCTATGACCTCAATCTGGCCACTCTTTCCTCGAGGAGCGGGGTATTCCCTTCTAAGTTCAAGTTCAACCGGCTCAAGAAGAGGGGGAAGAAGAGAATGGGTCAAGGCCAGTGTAGCCAAGTACCCTTGGGAGCTTGACCAGTGTAGCCAAGTCTCCCTGCTGCAAGCTACAACAGGTGGATCATGAAATCAAGCTTTGCTTATTGCACTCTATATACATACTCCGGTGGGATTATCATTTTCTATCAGACCCGCCACTTTTTTGGAGTTCTTTTCTTTTTGCACATTTTTTTCAAGTGCATCTGTACAACATATACATGTGCAGCATATATACAAGGAGTTTTTCCTCTTGAGCCAGTAGACTATCCCTCTTTTGAAGCTTTATTGCAACCCACAACTCCCGTCGTTAGCCCTTATGGCAACCAGACCAAGTTGAGACACACTTCCTTCACTAAAAGAAGAAGAGAGGTTCCGCCTAGAAGTACTACCCTCATATGCTACCCCAAGTCAAGGAAGACTGCCTCCTCACCACCTCATCCGTAGAGAGCTCGGTGCATAGTGTTGGTGTCCAAGTAAAGCCATAATCTATATGAGTCATGTGTTGTTGTTAAGTGTTCTACTTAGGCTCATTGAGATGACATGTGATCATAGCCTAGTGGACTCAAAGAATTAAGTCACCATGGACCTGAAAAGCCTTAAACCTAAGTCCTATAAGGTTCCTCTTAGAAATTAGGTGGATTAAGATCTTAATCAAGCTCCATTTCTCAATTTTGATTCCAGGCTAGTTTAAATGTCAACTATCATCCAGAAAAACTATATACATATGTACAAAAAGATGCTTATTTACACAACATTTTACAATCATGCAAAATTTTTGAAAAATGTTTTGAAATCATGAATGAATGATGCATGAAGTGCAAGTTTTGCAAAAAGATATTTACACACATTTACACAAGATTTTTGCAAACTTTTGATTTTTCAAAACATTTTGGAAAAATTTTGTACTATATACGTAATTTTGATACAAAAATATTTACACAAGCTTTACACAAAAGATTTTTGAAATCATTTTTACAAAAATAATTTGTACACTAGCTATGTATGTGCAAATAAAAGAAGATTATGTACATGAAAATTTTTTAATTTTTGTGGTTTTTAGTCATTTTATTTATTAACACACTCACACAAAGTACGAGTTATGTCTAAAGTATATATGAAATATATACACACCCCCCTATACTTAGCTCGAACGATGTCCTCAGAGTCAAGAGCGATGGAGAAGACATAACTCGTGCTAGGTATAGGAAAGTGAAAAGAAAGGCTATATACAAAGAGGAAGAATAAAATAGAAAAGTGCAGAGGATCTCGGGTCTTCCCCCTATACTTAGGATTGAATAATCCTAAGTATAGCAGGTTGTACACGAAGGGAAAACCGAGTGGAGAATGTACAGGGTCTACCCCCCCTATACTTAGGGTGAAATATCCCTAAGTATAGGCAACAAAACAAGGGTAGCAAGACACGAAGAAAATCACGAATATCTACAAGATGGAGGGTCATCACTCCCCCTATACTTAAGGTGAAGAACCTTAAGTATAGGCAACAACAGAAGTGATGGAACAGAACGAAGAACAACCTGGTGTTTTCACCCCCCTATACTTAGGATGAGCAATATCCTAAGTATAGCAAAGATAATCCTAGGCGAGACCTGGGGTGAAAACAAGAACGGAAGAAAGAAGGATCAGAATAAGACGAAACACGTATATACAAAAGAATACAGTGTTGAGGTGCCTCTCAACGAGCGCTAGATTTTACGCCCCTAGCTGGGCGCAAAGGCTAGGATAATGCAGTATCAAGGTTCAGGACGGCATCGGTAAGTCGAATGCCGTACTGTCGCCGCATTCTCGGTGTGAGAACAGCGACGAACTCAACAGTGTAAAATAAGACACCCAGGTATACAATCAGGCGGGTGTCTGCTACCGGCCAAAGATATGGGAAGAAATGATCGGGATCCGGTAACACAAAAGAAATCATCGGCTCTGGTTCAGACTGGAGTGAGAGTATAGAGCCGAAGAAATCAAACGTGGAGGAGGATGGATCAGTGATAGAATCCTCCACGTCAATCAGTGTCTCAAACAGGTATGGACAATCAAAATCAGGAGACTCTCTAAGCAGACTGATATCCGATGAATAGAATGGAAGAAGATCAGGCAGATCATCAAATATCTCTAGGATGGGCTCATCCTCGCGAGGGTCGTCGAGGTGAGAAGACTCAGAATCAGAAAGATCTAAAGACTCGGTTTCGTGTTCCGCCAGATCGGAAACACTCTCAGTAGGTGAAACCGAGTACTCATCGAGTGTGGCATCCTCCCGCAGATAACCCTCGGGGAGATATGCAAGATCAGAAGTGATAAGAAGAGGATCAGGATCTAGATGGGCATCTGCGCTGCTAACACGCATCCACTCGGTGCACCAAGCTGCATCATCATAGAAAGTGTAAGTCTCGGCAATCTGGAAACAAGATAAGGTACTAGTCAACACCACGGTAGCTGGCATAGTATCTATGGCTGATCCTCGCTCTGCAGCTATGCTGTCTGTCAGCTGGTCCTCAACAAATGTATCTGTCTCGTCAGAGTAGAGGACAAAAGACTCGAAGACGGGACTCTCGGTGCCTGTACTCTCAAAGTGGTGTCCCTCCTCAAGCTGTGGCTGCTGGGCTGAGTCCTGGTGACTGTCTGCATTCAAGAAGTGTTTCTGCAAGAAGAAAACTGACTCATCCAGGACTGGAAACTGAAGTAGCTGAGTCAATGGCTGTAAAAGCTGGGGCTCCTCCGGCTCTTGGAGTATCAGAAGATCTGATATCCAAGACTCGTCGACTGGGAACTCTAGGGCTACCTCGAATTCCAGTTGGAAAACCAACGGGAACTCAAGTAGACTCTGGGTCCGAACCTCTGCTATGGAAGTCATCTCCTCTGTCAGTGGTGCTGTCAGCTCCAAGTCCTTGGGCTGGTGTGTAGAAACTGTATCACCATGTAAAGTGACACACCACACTGGTACTGCATCGTCTGCATGTGTTGTCTCGACTATGGCATCTCGCGAAGAGGATCTCTGTGAAAGTAGCCTCGAGATGGTGTCCAGGAAGTGAATGTCGGAATTGCGGTGTGAACCGCCACATGTGGTAATCACCAGTGCAAGCTGCTCTGCGGTCATCCCCCGCATGGAGATCTCAATCAAGTCTGTAAGTGGAAGTCCGTGCTCCGGAAATCTCCTCAAGAGGTCAAGAAACCTCGGCCATGCCTCGTACAATGGCTCCTGGGGGTCAACTGAAAAATCCATGATCAAAGACCGCATAAACTCTGCTCTACGTGGAGGGAAGTATCTCTGCAAGAACTCTCGGCGTAGCTCTCCCCACGTCTCGAATGTCTTCCCCAAGCATCGGTGCCATCTCATGGCTCTGTCGTGAAGCGTGAAGGGGAAGGTCCTGCTCATTAGCTCCTCTGCAGTGACATCTGAATATCTATGTGCTCTACAAAACTCCTCGAAAGCTGACAGGCAAAGATAAGGCTCCTCGTGCGCCTCTCCTGAAAATGTCGGCAGCTGCTGAATGTAATCCACATCCAAGATGAATGGACCGAGTGTAGAAGCTGACTGAGCTCCATATGCTATCTGCTCCTCCATCCTTCTGGAATAGGATGTGTCTGCTGATCTCCACTGCTCTCTCAGGTCACCAACGGAGTGCGCTCTCAACTCAGCCACAGCATCGTCCGGGTCTCGCATCTGCTCTGTCTGATATCCTCGGACGTCTAGCACAGCATGCCCAGAGTGATGAGATGAAAGGGAGGGAGGGAGCGGGAGGTTGGTCGGAGATCCGACCTCCCTAGAAGGTGGACTGGAGTGATGGTCAGAAGACGGAGAAGAAGCCGTAAGAGTCGGCTCGAAGTGAGGGGAATCCATCATCCAGGGGTAAAGGAGAAGAAAGTGGAATGAAGGGAGGTGAGGGAGGGGAATAGAAGGAAGATGAGAAAGGATCGAGGGGATCTGGCAATCAAACAAGATGAACAAGCAAACCCCCAATTCACCTACGCACACAGAGCTGAAGACCGAAGGGACCGGTCAATTATCTTGTCGATTTTATTTTAGGTGATCATCCAGTCTATCAGAGCGATTAAGTGAGGTCAATAGGCATCCAGATCTTTCTCAATCGACTGTCCCGTACTGAAAGCCGGTAATCAGTCAAGAAAAGATCGGAGGCTCTATCCTAATGTGCGGATCACTCTCTCGCTCATCCAAACCAGACAAGGAGGGGGTTACTCTCCCCAAGACAGATTTTTAGTGAGGTGTCTTTTAGGTCAAGTATGATTAGCAGTCCCGATTTTATTGTTTTTGTTTTTAGATATTTTTCAATAAAAAGAAACGCCTAACGAATTTTTCGATTCTCCTGATTATTAAGTCCAAAACAGGTGGGAAAAGACGAAAAAGCCGATGCGCGATAAATCAATGATGCATGCTGAGTAAGAAATGTGTACCTGTCTCCAACACTCTACATGCAATATGATCCGCGCATAAAAGTAAAGACAGAAAGGAAAACTACCTATATGATGCAACGGGAAAGCCGAGTCCTAGATGAGCAATTTCTAGCAAAGAACCGTCTAACCGGTCACCGACCTCCAAGCCAAAGAGTCCGGTCTTGGCCCGTCCCTCCTCTGTCCGACAAATCGGGGGTAGGAGTAAGCGCTTTACAGGACGGGTTGCGGCACGTAGGCTACGAAGGCAAATGAGTCGGTTATTTTTATTAGTGATTTTTAAGTAGGTCCAATTAACGATCTATGGGAACAGATAAGCAGTTAGGTGTGTGGATCCTACTAATTACGGCACAGTCACCAGAAATTCCTAAGTCTAGGGGCTCGAGCAAAAACCGTGTAAACACCGGAAAAGGCAGAAAGAAAAGAAAATAAAACCATGAAAAACCGCGAAAAACCGCTAAGGTCCTAAGGGTCCCCCGAGCACACCGGTGCTCGGCGAAACAGACCCGCTAAGCAATCCACAAGTGTCCAAGTCTAAGTCCCTGTATTATTACAATAATAATGAAATAAAATAAAAATCTACTCTAATCCTCTCCCACTCAACTCTCTCTCACTCTCTCTTGCGGCTCCGCGAAGAAAGGAGCCGCCTCCGAATCCCGCGGTTGCGCCGGCCTCTCGAAATCAGCCGCATCGGTCCTCGGGCCCTCGCAAGAGACAACAAAGTGGTCAGAACCAATAATCAAATAATAATAAAGGAAAAAGAAATGAAAATGAAAATAAAAGGGTATATATGCAAAAATGTAAAATAAAATAAACACACAAAAGAAAACAAAAACAAAAATAAAAGAAAAAGAAAATAAAGCAAAATAAAGTGAAAATAAAATATAGACAAAAAGCCGCGAAGAGCCGCGAGCTCTGGAAGAGCCGCGAAAAGCCGCGGAAAATCAAAAATGAAAAATAAAAAGAACTACTAAGCCGTGCTCCCCGGCAACGGCGCCATTCTGATAACAGGCATGACCACGCGGGTATAAGGTACAGAAATAGGGTCGTTGTGACCCAAGCGATCAGACCGTGTATATCAAGAAAAATCGAACCACTCGATAAATAAAATCAATCAGAACAAAGAAGCGGTCCTGCTATGTGTTTAACCTGGTATAGCTCCCAGGGTCGAACTCAAGGAGCACGGATTGGCTGAAGGCCTACGAAGGTCACAGGCACCGAGGGGAAGATCAAAGATAGCGTGGGAAGGTGGCTGAGCTCCAGCTTTATATGGCTAGGGGTCCGAGAAGAGGGGGTCCGGGCAAGCTCAGGAGCACGCGGATCCCGAGGGAGCGGCTCCGGCGAGGATGCCGGATGCAAGAAGAAGGATTCGGACCCGGGGTTTGGCGGATTGGTGATCGGGTTGAGCGGGTAATAAATGGAGAAATCGGGTCCGCCACTCAAACCCGTGGGAAGTGGTCCTGGGGGGCCAGTTGACCGGGCGGTCAACATCCCCAGGAGCCAATGCGGTTCGGCCACGTGGCTGAATCTTGAGATGACAAATACACATAGCTAGGGGCCGAATCTGCAAAAACTCAAAACATGAAGTATTTTTATTTTATTTTTTTCTATTTTTTGGTGTTTTTTAATTAATTTTTAGAAATAAAAATAGGTTATATACATAATATGTACTATATATAGGTATATACACAATGTA
Organism: Ottelia alismoides; assembly: GCA_037367405.1. Classification (NCBI taxonomy): domain Eukaryota; kingdom Viridiplantae; phylum Streptophyta; class Magnoliopsida; order Alismatales; family Hydrocharitaceae; genus Ottelia; species Ottelia alismoides. Next base: position 490,754 of record JAZKJV010009570.1, on the reverse strand, counting down.
TGGGGTTTTGATTTTTTATTTTTATATATTGTTTTTATACAATTTTATCCTTATTTTATATTTTATTTATTTATAGAATAAAATAAGGAATAAAAGGGTGTTTTTATTTTATTTTTATTATTTATATACATAGGTAAAATAAATAGTTATGTACAACTATATACAAGGTATATGTACAATGTATTTTTGTATTTTTAATTTTGTTATTTTTATTTGATTTTTGTTTTGATTCTTTTTATTTTATTTATTTACACTATATAGCATAGAATATTTACAAAAAGTTTGGAAAATAACTTTATTTATTTACAAGGTTAAATAAATGTAGAAGCATGGTCTATGTACATGATGAAAGGGTGTTTTTGATCTTTTTGATTTTTAATTTTTCTTTTGTTTTTATAAATAAATATATACAAGTATTTACAAGTGTATTTTTGGTGAGGAAAACATTTTTATTTTATTTACAAGGATATTTACACAAGAGCCCCTATCTCCCTCTACTGTAGCTTTTATGCGGTCAGGCCCATGCTGAGCCCTCCCTTGGGTTAGGTTGCTCAATATTTATTCTAAATATTTCCCTCTTTTTCTTTTTAATCTTTATTCTTTTATTTTTTCACAAAAACATGCTAATTATAGGTTTTTACACAATGCATGCTTTTGCTAATTATTCCTATTTACATATATCTACATGCATTTGCAAAGGTTTTTGTAGCTAAAATATAAGAATAAAGAGTGATGAATGGGTATTCATCACTTAACATAAAAATTCTCTTCATTTAAAATGGTGTCAGATGAGAAAATTAAGCATACCATGATATAGAGGATGAAACAAGGAACAAAACGACACTAAAATCATGCAATTTGGATCTACGAGGCTCAAGTTATGCTAGAAACAATGTAGGGGCATAAATGTAATAAAAATTCAAGAAATAAAAGGTTAAATATTGCAAATAGGTCCTTAAGGGACCTATTTGCAATTTCCAAAAACTACTTGGGTCCTTCTTTAATTTCTCCATACGCGCGGGGGCATTTTTGTAAATATGTAAACCCGCGAGGGACTCCCTGAAAAATACCCAAGCGCGCACGTACCTGGGGACCAAAGTGTAAATTCCAAAACTTCCATGCAAATTACCCAGGCCCTCATGTGCTGGGCACTTGAGGGGACCAGGCTCGGAAGACTCGGCTGGCTCGGGCCACGTGGCTGGCTGTAATGCTCTGGAGTCCGGTACGGGTCACCAGAGCCTGTCGGCTCGGTGTAAGGCTCAGGTGACCATGTGGCTTCATCGAGGCCATCCGACGCAACGATCAAACGGTATCTGTACTCTTGTGTGCTTCCGTGGACCACCGAAGAAGGCTGTGCTCCGACGGGATCCATCCAGCACCTCTGTGCTCTGTAGAGTCGTCTGAAGGTCGGGGAAGCTCGCTGAAGGGTTGGCAGAGATCCTGGAGCCAAGGTGGAGGTGCGGCAACTACTGGAGAGGAGAGGCAGTGGTGCGTCGTCGGAGGTCGTGTTGGATATCGATGAGGGAATGCAAACTCTGGCCATTGATGATTCTTGTATCTGTGGGCGTTAGAGTATAGCCAAAGCAACGTGTGTGAAGTGCGTGAGTGGTTTGTGAGTGAATGGAGGCCGTGGAGGCGACGGGAGGTAGTGGCCAAGTGCTCCTCCTCCGACAGACCCGAGAAGAAGGGGGTGGGGTGATGGAGGTTCTGGAGAAGGAGAAGGGTGATCTGGAGTAGTTGGCATGGATGCTGGGTGACTGGTGGAGGTCGTCGGATGATTGGATGGAGGTGAGAGGTGTTGATTGCGGCGCATAAATTCAGACAAAATTAAGTTGCGAGAGATGAATAGATACCTAAGGTTCGGAGGTAATTGATGGGCGGAGGAGGAGGCTTGGGCTGAGCTTCATTCGAAGCTCAGGTTGTCGCCCGACGTGCTCAGCCTAGGGCATGGAGCTCAGCGGTGGTGGAACCACCGCGACATGGTCGGAGACCAATGGGTCGACATCTGGGCGGAGAAGGTCATCGTCGCCTTGCGATTGTCGTCCTCTACTGTCATCGGAGACGATGGAGGATGGGACTTAGCCTGTGAATTGGTGGGCGAAGGCGACGATGGGAGAAGAGGATGATTTTATAGGAGGAGGTGGCTGGGAGTTACGAGGTGGCGAGGCATTTTCGAAAGAGAAGAGAAGGCGAGGGAGTAATGGAGGAGGAACAAGAAGTGGCACGCGAGAGTGGGGGAAGAAACGGCTACACAAGGCGGCCGTTAGGAGAGGAAGAGCATGGGCAAATTGCCTTCCAAAATAGGAAGGGGACGGAGGTGGTGCGAGGGTAACGACTGGGCTGGAGGTAGGGGACGAAGTCCCAGTCGTTGGATCTAGTGATCCAACAGCTAGGAAGATGGCGCAGATGGAAGGGTAGGATTAGATCAATGATTTGATCAAACGGCAAAGATTGAGGCGTTGATGGATGGCTAGGATGGCATCGGGGGTTTCATCCTACGGCAGGAGGTGTGGGAATGACGTGGCAAGACGAGAGGCATAGCATGAAAAGAGATCGGATGGTTGTGATTGGAGCAGAGGGGAGCGGCTTGGATTTAATCTGAGGGTTGATCTGACGGTTGTGATTGTGGTAGAAATAAAAAGCTGAGATGGAGGCGGGTGGAGGTGAGAGAACAGACCACATGGGCGGCCCAGAGGGCGCCACATGGCCCAATCAGAAAATCAGAAATGAAAAATCAAAGAAAAATCAGAAAGAATTAGTCAGAAGTGGAATTAGGAAAAAGTCAAAACAAGAAAGTTGTAGATCTCTATGAGACTACAAGTTTCATGTTGGATAAAAAGTAAAAAGAGGTCATTTGTATAAAAAGCATTTTTTGAGGGTATTTTTAAGGGGTTAAAAACACCGATTTTTAGCTTTTGGTATTTTTAAGCATTTTTAGTATTTTTAAAGGTTAGGAACTTATAGACAGTTAATCAACCTAATTTTTAGGGGTTTTTAATAATAAAATAATTACAAGGTAATTAAATACAATAATTACAGGTTAAATTTACATATTATATACAATATAATATGGAGGAATTATTGGTGAATTTTAGTGGTTTATTTAAGCAAGGGGTTTAATTATTGACTTTTAGCATGATGAATACGAGATTCATCATTGTCAACCTTGGCAGCCATCCCATCCAAGAGGCATGACCCTTCAACCAACCATCTTTGCCCAATTTCTCCGATTGACTAACGTGTCTTCTTCCCATGAAACAGGTATCCCAATGGTCCCCCTTCTCTCCTCATTCATGCCCTCACATCCGTGGTCACTATTCGCCTCACGTGAGGTAACGGGAGGTGGTTGAAACCACCCCCATGCAACCACCTAGAGGATAACAAACTCTCCTCTTCGGCCAACTTCCACCCTATATACCTTTGTGTGAGTTTCTTCCGAGCATCATCCACCTTCGAGTGACAGAGAGATGGTGAGAATAGAGGCCATGACAAAAGACATACTCCAGCTAGATCCATGGCTCTATTGGTCGTGTCACGGCCCAACTGATGGCACTGCTCGAGCTCAGTCCTTAGCCAATACCTTAAACAAATACTAGAGGTCATCTAGACCTCAATCTCAAGATGATTCACCCACCATCGAATGCATCGCCATCTCTAGGTAGTATCTCGATATCGTCCCTCATTTCACTTCTTGACTTATTTCACACTGAATCGTTCACCCTTTCACCCCACATGATCACTCAAACATCTTCATAATCGCTTCGTCATTCACACGCACATCCCCCAGATCTTATTCTGCTTCTCCAGATCTTCCTCCACCCTGTCACTTTCTTCTTCCTATAAGGAAGAAGAACTTAAATAGGGATCTACTCCTTTGCCTTCTATTGAGCCTTCAATTTACCACCAAATGAGTCCCTTCACTTCGGCTATCAGCTAACATTATGCAGGTAGCATCGCCCACTTGATTGGCTAGAATTTCAAAGCTTCCCCATTCTCAACCTCTACCTTCTACGAGCTTCGACCGATTCACAAGTCCAACCACCTCTAGGCCTTCCTCAACTCAGCACCATCCTCGCGAGGTCGGTAACTATCTTCTCGGACCCTTGGATTCCTCATAGGGACAAGGAGGAGGAAGAGATCATTCGTCAGAGCACAACCTTCACTGCCATGTGAGGTGAAGCATCTCTCAGTCGAGGAGAAACATGTGTCGTTGGTTCAGATCCCCTTGATCTGATCCTACGGTCGTGATTCGGTCACCGAGCCACCGCTTCAAGCCATAACCTTGGGTCCATCTACGCCTCAGTCGAAGCACCATCATCTTTTGTGTAGCCCAAACCACGAGGTGTCCCGAGCTGGGAGCCACACCACAAGAGTGTGATCTTCTAGATATTTTATGTTCGCATCCCTTGGCTCCACAAAATTATGGAAATACTCCCATGCAACAAGATATGCAAACGGCTCTTCATATTTACATGTTAGTCCCTTTTTAATCTAGTTGTGAATGTTTTAAGTATTTTTAATTAAGTTTTCTTTGCATATATGCCCTTGGATTGTATGCTTGATATCTTGAACATCTTGTATCGAATTTAGATGAAATTGGTATCATTTAAAAGCCCTCCTCTGATATGCTCTGAGATTTTCAAATCATTAATTGGAGATGTTTGTGTGACTGATATAATCTGATCTTCATGACTATTGACTTATCTCATGTGCATTCATTGCCAAATTAAACCATGATTCAGCTGATTAATTCAAAATTTAATTAGGTTTAATATCATATGATTTTGATCATTCAAAACCTTATTGAATATTGAATGTTGATTGTGTAAATTAGGCGTATTCTGAATCTTATGCATTGATAACTTGAATTTGATTTGAATCATATATCAATCACTTTATGGTTTATTTGGGTCATTGATGTTCATTATCTAATTTTTAATTCAGGAGCTAAATTGTAGCTTTTGTATTCAGTTTGTTGTGTGTAGAATATTGTATTGTTTTGCATTACATTTTGTAGCATCTAAGTTAACTTGCATATAAAATTAAATAAAAATTCATGCGTTCATTGTGTGTGTATTCATTGACCTAAATATCACTCTAATAAGCTTAATCTAGGGATTTAAATTTTAATTAAATTAACTAATATATCGTGTCCTTGAGTTCGACCTTGGACTGATTCAAGATAAATTAAGTCAGGCTCTCTTCACAGAAATACTCAACTTGATTTTGTTGACTTGTTAATCGGATGTATTACAATGAGTGAATATTAAATTAGTCGGTTACCGATTCATCACTATTGCTACAAGAGCTCGGGGTGCAAACTCGCATATAAGTCCACCAAAGTTCTAGAACTACTAGATATGATACTAAAACTCCATCCAAACTCACCTTGCTTCAAACTTGAGAATTCTCAATTTTCCCTCCAACACAATTGGTTTCCCAGTAGAAAATCGTTTTAATTTCTCATTATAATTACACAGGTTGACCAAATTAAAATCTAATTGCATTGACATTAAATTCAACACTAATTGCATGTTGTTGTACGGTAGATGCATTTCCCATGGTAGATATTGCATATAGTGGTCATTACATTTCGTATCATATACCAACATCATACATATGCCTAGCAACCTAGTGGTAGAAACTTGTGCTAATATACATAAAGCAAATATTAAAATGGTTAACGAAATAGTGTTCTGTCCGTAAGATGTATATCCAGATATGAGTTGAGCCTATTTTCCTCTGAGTATATTAGTATAGTATTTCCTCTGAGTACTAATAAATTGCTTATTGTTACCCTTTTGTATGGACCCACGAAGTGTTGTGTAGCTATCTACGTAGTATGAGCAACAAATCGAGTGATAAGTTCTACAGTATATAGCTACCGATGAAGCTTAGATCCATATACTTTGTATTTGCATTTTGATCTGGAATCCTTAGCAATAACTTGCAAAGGATCCTTGATACCATCTTCTCGTATAATTATCCTAATACATAAGGACTTGATAATAACACCAAAGATACCATAACAAGAAGAAAAGAACAAAAATAAAAGAATGCATATACATTATAGAAATATGTCAATCATTCATCTAGAGTAGAATTTGCATTGCGATGGATTTGAAATTGGGTCATGAAGTCTAGTATATTGGATGCATGTGTATGAAAATGATCGTTTTTACACAATAAAATCTCAAAGTAGTTTGGAATGATCATTTGTAGTTATAGAGAAAAACCATTTGTAATACAAGTACGATCACTTTGTATTAATTTAAGTTTTTTCTCTTTATGAAAATGAGAATTTCTAATAAGAACATCATGTAACAAACTTTTTATTAATCTTTGCAGCAAACATTTGGTTGCACAAAGTAAGAGTTATTTTTCCTATAGATTCGTTAAGAATTATGCCTAATGTTGATATGCCTTGAATCCTAACCATCTGACTCGGGTTGAAGAACCACCGTATGTACCCCCTCCTGTCACACCTTACCCCCCAACAAGACGACGGTCTCGTTGTATCATGGATCTGTATATGTATGGGAGTAGTATATAAACTCCTCTAGGGTTAGGTCTCGTTGTATTCTTCTTTCTCTACATAGTGAAAACCAATCGTCCATCCAATGACGTTGCCTAGTTACGGGTGAACCTTGTAAATTTGTGTCTTCGTGCATGTGTGATTGATCGTTTATGCGTGTTCCACTTCCGCGATTCGCTACACCTAAAATTTTTTTACCTATAATAGTTGCAATGAACTCTTGGTTGCCGCAATATTTGGTTTCTACTTTTGACAACAGATTTTGTGAAACGGTTGAACCATCACATGTCAATCTTGTTACTACAATTATAAAGTTTGTTGCCTTATACTGTCTCGCTACAATATATTTTTGAGATAATTATGTAAATATATGTTTTATTTTTCATGTATTTCTTAGTTGATTGGTTAATAATATTGACAAAGATGAATGTACTTATAATCTTTATAGTAAGGTAATTCATTCAATAATCAATTTATTTATAAAAGAAATTTTTTTCATTATTACAATTTTTGCCTAACTTGTGGTGAAGGAAATTTTGTGGTCAGAAGAGAGATACTTTGTTGCTAATAACAAGTTTATTTTGCAGCTAATTCAGAGAAGATATGTCATAACAAGAGAAATTCTCACAAACAAGTTCAAAAACGCTCACTCATTAGCATCGCGCAAACACTCACTCATTCAATGGGACTATACTCGAATCATCTCATTAAGTAGATGATGACATGACTCGAGCTTGATAAGCTCAAGCTTGCCCTTGTGAGCAATAATGAGTTCGAGTTCTATCCCAAGTTCAAAAATCACTTTTGAGTTTGAGCTCGAACCATACACTTAATTCGAATCAACCATAAGCTTAATTATAATGGCTCCATTTCCTTCACCACTACCCTTTAGAAAGATTTGCAAGTTATATAAACCCATTGTTGCATCATTGATAATAAAACGTATTTTCCTTTCCAAACGATTATGTCCATCTAGAGTTATAATAGTTAAGTTTAGTGAAAATTAAATAAAATAAAATTAACTTAGGAGACCAATTTGGAGAAGGAAGAATAGTATCAAATCAAAATTGAAGGATTGTGGATCCTCAAGTGCATCATGGAAGCGTGGGGATCGCATCGTATGCGATCGTGAGCGACTAGTCAAACTAGTTGCTCGGTGCAGCGGAATTTAAAAAAAATAAATGATGAAAGCACATGATCCATGAATCATTTACGGATTGTTTCATCTAAACCATATATTAGATAAATGAATACCTCTTGTAGCATGGTTGTAATCGAGTCGCTGAGCGAAGAGACCTCCCGTCTCAAGTCCCACCTTACGGTAGAAACGCTTGTGAGCGAAGAGATGAATCGCATGCTTCTCGCAATCCGAGTTGTTGATCTAAGTAATGGACCTTCTGATCTCGTCTCACGAGATCAAATATCTTCTTCACGAACGTGACGTACGGAAAGATACTGGGATCCATGAACGGTCGAGGCAATGGCCTAACGGCAATGCGACGATGAAAGCAACCTTCTCTCCAAGGTTAGAGTGGATGGCCACTCAAGAGGGAGAGAGAGAGAGTTGGCATATGATATGATAAAGATGAAGAGAGAGAGAGAGAGAGAGCAATTGTTGTTCAACAACTTCTTCTTAAAAGGGCAAGGGTGCTTCTTCTTATATAGTATTTTGGGAGCCCATGGATCTCAATCCATTGACTACACAAATCCAATAGTTTAGATTGGTTTGTATTTATTTCAATGGCCGTGATTTTATTGCAAAAACTCAACAACAATTAATTTAATTTAATTTAATTTATATTGAATCATCAATATAATTTAATTTCAATAAAATCAATTTTGTATGGAGATAATTTAAAAGAGATAAATCTCTTTCTTAATGGGACTTAGTGGCTTTCCACCTCCTCCCACTAAGGTGGTTATTTATCTCCTATTAATTCCCAACAACTATTTATTGCAAATTTATTCACATAAATAACTCATAATTATTTTGTGAATATTGCAATCATGCCATTGAAAAAAATTGTGAATCATATTCACAACCCAAAATAAAATGCAAATTACATTCTCAATTAATTGTCCAATGTGAATCCAATTCACATCAACACTTAATTAACAAATATAAATTACAATTATCTCTCTTTAATATATTATAAATTATATTTATAATATATACGAGTAATATGGATAGTACTATCCACATTATCCAGATCCTTGATAATTAAATCATATTTAATTATCTAAAATCTCAATTCTCATGCATTCAAGTAATATGAATCTTATCCATATTATTTATGATAATTAAATCACTTTTAATTATCTATTTCTTAATGCTTAGATATATTAACAATGAAATTATTCTTGAACTCTTTCAAGAATAATGTGCTTTCTCCGCGGATACTTGGAGATAAGGACATGGTGATTATATGTTCCACATATAGTGACTTGGATTTTAAGATCGTATCTCAAATCTAGATCTTAAGGACCTCCCATAGATGTTTGATTAAATCAAAGTCGTATATCTAATCTCTTAATTGCATCTTATTCTCATTCCGATCAATGTTCGACATTTGGACTAAGATTATATTACTTCTCTACAGAGAGGAGATACTAAAATCCATACTTGTTTCATCACTCTAAAATCCATACCTGTTTCATCACTCCCTCGGTATGAAAGTGTCATGGTTATACAATCGTTTATGATTACATCACCCTGAGGTATTCCTAATATCCATACATCCTGTGTACTAGAAGATCTAGAATAAACCCGAAGTTTTAAATCGCTTTTGGATTGTCACCTCCAGGGTTTTATCATTAAGATTCTCATTCGGTAATTGGGAATTAGTATCGACCATATACTTTCCAAAAGTATATATCATACCTACAAATTCTTGTCATGCTTCCTAAGCAAGACGATCACGCATGGATTTGATCAGTCCCAATACCTCATGAGTGAGGTCATGTCTTCCGATTCACAAGTGAAAATGTATGATCCCTTTGAGAGATCATATTACCCATATGACCTTATATCACACCAGCTCGCCAGTGTATAGAGCTTGATTAGGCCATCAACCTATCTGTCTACCAAATGTACATACTCAGACATATAGTAACACATCTGTCTCTGGTGTCAGAGGATGCATGCATATATTGTGACAGTCTACAACATAGGTCTTCATTATCTTGATCTCGTTAAGTCAACTCTTTGACCTAACTTATATGACACCTCCGAATCTCTATTCATATGCAGAGGATATGCATCAAGAGATCAGTCAAATATCAACCTTTTAGAGAAGGATTGCCATTTCCTTCTCAGGCTAGAGATTAAGTCTTAACAATCATTTGACGGTGCTTGATGAGTACTCAATCTAATCCTTTAGATATTCATCCAAGCTCTAGCCTCTATGATTCAACAATTGAATCAACAATTGTATGATTATCAAGATGGCAATGGTCATGACCCTTAATTGTATGAAGGGACCTTATAGAGCATTCATTCATTTAATCTCAGACATGGAGTGAAATAAACCAATAACTTTTATTATATATTAAATATTACAATAACATTTATTGTAGAAATTATTCGCCCTGGTCTCACATTGTTAACAATCTCCCACTAGACCTCAGAATCATTCAGGTATAATCCTAAAACCCATGATCATAACATGTTGGTCGAAAGTGTGCATTCGACAATCTCGTAGGTTTGCTCTGAGGTATTCTGTCTTGATGTTGTCAAAAGGGTAAGCGGACTCCCGCTATGAGGATCTCATGCAAAAGACCTTTTGTGTCTAAGGTTTGGTAAGGGGATCATCAAAGTTGTCGATAGAGGCCACCTTGGTCATGATGATGTCATCACACTTTTGAATCTCTCGAATGATGTGGTATTTCCTTTCCGCGTGCTCGCTCTTTTGATGCCATTTGGGTCCCTTCTCCTATGCAATGGCTCATGTGTTATCTTGGAGTAACGGGATGGAAGTATCAGAGGAAACTATGCCAAGTTCAAGGATGAAATTGCGCAGCCATGCCACCTCCTTTGCAACATCCGATGAGGCAATGTATTGGGCTTCTGTTGTTGAATCAGTCATGGTATCTTGCTTCTCCATCTCATAGCACCAACGTTCAACAGGAACACAAACCCTGGTGTCGACTTTCGATCATCAATATCAGACTAGAAGTCAGAATTTGTGTATCCTAAGACTTAGAGATCACCATCTCCGTAGACCAAGATGTAATCTTGTGTCCGTCTTAGATACTTAAAGTTGTTCTTCACTGCATTCCGGTATTGCTCTCCATAGAAAGATTGGTAATGGCTTACCCCTCCCACTGCATGACAGATATCTGGCCTTATGCACATCATGACGTACATTAGACTTCCCACAGCTGATGCGTAGGGGCATCCATCCATGACTTTCTTATCATTAACACTTTAAATAGCCATCCCTTTAGATAGGTGGATACCATGTCTTAGGGAATGAAGCCTTTCTTGGAATTCTTCACGTTCCAAGATCTTCTTGATGTAGCCATGTTGTGACAATCCCAATATCTTCTTTTCTTTGTTTCTTAGTAGCTTCAGACCCAAGATGTAAGAGGCTTCTCCAAGATCTTTCATCTCGAAGGTGTGGGATAGCTAAATCTTCACACTAGTCATCATCTTTATATCATTCTCAATGATAAGGATGTCACTATGTAAAGTACGTTGAACACAATGGCGCTCCCACTAAGCTTCTTGTACACACGTGGTTCATCAGGATTCTACACAAAATCATAACTCTTTATGGTTTCCTTAAATCAGATGTTCCAGCTACGAGAAGCTTGTTTAAGACCATAGATGTATTTCTTCAGCTTGCATACTTTAACTTCCTCAGTTATGAAGCCCTGGAGCTGCTCCATATAGATATCCACATTGAGATATCCATTAAGGAAAGTCGTCTTGAGATCCATCTGACAGATGTCGTAGTCAAGATATGCAGCTATAGCCAGCAATGCCCTATTGGATTTAAGCATAGCCACAAGAGAGAATGTCTCATCGTAGTAGATGTCTTCTCTTTGTGCGTAGCTCTTGGCTACGAGTCGTGCCTTGAAGGTCTCTACCTTCGCATTAGGTCCCCTTTTTCTTTTGAAGATCCAATTACACCCAATGAGTTTTACTCCTCTATGTGGATACTCTAGGGCCCATAAACCATTCTTGTGCATGAAGTCTATCTCAGACTTCATTGCTAGCATCCATCTATCCATGTCTTGATTCGCGAGTGTTTCATCAAATGAAGCTGGATCATTGTCAGTTTCAGCTGATACATGGAATCCATACCTTTCGGGCGGTGCAACCACCCTCGAACTCTTTCGAAGAGATACGGGTGTTTCATCTTCATTTACTCCTTCAGTTTCTAGTTCAGGAAGCTCAGTATCCTCAGTGGATTTAATGAGTTCCTTTACATCATTTTTGTCTTGACTCTTCAAGAAGTCATCCTCAAGAAATTTTACGTCTCTAGAGACGAAGACCTTTTGAGTATCAAGGTCATAAAGTTGGTATATAGTACCATCTTTGACATACCCAATGAAGTAGCAATCCTGGGTGCGAGATTCTAGCTTACTTGCGTCCACGTTCTTCACCAGGACCAAGCAACCCCAAATCCTTAAGTGACTAACACTTGGTATGGTTCCATACCAAAGCTCATGAGGAGTTTTAGGTATATACTTGCTAAGAATCTTATTCAGGTTATATATTGCAGTCTCCTCTGCATATCCCCAGAAACTAAGAGGTAAATATGCTTTACTTATTATTGAACGGATAATATCCATGATGGTCATGTTGCATCTTTCAGCAACACCATCAAGTTGAGGAGTTCCAGAAGGAGTGAGATTGGAGACAATTCCATTCTCTTTAAGGTATTTCATAAATTCATCTGAGAGGTACTCGCTACCTCGGTCAGATCGAATCCGTTTAATCTTCCTATCGGTTTTGTTCTCAACCAAATCCTTGAACTCTTTGAACTTTTCAAAGATTTCATATTTATAACGTAGTAGGAAGATAAATCCATATCGCGAATGATCATCAATAAATATCAAATAGTGTTAATTTCTATTTCGGATCGCGGTACTGAAGGGACCACATACATCGGTATGTATTAGGTCAAGAATACCTTTGCATCGTGTAACCTTGTTAGGAAAAGACATCCTGGTCATTTTACCTTGAATACAATGTTAGCAGGTAGGCAAAGATTGAGCCTGTAGAAAATCTAAGGGTCCATACTTTATCAATCTATTGAACCTATCAACAGATAAATGACCAAGCATTTGATGCCAAATCACATTCGAAAGATTTCCATCCTCCCTGATTCTTTTGGGGGTTTTATCAGTGGTAGTAACATTCATGACATTTTCATCAATGCACAATTCATAGAGTCCATCAGATGTCAAAACACCATCTGCAATATATTTATCATAACGATTTATGAGAAGTTTATTACAGAAAAGAAACGAATATCCATTTCTAACAAGCTTAGACAGATATATGATTCCTCCTGACTTCATGTACATAAAGACATTCTTTAAGTAAAATAACTCTGCCACTAGATAATGATAGTCTGCAAGTCCCGACGGTGACTACTGCAATAGTTGCATCAGATCCCATTTAGATGATTATCTCCCCTTCATCAAGAATTCTTGTTTCCTAAAACAGATTGAACAAATTGCATACATGAACAGAAATACCAGAGTCTACAACCCAACTTCCTTCTCGTTCAACGAGAAAATTGATTTCAATGATAAAAGTATATTTCATACCTACTGGGGTTTTACCTTTGTTGACTGACTTCAGGTAATATGGACAGTTACGCTTCTAGTACCCCAGCTTCTTGTAGTGATGACAGATATCATCTTTCTTTGATGCTATCAGTGTGAAAGAATTAGAAGATGAGCCAATGTATTGACTCTTCTTCTTTCTCTTCTAGATCGGGTCCTTTTGAGAACCTTGCTTCCGACCGTGTTTTCCTTTGACCTGTGCAACCATTGCACTACCAGAGGGACCATCTTTCTTCATTACGTCTTCTGCAGACTTTAATACAGCTAATAGCTCAACGTTAATATAATTCGCTTTGCTCATGTGGAATGTGAGCTCAAAGTTGTTTAAAGACTTAGGGAGTGACAATAGAATGAAGTCAGACTGCATATCTCCGTCCATGTTAGCCCCGAGAGTTTCCAGCTCAGAAGGGTACCCAAACATTTTGAGTATATGCTCTCTGACGGAAGTCCCTTCCTGCATCTTGTAGCGAATAAGCTCTTTCATGATATTATAACGTTGTGTACGGTTTACATCACCGAGCATCTCTCTTAGATTCAGCATTATCTCCTGGCAAGTGTTCATATCCACATGTTGCTTCTGAATCACATTGGACAATGACCCAGAATATAACACCTAGCCAATGAATGATCTTCATCATATTTTTTATTGAATTTTATCTCTTCTGGTATTTGAGGGTTTGTGTACTTGTCCTTGGACAACATATAAGAAATGCAGTCTGTAGATAGGACAAGATCCAAATTACGGATCTAATATGAGTAATTCGGTCCGAGCAACTGGTTGACCTCCAGGAGCCTACTAAGTGGGTTCATGGACTTCACTGTCTAAAATTAAGAATGCATTGTATTAGAATATATAAATAATTATATATTCAATATTAGAAACTTTGATTAAGGATTTTTAATCAAATTAGTCTTGCATTTTCAACTTTGAAAGTTCATTCCCTTAATTACTTTCAAAGCAGAAGATATACTTACCAATATATCTCTACCAAGATATGGGATCTCCTTTTCTACCTTAGTCACATCCCACTAATATGAGAAACTGCAACTTAGATAAAAAGAAGCGGGAACATATTCCACTTTGCAAGTCCAACTTGCATTCCTAATTCGATCTTTAACACCCGGGCCCACCACCCCTAAGGTGATATTGACCTGTTATTAATAGAACCAACCATCAACAGGAATAACACTCGCTATACAGTCCAATATCGCCCCAATAATATGAAGAACCGATGTTGGGGTTACTATGCATAAGACTTACTCTTTCGAGAAGCAAAGAGCATGCTCCAGATGTGCTTATATGTAGGAGTTGTCACTTCAGACAGGTGTCTCCTACGTACAATCCCTGACGATGGAACACTTCGTCTTGACAGGAGACTATGGATGTCACTTATGTAATCTTCCATATCATATTCAAATTCTAATTAATTACTAATACAATTAATTCTTCTAAGGGAAAAATATTACTGTATTCATAACATAGTAATTTAATTGGATATAATTAATTTAATTATATTAAATCATTATCAATCTAATTTAATCAATCAACAAACTTGATTGTTACTTGAAGGATAGTATAATCTCAAAATACATATTATTCAAATTTTAGTAATTAAAAAAATACCCTATGATCCCATCAACATTATCCTTTCCTTACGCGTTACATATCCAGTACTGACAGGAGTGGGACAGACCGCTCACGGAGCAACCTGCAATCCCAACGCTCCCCAACTAGACACCATATCCGCCTCAGGTTAAGATAATGTAATTTGATCATATTGTATTTTGAGATGTTAATTGGTATTTCTACCAAAGTTATATTATATAATATTTAGCATACTATTTTGATTAACATTAAAAGGAGATTTGCTAAATAAATCCCCAATCCTATTCAAGCAACAAAGTTTTACATGTAGAGATTGTCCTACAACTATTATAGGATGATCTAGGGATTTTCATGAAATATGCCATCAATGGATAATGATGATTAATCAACTATCTCAATAATGATTAGGCATCATAATTAATCAAGGTAAGTTCTTAATTTATATGATTTCCATTGAATAATAAACAAACTAAGCAAAGAGTTTTGATGATCCAATCATCATCCGACCCATCTCCACTAAAAATGGAATATCTAGGGCATACAGAGTCGAATTCACACGAAATAAAATCGTGAGGTTTGCTGGTTTTATTCTATATTTAATCCAATTATTTAGTTTATGTTTCATGACGGAAAAACGGTAAGTAAAATTAATTTTCTTACAGATCCGTGAATACATGCAAAAATAATTTTAGTGACAGGAACTCTTTGAATCATTTTCATGCACTTTTAGCACCAATAATATATTACTGCTTTTGAGACATATTTAGACATTATAAATACATTTTAATAATCGAAAAATATGTCCAAATAGTGCATAAACAGTAGGTTTTTATTTCATCAAAAAAATCAATTCGATTATTGCATCCAATGCAAAAACAATGAGTCTCGCGCATCCAAAACATGAACCTTGTTCATTTCAGGTTTTGGATCTCATCCAAGACATAACTAAAGCTCTGATACCACTTGAAGGATTGTGGAAAAATCCTCGAACGCATCACGGAAGCTTGAGGATCGCATCCTATACGATCGTGAGAGACTAGTTGAACTAGTGGCTCGGTGTAGTAGAATTTAAAAAGAAAATAAATGATCAAACCGCATGGTACATGAACCATTCACGGATCATTTCATCTAAATCACATATTAAGTAAAGTAATACCTCTTGTAGAGTGGTTGTAATCGAGTCTCTAAGCGAAGAGACCTCCTGTCTCAAGTCCGACCTGACGGAAAAGACGCTTGCGAGCGTGGAGATGAATCATGTGCTTCTCGTAATCCGAGTTCTTGATCCAAGCAATGGATCTTCTGATCTTGTCTCACGAGATCAAACGTCTTCTTCAAGAATGTGACACACGGAAGGAGACAGAGATCCACGAACGGTCGAGGCGATGGCCTAACGGCGATGCGATGATGAAAGCAACCTTCTCTCTAAGGTTAAAATGGACGGCCATTCAAGAGGGAGAGAGAGGGGGAGAGAGAGAGAGAGAGTTGGTGTGTGATATGATAATGAGAAAGAGAGAGTGCGATTGTTGTTCAACAACTTCTTCTTAGAAGGGCAATTGTGCCTCTTCTTATATAGTATTTTGGGAGATCATGGATCTCAATCCATGGACTACACAAATCCAATGGTTTAGAGTGGTCAGTGTTTGTTTCAGTGTACATGATTTTGTTGCAAAAACACAACGACAATTAATTTAGTTTAATTTAATATATATTGAATCATCAATAAAATTTAATTTCAATTAAATCAATTTTGCATAGAGATAATTTAAAAGAGATAAATCTCTTTCTTAATGGGACTTGGTGGCCTTCCACCTCCTCCCACTAAGGTGGCTATTTATCTCCAATTAATATGCAATAACTATTTGTTGAAAATTTATTCTTACAAATAATTCATAATTATTTTGTGATATTGCAATCATGCCAGTGAAAATAGTGTGAATCGTATTCATCACCCAAAATAAAATGTAAATTATATTTTTAATTAATTGTCTAATG
The DNA here is from genome assembly GCA_037367405.1 of Ottelia alismoides. Classification (NCBI taxonomy): domain Eukaryota; kingdom Viridiplantae; phylum Streptophyta; class Magnoliopsida; order Alismatales; family Hydrocharitaceae; genus Ottelia; species Ottelia alismoides. The sequence continues at coordinate 473,820 of JAZKJV010009570.1, read as the reverse complement.
TGAATCCAGTTCACATCAACACTTAATTAACAAATGTTTTCAATTGTCTCATTTTAATATATTATAAATCACATTTATAATATATATGAATAAATATGGATAGTACTATCCACATTATCTAGATCCTTGATAATTAAATCACATTTAATTATCTAAGATCTCAATTCCCATGCATTCAAATAATATGAATCTTATCCATAAAATTGATGATAATTAAATCACATTCAATTATCCATTTCTCAATGTTTGGATATATTAACAATGGAATTATTCTTGATCTCATTCAAGAATACTGCACTTTCTCCGCGGATACTTGGAAATAAAGACAGGGCGATTATATGTTCCAGATATAGTGACTTGGATGTTTAGATCATATCTCAAATCCAGATCTTAAGGACCTCCCACAGATGTTTGATTAAATCAAAGTCGTAGATCTAATCTCCTAATTGCATCTGATTCTCATTCAGATCAATGTTTAACATTTAGACTGAGATTAGATTACTTCACTACTGAGAGGAATCACTAAAATCCATACATGTTTCATCACTCCCTCCGTATGAAGGTGTCATGGTTATACAATCCTTTATAATTACATCACCGTATTCCTAATATCCATACATCCTGCATACTAGAAGACTTAGAATAAACTCGAAGTTTTAAATCTCTTTTGGACTATCACCTCCAGGATTTTATCATTAAGATTCTCATTCGGTCATTGACAATTAGTATCATTCATATACTTTCCAAAAGCATATATCATACCTACAAATTCTTGTCATGCTTCCTAAGCAAGACTACCATGCATGAAATTTGATCAGTCCCAATACATCATGAGTGAGCTCATGTCTTCCGGTTCACATGTGAACCTTATGATCCTTTTGAAAGATCGTATTACCCATATGCCCTTATATGCACACCATCTTGCCGATGTATAGACCTTGATTAGGCCATCAACCTATCGGTCTACAAGTGTACATACTCAAACATATAGTAACACATATGTCTCCAGTCAGAGGATCGTGACAGTATATGGCACAGGTCTTAATTATCTCGATCTCGTTAAGTCAATCTTTGACCTAACTTATCTGAAATCTCATATTTTATTATTTTTCTTTTCTTTCCTTTATTCTATAATTTTAGCATTAAAAACAGTATTTTATATAATATTTACATATACATGTATGAATGCTAAAATGTAGGAATTAGGGGTATTTACATGCATTTACTAGGGTTTTTGAGGCCAAAATGATAGAATAAAGATGATGAAATGTGGATTCATCACCTCCGAATCTCTATTTCTATGCAGAGGACCTCCATCAAGAGGTCGGTTAGATATCAACCTTTTAGAGAATGATTGTCATTTCCTTCTCATGATGGAGATCAACTCTTAACAATCATTTGATGGTGCTTGATGAGTCCTCAATCTAACCCTTTAGATATTCATCCAAGCCCCATCCTCTATGAGACAACGATTAAATCAACAGTTGTATGATTATCAAGATGGCAATGGTACATAACCTTTAATTGTATGAAGGGACCTTATAGTGCATTCATTTATTTAATCAGAGAGTGATATAAACCAATAGCTTTTATTGATATATTAAATATTACAATAACATTTATTGTAGAAATGGTTCGCCCCGGGCTCATATTGCTAACAAAAACATCTTTGATTCTCATAGTTGGTAGTATATGTCATATTCGTACCTCGTGTTTCATATAACAAACATTATGCATTGAGTTTTTTGTCGTGACAATTTATATTAATCATCTCTAATTTAGCAACGATCAAAAGGAAAATTGTTGTGAAAGTAATCAATAGATAACCTATGTTGTATGATTCGATGCCAGCAATACATCGACTAATACAATGTTCATTATGGATTTCAGGAATCAAAAATAATTTCACAATGAATAATATTCATTATTATAATATTAACATCAAAATATATAGCGACGATCCTCAAAATTTTCATTGTTATATCTCCATTTTGCGGTAAGATTGTAATACTTCTTCGTGTATACAAATGTAAAATAGTATTTATAGTGTTTAATTACAAATGAAATATGTACTAACATCTCGTGCACGCCGAATAGTATGATCACATGTACACGTGAAGATATAGTACCCATATACATGGATACAAGCTAGGACACAACGTTCTAATGGCCCCATGTAGCTTGTGCAAGCATTTATACACATCGATATCACAATCCACCTCATTGTTACTCAATCTAATCCTTACTAGAGCATTCTTGCATATTATTTTTAGTTAATCCTTTTTAGGAAAATAAAATAATACAAGGAAATTTATTGTTTTTGAATTATTATTATTACTAGTACATAATCCAAGTTGGAATGCATTGGGATCCATGTACTAAATGAGAATTGCAAATTGCAATTGTCTGTATCCAATGGAAATTTGCTACCATGCAAACAAGTTGTTGTTGTTGCCATTAACTATGGAAACATCCAAACAAATTATTGTTGTTGGAATTAATTATGCTTGCATGTGTCGTGTGGTTCCAATCAAAAATATTCTATAACCTCACAAATTAGGATAGTTCATCTCAAAAACCACATATTAGGGGATATTTTGATGTGATGTTTCCCTGTTAAGTAACATGATCCCACCCTGGAAGGGAAACATAATGTTTTGTCTTATTATATCTTTTTATCATAATCAGGAGACATAGATGGAGGACTAATTATTTGGCTTTCTTTACACCTTGTGTGTTGGAAAGCTTCTTAAACGGTTCCCCGTAAAATAGGTACCTATTAGATCTAATTGCATACGTAGGTCTTGAAGGATAGAACGTTGTGTCACCGTCGACACTTACATTAGAGAGAACGATAGATTATTATGGATTTGGGGTATGGATTGTAAGGAGGCTCACGTAGAGCGAGGTTCCATTGGTGGTTGCATTCTCCTCCGTGTGGGAGATTTTTATACGATGTAAACCCTCGCAATGTCTGTCCCCTTCCTTCACGTCCTTGCGGTTAGGGTCTCTGTGAGACCTAGCCTCGCCGCAATTGTCGAAGGCGATTGCTTGACCACGCGATCACGTAGGCCATTCTACATCTCCTACTTGACCACAGTAGTCAAAGTTTTTACACTCACACTATTTGTGTAGTACATAGAGAGGTTTGCAATTAGATTCATTATTCATGAAAACCTCTTTCATGATTCATGCATACCTAAGTCTCATTAAACCAACATGTTTGATGTAGGTTCTAGTTATTATTCTTTTGGATAGGGAAACAACTAACATATCACTTGTAGGTATATAGCTTGTCGTTATTTCTTGTTTCGCCACTATATCTTATATATAGTGATATTGGATTTCAATGTATTTTTCTTTAGAGCTAATGGATCCACTATTAATCAAGCTTATTGCAGCTTGATTATCACAATATATTTCAATTAGACCTTTAACCCAATTCAAGGCTTAAGTTTTCTAGAAAACGTTTAATCCAAATTGTATGAGTGGTGATCATGCTACATGCAATATATTCTGCATTCTGTTTATGTATAAATACACATCCTTGTTTCTTGCTACCCCAAGAAACGGTTACTCCACCAAACATGAAAAGGTAACAGATGTAGATTTCCTATCATCCGCATCCATTCTGAAATCTGCATTGTAGTATCCTATATCTCAAATGAATTGGTTTGATATACCAATTTCATATTTACAGCTCCTTTCATATATCGAAAAATCCTCTTAATAGCTTCCCAATGTGTTGGTCCAAGATTACTTTGATATCTACTAACTAAGCTAACTGGATAAGTCCAGTTCGAGTGCACATCATTGCATACATCAGACTTCCCGTCGCATGATCATATGGAACTTCTAAAGATTTATGCCCCTTTCCAGGTCATTGACTCTCATTGAGTCTCTTTCCAAGCAAAATCGATGTAGGTGATGGAGTGTTATTCTGCATTTCAAATCTCTTTAATACAATATGCAAATATTTTTCTTGACTAAGATTCAATATCCTTGAATCTCTATCTCTCGTAGTTTGAACTCCTAGTACATATGATGCTTTGCACATGTCCTTCATCTCAAATTCACTACTCAATTTCTCTTTAATTTCATTGAGCATTGATATATTATTACCTGTGAGTAGAATGTCATCTACATATAATGACATGATAGCAAACTTGCTCTCACTCTTCATGACATATAAACATTATCCAACTTATTTGCAACAAATCCAAATTGGATAATTTTCTCATGAAACTTGAGATATCATTATGGTAAAGATTGTTTTAAGCTATATAATGACTTTTTTAACTTATAAACCCTTTTCTTCTGACCTTCCATCTGAAATCCATCTGTTTATTGTATATAAATTTCCTTTTTTAATTCTCTATTAAGGAAGGTTGTCTTCACATCCATTTGGAATACTTCTAAATCCATATATATGATTATAGATAAGATCATTCGAATTGATGCAAACTTAGCAACCAAAGAGTTCATTTCCTGGAAATCTATTCCAATTTGTTGAGTATAACCCTTGACAACTAATATTGCTTTGTATTTATCAACAGTACCATCAACTTCGTATTTTTTAATACTCACTTACATGCTATGGATTGCCTAACTTCTGGCAAATCACATAACTCCTATACATTGTTTTGTTCAATTAAGTCAAGCCCATCCCTCATGGCGGCCATCCATGATTCCGACTCATTCGAAGGCATTACTTCGTCAAAGGATATGGGATCTATACAATCCTCTACATCCTCATCTACGATGTAACACGATGCCTCACACCCATATAAATGATAATCTTCCATCCATGTAGGATGTGTTCTGAGTTTCTTATTGCTGACTATATTCATGGATTGTGTGGGTTCACCCACTTCCTCTAAAGGATCATCATTGTTCATAAGCTCATTCTCTAGGTTTGGATGATATATATCATCAACTATTCCATGTCTAATCTCTAAGTAGTCTTCATTATCCTGTAGGATAATCATAGGATCTTGCTCCTCTACTTCATGCCCATTCTCTTGATGATTTTCAAGAAAGATTGCATCACGATTTTTTATTAGATCTTTTGATTCATGGAATAACCTATATCCCTTAGAGTGCTCACTATATCCACTAAATTTGCACTTTCATTCATGTCTTGAAGTATAGATTGTCTCGAAGCTGACTTGGTACCAAGACATATGCAACACATCTCCATTTCCGAAGATGACCCAACTCAGATTTTATGACATTTCAAATTTCATATGACATTGATTCCACGAACTTGGTGGGAGTCTTATTTTGTATCTAATTAGCAATCAACATTGCTTCTCTCTAAAATTTCTTTGATAGACCTGAGTGTGACAACATATACCTTACTGCATTCATTAGTATTCTATTCTTTTATTCTGATGCACCATTTTATCATGGTATATTAGGCATCATAGTCTGCCTACAAATACATACTTGAATACAATACTACTCAAACTCCTTTGAGGTATATTCTCCACCTCTATCAATCCTAAGGGTCTTAATTGATTTTATCTCTACTTTTGCCTTGTATCTCTTAAATATTTCAAATACTTCTACCTTTCTTCCTAAGAGATAGACATAAGAGAACTTAGAGTAGTCACCGATGAATGTGATGAAGTATTCCTTTATTCCTATATGTACTAACACTCAATGGTCCACATATATTTGAATGGATCAATCCTAATAATTCCTTTGACCGAACTACCATCGAGAAAGGTTTGCTAGTCATTTTATCGGTCAGACAATGTTCACAAAACAATGACTTTGTTTATGTAATTTTAGGCAAAAGATCGGATTTAATCATTTGACACATTTTCATATTTCTTGGATGACCCAGTCTCATATTCCATACATTACAATCTGGTAAATAATATAGAGAGTACTCAGAAACCACATCCATTAATTCACTAGAACTTATTATAGGAAGAAAGAATAGGTCATGCTTGGGTACAAACTTTCTCATGCCGTAGACCTTCTTATTCTTTTCTATAGATACACATTAAAAAAACCAACTTCAAAATCATTCTTGAGCATAATTGGAATAGATAAGAGGATCCAGTGTATTCCTGGAGCATAAAGTGCATCCTAAAGTACCATTATAATGTCACCTAGGTCAAGCATGCATGTCCCAATACCTACATCCAAGTAGGTGTTGTTCTCCATAAATATCTATTGTTCGCCTTTCGTCATCTCTTTGAAGTCCACTAGCCCCTCCTTTATTTTGGCAATGTGACGGTTGCACCAGAATCAATCCACCACCCTTCACAATCAATGTCCGCGGAGTTGCACTCCACAATAGCTGCAAATTCAATTTTCTTCTTGCTTTTGTTTGCATGCATTTTAGAATTTTCTGGTTTCTTCTTGTTGGGTCAATTGACCTTGAAATAGACATATTTACCGCAAGCATAACATGAGATATGTGTGTATTTTCCACTTTCCCTTGAAATTCGCCTTATAGGATCCCGATTTTTTCTTTCTCGACCTAAAGATCTTGATTTTTGATTTTTACTTTGAGAGGTCTTGCTAAATTGTCAGCTATGCAGGCAGGTCTGTCACAGACTTGGTGTTTCCATTCATCCTTAAAGATGTGGCAACCATGATGAATGACAGTGGAAGACTTCCTAGAATGGTTGTTATTTGCATCATCTCCAGAATCGCACATTCATCAGCCGCTAGGTCCTTTGCCATCATCATCATCTTATTCGCATGCTCGAGGATGCTTTCATATTCCTTCATTCTACACAAGTTATATTTGTGTATAAGAAGCTATCACTTCCGACTTGGAGCAATATTTCTTCTTAACTACATTCTAGAGCTCATATGTTGATTTGCAGTTCTCGAAGACCCAAATAAGATTCAGTTCCATGTGAGTCAGCATAACGCTCCTAGCCCTGTTATTTATTTTCCCCACTATTCGTGGGACCTAATTTCCTCCATAATTGGATTCTTAGATAAGGTAGGGTCGAGTTTCTCTATTACGGAGTGTATGCTATTGTATAGCATGCTATAGTAGATCTTTCTACTCCACAACTCATAATTAGTAGGGATTTTTACCCTACATACCCTATAAACTTTGCCAATTGGCTCCTCGACTTTTGAAACAATGTATTTCCCCCATTGACCCCGTAAACTTGCCATGTCTTACCCCACTAACTCTACCATTAAATTTTGCTTTACTTGAGTTAGTGCATTTGGTTAATCTAACCAGAGGAGCATTCCACAGTAGATCTGACACTTCTTTGTTTTCATTGATTCAAATCGACAGCTGTAGTGGAATTGTGATTTACAGATCAGGACCGTTAATTTGATATCTTTAGGCAGATCTATGGCAACTGTGTGTTCTTGATCTACACAATATTTGTTCTTCCTAGTGGCGGATTTACACAATTTTTGTTCTTCATGTGCTTCAAATCGAAAGTGGCTATTTCTTCTTCCTATGCTTCAAATCGACAGTGGTTTTTTGTTCTTCCTAGTGGTGGAGGTGGTGTAGGAGGCGGAGACGGAGGCTTCTAGGGCAGAGCAATGGGAGGAGGAGGTGGCTGGGGTGGAGCAAAGTGAGGGAAGGAGGTAGAGGAGGAGGCATAAGCGGAGGTGCAAGGGGAGGTCGCTGGGGGTGGAGCAAATGGAGGAGGAGGAGGTCACTGCATGCAGAAGAAGGGGAGGAGATGGCTGGGGCCGGATCAAGGAGAGGGGAGGAGATGGCTGGGGCCGGATCAAGGAGAGGGGAGGAGGAGGGTGAGGGCAGGAGGAACTGGAGGTGGAGGGTGAGGGGGAGGTCGGGGAAGAGGAGGGTGAGGGTCGGAAGGAACTGGATGGTGAGGATGGAGGTCAGGGAGGAAGAGGGTGAGGGGGAGGTCGGACAGACGAGGAGGAGGAGGAGGGATGGGGCGGCAGACATGGAGGAGGAGGAAGAGGTTGAGGAGGAGGAGCTAGAGGACATGGCGGCAGACCTGGAGGAAGAAGGCGAGGTCAGGGAGGACCTGGAGGGCAGAGCGACGGAGGTCGATGAGGTGGTGGGTGTTGGGTGGGAAAAGGGAGAAGAGGAAGATGGTGAGGGTAAAGGGCACTTAATGTAAATTTGATAAACAAAATGGGTGTGATGTAAAAGAACATAACGGAATCCAGAAATTTTAACGGATAAATGGTTGTGTGTTAACCACATGGTCTGTGGGGTAAGGATTAGCAAGTTTACAGGGTCGAGAGTGCAAATACGTTGTTTCAAAGGTCGAGGAGGTAATTGGCAAAGTGTATATGGTCCGTGGAGTAAAAATTCCTAATTAGTATTGTTAAGGTACTCAATTTTTCCCACCTCAGTGGCAATAGTTTTGCTTGTCAATTTAAATCTAATGAAACAAATGTAAATTTGTATGAGATTGTGATATTTGACAAGAATAAGGAAACATAATTTTTAAAGCAATTAAGACAGATTTAATAAAAAAACCAAAGAGTTCGATTTTAAGCAATAAGTAGATGAACCAAAAAAATACATGAAGATGTATAGCAATTTAATGATAATTTTTTATGTTAAAACAAGCTTCTAATCCAATCAACGAACATGTAATTTTTTTAAAAATGGATTTGTGAACACTTCAACAAACAATATAAAAAACTGTGTTAATTAAAATAATGACCCCTTCCTTTGTTTTTGCAATTGAGCTTAGGAAGCTAATAGCATTGATGCTTAATTATGATAAATATTACTTGGGGCAACATTGATACTAATTGTGGTGACGAAACATCAGCCATCATGTTTATCATATTTAAAATGATATCCTTCCTTATTTGCTACAAACTTTTACAACTGCTGGAAAAAATTTATAACAAGTATAGTATCTAAATACTTGCATTGTGGTGATGATATATTTGTTGTCGTTGCTTAGGTGACAAAATTTTTTTATCGTGTCATAGTCAACAAATTCGTACACTATGACAAAAGTGGTCTATAACAACAAATAGTTTGAATATTCCTTGTCATACCTTCTATCGTTAAATATATAACAGTGAACAATATTCGTTATGAAATTAACTTTTATTCTTGTTATTCACCCTTAATGTCATATATGTTGCTAAAGTTTCATATAACAACAATTGTTTGTTGTCATTTTCGTTAAAAATGTACATTAGTTATTACTAATTTAGCAACAACTACAAGAAAAAATCAACAGTTTAGCATTGTTATATGAATCGTTGTTAACAATATAGCAACGAATAAGGTATTTGTCACGAATTGAAAGTGCAAGAAATGAATTATATTCGTTGTTATACATCTAACTATATTGCTAGATATTTTGATCCCTACTAAAGTAATTTATTATTGTGTGAGATCATATTGTTTATTTTGCTACAAGACAATCAAATTCATGGAAAATATTATAGTGTTAAGCTATCTTTGGATTATCAGAGTACTAAACACAATCTAGATGGATTTTTTTTCATTCAATATAATTATAGAGAAATCTAATTTTCAGATAATGCAACATAGTGATAGGTAAAGATCGAGACGTTTAAGCTTCTTCTATCACAAATTCATAAAACAAGTTAGCAGGTCTATTAGATTATAATATCAGATCTAAGATCTATAATTAAATTAAACATTGAAATATATTTCATGAAAAGTCTTTTTCATGCAAGTTTCATTGTTAAGCTCCATGTTTTTTAAACAGTATCCTAATAGTTTCCAAATAATTAAATTTGAGTCACAACCGTTCTAAGTCTACCTCAAGGGCTCATTTTGATTTCTGACCTAAGTTCTGCATACTCTATCACCATTACTAATAATAAGTGATGTGTCATGTCGCATCCATAGGAGTGAAAGACACGTGGTTAGGGGTGTCTATCGAGTTCAACAAGTCGAGTTGGCCTCAACTCGAACTCGATAAGAAACTAAAGCTCGAACTCGAGCTCGATAAGGGTCGAGCACTGGATCACCAACTCGAACTCGAACTCGTCGAGTTCGAGCTGACTCACGAGCCTTTTATCCAGCCACGAGTTTCTGAGCTGGCTCACAAACCTCAAAATGAGCTGGCTCACGAGCCTCTTGTTGAGTCATGAGTCTCTGAGTTGGCTCACAAGCCTCAAAATGAGCAGGCTCATGAACCTCTTAACGAGTCATTGTTCCATTTTATACATTAAAATATGCAAAGGCCATTTGTAACTTTGATTTTTTATACTATTTTCCGTAGCCTTTTGGGCAAGCAAAATGTTTACCTTTATTTTATATCAAACTTAATGTGGAAGTTTTAGTATATATATTTCAACTTTTTATTAAGAGGGGAAACAAGTTATCGAGTCGAGTTTCCGAGTTGAACAACGCCCAACTCGGACTTGACTCGATAAGCTAACGAGCCATAAAACCCAACTCGGACTCAGGCTCGTTAAGGTTTCGAGTCCGGCTCGTGAGCCCTTAACGAGCCGAGCCCGAGTTGAGCTCACTGAGCTCGAGCTTTCCTGACTGCCCTACATGTGGTTGATAACTTAAACATTTGGATTATTGCGAGGATCCAAATCCAGCAAGTTTTCATGTTCAACTTTCTTCACTAGTGATCTAGAATCTTGATCATTGTTAGGACAAGTTCATTTGGAGAATAAGCACTGGAATAAAAGGTCGGTTTCCCACCCAGTGTGGTTCCCAAGAGTACTGTTATTTCCATCTACATCTTATTTTTTCATCTTATTCCATCATTATTCCTATCTTTATTCTACCTTACATACATTTATTCCACCTTATTCTCTTTATTCCTATCTTTCCAGCCGAACAGAGAATGGACCTTTATTCTCCTTATTCTCCATCGTCATTCATATTGATTCCTGAACCGAACGCCTATGGAGTTTCTCTTTTGATGCAAGACACTAGAAAATTAAATCATCCTTAGAGATTGGAACAGTAGTAGCATTAGGTTTTCAGGCATGTTAATGATAGAGTCCTAATAATTAAAGTCAACTTTGTACTTAGGCATTAAATCTTTCTAAATTTCACGTTCCATTGATAATCATGCACTCCATTATTCTCACCTTTACCATTTTTCACGTCTTACCATTATCAACTTTAACCTATATCCATTTGAAGGAGAATAAATCACCCTCATGCATCCATAGACTACAACCTATTGGTGTACTAATAACTTTTCTATATTTATTTTATTTTTCTACTCATTTTTTATAACGAGTAGGAATACTTACCACTTGCTTATATGATATTTCAATTATGATATTCATAAATCAGCGGATTTGCCATAAAGATCTTATCCAATCCAATAGGATTCAAAATGTGTGGACGACCTAACTCCATTTAAAAAAAATATCACTTTTTTTATTTTATGTGAATCATTTGAATTGTAATCATCAACATATCGGTTGATCAAAACGAAATTGATTACGTTTCCTTCAATGTTTTGGATTTAGGGTTTTTTTACACTTGTGTCTCTGTGAGATTCTATAATTACAAATATACCCTTATCTTTTTTGCAATAACACTTGTGCTATTATATTCTTACAAAATTCACAGTATTGTCTGTATGTTACTAAACTCATGCCTCTATTTATCTTAATGTAAGATCAATACTATGAATTTTGTAAGAATACATGGCACAAATATTATTGCAAGGAAAAGCATGAGCATAACTATAATTGTAGAATCTTGAAAGGGCATAAGTTTAAAAAACCCTTGAATTTATGGGCTTAATTTCCACTGATTGCAACAAAACGTAACATATGTATTATGATTCTAGGGAGCATACCCGCGATACGCGGCGGGTTGTTTAAATTTGTAATACTGCTGATAAATTATGTGAAGCAACAATTAGTAATTCATCCATGGTTTGTATAAAAGATTAATCTAAATATAAAAGAGAATATTGTACATAAAGTTAAATAATCAGAACATTAATGACTCGTATATAATGACATATTTAACTTCACTATTATTATTATCATTGTATATATATTAGCAGATACATGAGGGCAAACTACGACATAATTCTATAAAAAAATTTAATGTTAATAATTTAATTATCACTCTACCATGATCATGCAAACAACCTCAAAAATCAATTAAATCAATTTAGTGATATGGTTGCGGGAAAACCTTAATATATACCATTACCATCCTCTATCTTTATTGAAGCACTGTAAAATACAAAGTTAAAATAATTTCAATAAATGCAAGTTCCTCTTCCCTAGCAACTACCACTAACATCTAAAGATATTTATCTCTCCTATCGCATGCATTTCTTATTTCAAATATGGAGGTTAATGATTTTGATATATATTTCTAAAAGTGTGTTACCGTAAGATTATAATGAAAGAAATATTATAAATTATGATTAGTTGTTATAATTGAAGAAAAATCAACAAAGTTACATATGTTGGGCCTTGAATTAACATGTGATTCAAAGTTTAATATGAGGATAGTTAAGATGTTGGGCCTCGACCATGGAATTATATCCCACTTTACACGCCGAGTGACTAATATAATTTCATTTAATTTTTTTTATTAAATTATAACAATGAAATGTAATGCATGAGGTACTTACAAATGCTATAGCATAATACAATTAAAAAATCATCAAATAAATAAATCAAAGTAATTATATCATGGTTGTGATACCTGAGATATAGAATAGAGTAATGCTTGGGAGGATTGCTTGGAGGACATTTGTATCTATTTTTTCATCAATGTCTAATTGATATTGTCGCTTGTAGATAAATTAATTAAGGATGGAAAGTAATTAAGAGATGGGGTACTAATTCCGAGAATGTCTCAATTATTTGAGAATAGGTGAAGGTTAATAAGAGGAGTATTGCTTGAAGATGTAAGGATCAATTGTGTTCCCTGTGTCTATATAATGTAAATTTTATTGATTCCTTTAATTTTTGAAAATGAATAATATAATTATACCACAATATACTATTCTAAATAGATTCATATGTGTCTATTCGATATTCATTTAATGATCACGAAAATGAAAATTTACCTATACAAAGCATAGCAACAAAAATTTCATATAAGCAGAATAGATAGGCTTTTGTCTACAACCACTAAACTAATCGTGGAATGTACTCGTCACCTGCACGACATCTCGAGATGATTCCCAAAATAACTAACTGAATTATTTTTTTAAGGAAAACATGCAGTGGGCATCACCTATTTAGCAAATCAAGATAACACATCTCCATTTTATATGACAACATTATGAAAAATATAAATTGTGAAAAAGTAAATTACGATGTGACATGAAAGTGTAAAAGGAACAGATATCCATTGAAATGATTTGATTATCGTGAGAGAATAATATAAATTGTGAAAAAGTAAATTACGATGTGATATGCAGGGATTTGCTAGCAAATCTTATCGCTGGTATGACTGACTGTTTCAAGAATTTAGTGTTCATTTTCAAGATGAATGAACCCAAGGTAAGAATGTGAATCTTACATTTTGCCTTGTGTAGTTTTACCATCGGATGCATGCTTGCAATGCATCATAACGTCCATAACCATGGTACAAAAAGCGAACATGATTCTCTCTTCCATATTCCATACTGTGCTCAGCCACGACTCGTTGGCCACTTAAGTCATTGTGATGCATCTGGGCGGTGATGGGCATCCTTTAGTAATGATCCTATGTAAATCTATGAGGGAGAAATTAATATACACGATGTTGACAATTTTATTGGGGTTTTTACATTAGAGCCTTCGCAGTCTTGCCTTCTCTTACACCACAATCCTTGGACAGGGGCATGTATGTCAATAATTAGCCGCTTAGTTATTGCTTGCAAAGTTTTTTGTGGTGAGGATGTCTCCTTATGCTTTTTATGGATTGTCCTTATCTACATATTTCTTCCCCTACCTCCGTGCACAAACACAATGGATTTTTCGACTTTTGTTGGGTAAATTATAGCAAGGATCCAAAATCTTGGGAAAATGTCAAAACCATTTCTATGTAAAAAGTATCAGCTTAATAACATGTAATTTTTCATGAGAATTATAAAATTAACCTTGTGAAAGATCTATGTAATTCAAGGTTTTGATGCATGTCCTATCAGCTGTATTTTGTCGTTACGTATATGATATCCATCCATACACAACCATATGTCAATTTTATTATTTACATGAGAAAAAGTAATACTAAAATTCAAAGTTAGTGAAGCATTACCTTTTTTCAATCGGGATTATTTGTTATAGTTATTTCATTTTTGGATATTTTTAAAATTATCCGTAACTTTTAGATTTTAACACAGTAACTCCTTGAGATTTGTAGATTACATTACAATCCATGCAATCTTTGTAAATACACCGTCATCCCTATAATCTTAGTTGGAGGGCTGTGGTTGTACCCGCACTTCACTACCACGAGATGATGCAAGTACATAAAGTTATGAGACAATACTATTATTCTCTGCATTTAAGAAATTTCTTTAAATAGACTTAATGACATTAATCCACATCAAACATATATTTGTTAAGAGATAGAAATATATATGTTTATGCACAACATTAAAAATCTCCTCCCGAAAATTGCTTTTGACGTTAAAGAAGATAGATCGAATATGAGATTAGATCTATCGTAACTCCTATTTTTCTTTTTAAGTTTATCTTAATGAGCATACTTGTAATATTCAAAATTGATCACACATATACTCTATAAAGTAAACATAAAAAGCCATGGAACCATTCAAGGAGGTATTACTTAACAATATATAAATTGAAAAAGGGAAGTAGGATAATTGTAGAAGGGCAAAAGTCGTCTATAATGAAATAAAAGTATTACAATGACATGATATCTTTTAAGGTAAAGTATGTAAATAAAAGTCCCAAGCCATGTTGATTTCAAGAGGTTTTTAGAAAAGAAATATATATAACAAAAAAAACATGTCGCTAAAAAATAGATTAGAATGAGAAAACATTATAAGAAAATCTGTCATAAACTTTGACCACCTCTCCATGCATGGAGCAATAACCACCATTACTGTGCACAAAATTGGAGATCATCGTGGTAGTATTGGAGATTAGAGATAGTACATGAAGAATTTCATTTTTGAGAAAAGAGGGAAGAGTTCCATTCAATGAGGTAATATGTCAGAGGTTCAGGAGGTAGTGTTTACTTAAAATAGTTCCTTCCCTTTCCATAGAATCAAGGATCCAAAATTTATCTAAATACAAATATTTGGTACGAATATTAAATCAATGTAACTTTATCTTTTTCAAGCAATCCTTCTCTAGGTCAATACTGAACTATAAATCATCATAAGAGTTTGCTTTGCAAAGAAAATTTGAAGGACAAACTCGTCCATCCAACAAAAACCAAAATAGAACCAAACAATTCAAAGGGCTCTAAAATTTATCCAAATACAAATACTTGTTATGAATATTACATAAAGGTAACTTTACCTTATTGAACTATAAATCACCATAAAGTTTGCTATGCAAAGAAAATTTCAAGAAAATCGTATGTTTAAAAAAATCCAAAGTAGCACCAAACAATTCAAAAAAAGAACATGTATATACAAAGTGGTATAAGCTGATCTACAAAAATTACCTACAGATAAATCAACCGCAATATATATATATATATATATATATATATATATATATTCTCGTCACAAAGAAGATTAAAACCGAATAGAGACAGATCCACTCCTTTAAAAAACCCCATCTTGTCTCAAAACAGTTGAGAACATACCTGAGATATCCATTGCAATCGGTATGCCTTGATCAGTTATAAAGAAACACCATATACATAGATCCTCCCAAATAAAAACTACTATCTCACAAAGAACATGAAAAAAATCCCACGGTTATCGTTACAAATAAACCTGAAAAATCCATATAGACAAATCCACTCTTTAAAAAAACCAAATGTCGTTATAAAGAAGGTGAGAACATACCTGAAATATCCATTGTGATGAAAAAATAAACTGATCTGTTATAAACAAATCCCCTATAGATATATCCTAAAGAAGAAAATATTCTTATCACAAAGATGTAGGAAAATCCACCATAATGCGTAACAACATTACAGTGAGAATAAGGCACAACCACCATAATGCGTAGTACAACATTAAAATCGAATCGTATTTTTAATCCAATAAGCATTCATAATGAAAAATTATATCTGATTAAATTCTAAGGACAGCATTACTAACAAATAAAGCCGACATCATAACAAAACAAAATCACACCATAATCCATTTCCAAAATCATTCATAACTCAGCAAACATAATCTATAGTATATCATTGTAAAAACTCAGATTTCAATGTAAAAATCGATCATTAATAAACCCTCTAATACATGGAATTGCATGGAAGAATTTCAGTCATTTAAAAAAAACCCATACTTCATGGCACGGCAGACTCCGATGCAAGAGTCAACCATAAAAAAATCGTTGTTATAAAATTGCAGGAGATCATAGATTTCAATTAAAGAAAACCAAATTAAAAAAACTCCAAATATATAAGAATAATAGATGGCAGCAAACATACTCTATGACATGAAAAATTAAAATAACACAAAAACGTAACTTCAAAAAACAACCATAGACCTTCAAAAATATATTGTATGTTATAACAGCATATAGAAGGAGAAGATTTATTTTATCTTTCATTGAATTTACCTTGCCAACAAGTTATGAATATATATACATCCGCAAGATAACAACAAAGTATCAACTTATAAAGGGGAAAAATAACAACCATACGAACCAGAACAATATAAAAGGCTTTATTTAAAAAACTATTTCAAAATCCCCATAATAATCGATCAGAAGAACAAAAAAGGACAACAAGAAAATCAATTCTTTTTAAACTATCATCGAAGAACTAAAAGTTTTGCTGGAAAACATTCCATCCTACCTATAATCCCATCACATATAAAAAAACTGAAGATTAGAAATCCATACCAGTATCGACCAAAAAATATCGTAGAAACACCAACGATATTGGCGAGATCCAAAGCCGAAATCACAAATCAGCGGTTGTCCACCTTTCTCTGAAACGACGAAGACAGAGATAAGAAACAGAAGCACCAACGCAAAGTAGGAAGCATGGAAGGCCGTATCGATATCGATATCGTATCGATATGATATTTCGATGATATATCGACGATATATCACCGAAATATCGCCCATATCGACAAGCTTTTGTGAAGAAAATACCTGGAAATCGAGATATATCGTCATATCGGTGCTCATATCGGTCCCATGTCAATATCGATATATCGCTGATATATCGCGATATTTCCTTCCATGGTGGGAAGGCAGCGAAGTCGGAAATTTTTTTAGGGATCGGGGGACAAAGCCAAAGAGATGTATGGATCATAGGATACATACCCACGCTTCGCGGCATGAGGACAATATATGAAAAACGAATGTAAGAACATAAGAAAATATTAGAGGCATCACATGGGAAGTATGTGAGTGGATATAGGTTTTTGATTATTTGTGTGTTTTATATCTTCGATGGTTTTTATAATTAGTTTTTATTTTATTTGTTTATTAACTTTTAATTTTTAAAATATTTTACTTTCGAGAATGGGGACCTTCAATGCGATTCAATGCATATAAGGTAAATTAAACAAATATATACTTGTGAATAATAGGATCAGAAAATATACGTAAATCTGGAAGAAGTTGATAAAAAGATTAAGATATAAATTACAAAAAAGATTAAGAAGAAAAATTACGTATGTAGAACTAAGTGGACTAATACGATGAACTTGAATATGCAAAATATTTTTATGAAGAACTACTTTATTATTTGTCATAGGAAAAATTACTTATGTAAAACCAAGTGGTCTAAAATGATGAACTTGAATAAAATTATGCAAAATATTTTTATGAAGAACTACTTATTATTTGTCAGCATGAATATACTTTGTAAGCAAGTACATCTTTGAAGTTAAAGTAAAGGTAAAAACATAGGAGAACCTATCGCTATAGGTTTTTTTTCTCAACAAATTTAAATTGCAACAACATTTAAAGTTGGATAAAAATAATGGTAATACAAAAAGACAATATAAAAATTGAAAATCTTACAATTCTATCAACAATAGAATGAGAACTTTTTATATACAACCTAAGTATGTCTTAAAATTTAATTGTATACTATATACATTATGCTTGATTCCATATGCTATTCATAACTTGGGCTCGCCTTGAATCTATATGTGTGTATACTATATCTTATGCTTGAATCGATATGCTGAGATAATGAATCTGCATTTGGTAAAGAAACATATGCAAGAGTATGCAGGTTAAAATCGTGATAATTATAATAGCGCAATGTCAAAGTAAACAAGATGTATATGTGAATAATACAATTAGATGATATATATGTATGGAAGAAATTGATTAAAAAAAGGTTAGATGTAATCTATAAAGATAATAGAACTTCCATTACATATAACTGCAAATATTTTGAGATCATGTGATTGAATATGGAGTATCGAGTCTACCTTTAGCCCACAAACCAAACAGAGAAGGTGAATCTGGAGTCTGCTTCCACAAATGATATGAGATTTGTCAATATTCCTAATCCCAAGCCCCGCAACAAATGCTCAAGTATATGACATTGCTTGCTCCTTCGAAATCATAGAATGTTATTAGTTTATTGAAAATTTTGATTATACAGTAAGCAGATTTTGTTACTAAATATAAAAATAGAGTGCATGAAAAAGCTTAGAATTGCATGTCTCCAATAGGTTAGTAAATTTATGGTTACTAAGATATTGCAATGTCAAGTAAAGAAATATATAGTTGTACATAATAAGATCAAAAGATATACATAAATATGAAAGAAGTGGGGAAAAAAGATTAAGATGTAATTTACAAAGACGAGTGAAAACAAACAATATGTATAACTACAGATATGTTGAGATTATGTGATTGAAATTTACGACTGAATCCTAGTTTTCAAATAATGTTTATGAATGATGAATGAATACACATACTAAAATTTCTCGTGAAGGATTTTTTCTCTCGGAAATCAAACGAAGAAAGAATGCAGAGTAAAGCTGAAATCACTTATAGAACATAACGTGGAGCTGTGAAACAACTAAGTGTAAAGGATAAAGTGTAGAAAATGTATATGTTCAAAAAATCATTGGGAAAAGGATCGACTTGGAATCGCATGTCGACAATAGAGCTTGGAAGTATACTATACCAGAAAGCAAAAAAAATCAATTTTCATTCATTTAAAAAAAGAGATTTTTACCCGGTAGACCTTATAAACTTTGTCAATTGCCTCCACGACCTTTGAAACAACATAATTTTCCCCTCGACTCTGTAAACTTGCCAACTCTTACCCTATGAACCTTGTGGTTACTCTGTTTGAAGCTCGTGAGGGTTCTTGGGGTAATTTATTGTAACGTCCCGGGCTTAGGTCCTCGATCCGTTAACGGAGCATTACTAGCCCTGACAACCTATTGGAATCGGGCCCATACGGATCCGATTAACCACCCCCAAAATGCTTAAGCCGGATTATTAGGTAGTAACCTTCTCACTATTTATCCCACCCGGAAAGTTTTGTTTTCCACGGTATGGGACTTTGTTTGGGGTTTTTACATTTATAGGGTCGACAGGGTAATTACGTTATGCAAAAGGTCGTGGAGGTGATTGGCAAAGTTTATAGGGTCTGCTGGGTAAAAATTCCTTAAAAAATGGATTGAAGACAACTTGACGATCGATTACAAAACTATATGGACACTGCATATCTGTATCAAACAGTAATAGCTACAAGCAAAAATTATTCATTCACTTGACTGTAAATCAAACTTATTCCACTGGTGAAATAAGAGAAGCTTATGCATCTGTTCGGAGAAAATTTTTTATATATAACCTAGGGATGCCTTAAACTTTAGTTGTGTACTATATACCATGTGCTTGAATCCATATGTTACTCACAACTTGGGCTCTCCTTGAATCTATATGCATGTATACCGTATCGTATGCTTGTATCCATATGCTGAGATACTTAATCTGCAGCCTGCAAATGAAGCAAATGTAAGAGTATGCATATTAAATTTATGATAACTATAATATTGCAATGTCAAAGTAAACAAATATATAGTTGTGAATAATAAGACTAGAAGATATAATATGAAAGAAGTGGGAATATGAAAGAAGTGGGAAAAAAGGTTAAGATGTAAAATGCAAAGATGATAAATTTCTAATAAAATTAAACAATTATATATAACTACATATATTTTGAGATTGTATGATTGAAATTTACAATCAAATCCTTTTAAATAATGCTTGTGAACGATGAATGAATACACATACCTGAAATTTGTTGTGAAGATGTGTAACGGCTGATTTTTTTTGCCAACCCATATTTCCTTCTTTTTTTTCCCATTTGTTTTCCAGCCATAATTGCCTTGTATTTCTCCAATTAAGAGAGGTGATTTATTTCTAAAAATTAATAGCATTAGTATCCCATTAATTGGCCTTGAGGGAGGCATAAAATCCCAAGGGATCCCCCCTAGCCGTCACTTATTTTCAAAGAGAGAGAAGGATAGAGTAAGGGCTAGAGAGGGAGAGAGATCTCACCGAGAAGTGTTCTCGTCGCAGAGAACGTCGGCGTCGATCCGGTAGAGGAGCAAGTCAGCTTAGGAGCAAGGAGAGGCTCGTAGATATTTTTCATCAACTCGACGTATGTGTCGAACACCGTAGGAATATTAATCGATGAATCGACATATGCCTTTGTGACAAGTATTTACTTAATGTGCACAATATATGATCTCAAGATGATGTAGGTATCGGTTTAAGATTATGATTTTTTTAAATGTATGTGTCGAACCCTTAGGACTCGCATGATATGGTAATATTTTAAATCGGAAATATATTAATTTCAAAGTTTGTTCTTGATAGATGCGTATGTATTGGTTTAAGATTTCGTATGATCAATGGTTACATCACAATACGATCTTAATGTATATTTCAGTATAGGAATATACATAGGAATATAAATAATATCTCAATTGCAATCTTTAAAAGTATGTGGGAAGCCCTTAGAAATTAAAGTAGCAATTCATATCAGAGACCTTTATGAATTTACCGTTGGAAATGCCATCACTGTGTCATGAATTAGTTGCAAGATCATATTCATTAGCAATAATATTTATCCCATCCGTGCATACAGTTTGGGACCAATCCTTGCGGATACACGAGAATTCCCATTGTGGGTAGATTTTTTTCACTTTTGTGATTATTATGATTAAATTATTATGAAATTAGTACTACAAATACCATTTCCCAATTGGTGATTAACACAGGCAGTAACATTTCCGTTTGACATTAAATCGATAGAAGATATTATTTCAAGGAGATGAGGTCTGCTCCTATAATTTCGTATTCCACGTAATCACAACGATCATCAACTGCTTCCCACTATTGATTTACTTTTGGTAAAAATGGCAAAATATCTCCCCACAATCTAATTTTATAAAGTTTAACGGATTTCCACGATATTGTGATCCAAATTAATTACTTACTATCATTATCTCCCACAATTAAATATATCGCAGGGTTTCACACCATCGTAGATATTTTATCTGTAAGTGCATTGCCTAGTCTCTTGGGAAAAATGTTTCATGTTATGCGTTGATCATATAAAAATTGTACGGTATTTGTCATGGGTTATTATTTACCGGAACTTTAATATACCTTTTGATGAGATTCTTAATAATTTATTATATATACTCATGGATCCTTGCTAATAAAATAGTTGGAACTTCTTTAAGATAAATAATGGCATGATGATGATAAGCGGAGCTAAGTGCTACACCTAATGGTGGGAGCCACCTCTAGAGTCCAATTATCATAAGCCCAAGGAGTAACGCCGAAAGGGGTGTATGGTTCAAGGAACGATTGAGGCGAAAGATAAGTCCTCTACAGTTGTAGCTACACTGTCACGTATGTCATGAACCGCTTGTGCCAGCGGAAAAGCCACCAAAGCCAGCAAAGCCACCAAAGCCATTAAGAAGTAACAATCAAGACAACTTTAACCACTAAACAAACCAATGGTATGTGTACAGTTTCTGAAATTGCTAAGGCACATGTGTGCAACTATGGCCAAGTAATGGCATTATGCAAATGTTGTGATTGTTCTGGGGCATATATGCAGCTACAGAAAAATTCTGAGGGTATATGTGAAAATTATGAAAATGTTAAGGCATATATGCAAATGTGGCAAACTTTATGGGTATATATGTAATTATGGCTTTAACGAAAGTTTTCACAAGGAATACCTTTCTTATGCATGTTTATGTGAAATTATGAGTCACGTGATGGCGGTACATGAGAACAAGTTAGTATCACATGCAATAAGATAATTATGCAAATCGTATAGTTGCATTGATAACTGATTGTATAGAAGAGGTTATGTTTTAAAGATGTAAAGTTAGCTTAGGGAGACTTGTTTTTCCGCGCTAGCTGGCTTGACCCCAACTCGGCACATACTGAGCGTTAGGCTCATAACATGTGTTGTTTTTTTTCAGGGGAATACGAGCATTGAATTATTTCCAGATCAAGGAGACTTATTGTCACGTGAAGTTGAACCGGTAGAGACCATTGATGGATTATTTACGGAAGGATGTCTTTATGTTCACTGGAACATTGTTATGTTATTTTATTCCGTAGTTCATTTCGCATTTTCCTTGTTGGAATGTAAGAATGGAACTCTATAGAGTAATGGACCTTTTCTAGAATGATTATTTTATCTGCTCATTGAATACCATGCAAGTGATCGGTAACGGTTCGGTCGGGTGACTCAATGTTTTATGCTTCCGCCGGTCGGCTCGACCCGTTCCGTTACAAATGGTATCAGAGCTAGAGTTCCTCTGGGCATAAGATCTCCACAATTTATAATGATATAGATCTAGACGTTTAGAGTGAATTAGCCCCACACAGTAACTCATTGATGCTTTTTGGTTTGATTTAGATGGCTCCTCGTCGTGCGATTGAAGCCAACAGAGACCGCGAGTCATCGACGAGTCAGGAGACCATTGTGGACATGCAGAGGCAGATGCTGGAGCTGATGGCATTGATAGCTCAGCAGCAGCAGACCCGTCCATCAAGCTCTGGAAGACTTACCTTAAAAACATTCCTCCAGCATGATCCACCGACCTTCAAAGGTGAGCAGGAGCCAGAGAAAGCCGAACACTGGCTACGGGAGATGGAGATGGCTTTTGAAGCGACCGAGTGCCCGGAAGAAAAGAAAGTTATTTTTGGTACTTTCCGTCTACGAGATAGTGCTAAGGAGCGGTGGACTTCCTGCAAGGGAATTCACTTTTCCGAGACTTCGGTCATCAGCTGGGGTGACTTTGTGGAGCGTTTTTCTGAGCGTTACATCCCTGAGCATGCTAGGGATGCTAAACGTCAGGAGTTCATAGATCTTCGCCAGGGTAGCATGACAGTACACGAGTATGCTGCAAGGTTTCAGGAGCTGGAAAAATATGGCAAGGGAATCTGTACAAATGAAAAGCAGCGAGCGAGGAAGTTTGTGGAAGGTTTGAATGGCGGTTTGAACCTTAGAGTACTCACTAGGGGTCCCACGACCCTATCTGATGCTGTTGCAGCAAGTGCAGAAATTGATGCAGCATATCGAAGGACGCAGCAAGTGAACCCTCGAAAGCGCCCGCACAAGCCAAGCTACAATGACAAGAGACGTCACAATGCGATAAATGTCAAGAAGACAAGGACTGATGATGCTCCAACCAACCAGAAAAATGTATTGGGTGTATGTCCGTATTGTGACAGAAGACATCCAGGCGAATGCTACAAAGTGATAGGAGCTTGCTTGAGGTGTGGAGAAAAGGGTCATTTCATTAAAGACTGCAAGAAAGAGCTCAAGGATCAGACGAAACCATTCGAGCAAAAGAAGAAGATACCAGGAAGGGTGTTCGCCCTTACGCACGAGGATGCAGAGGATGCTTACACAACTGTGGAAGGTACCCTTCTCATTGCAAGTCATTTATGCCATGTCCTTTTTGATTCTGGAGCCACGCACTCATTTATTTCAAATAGTTTTGCAAGAAAACTGAACTTTGAAGCTGTTGAGCTTCCATACACACTTACCGTTTCTTCACCAATGGGTGATATTAGAGCAACGGGTATGTATTTAAAGGACATACCGGTCGTGATAGGAGAAGGCTCCCTCACTGCTAATTTGATCCTGCTTCCCATCACAACCTATGATGTCATCTTGGGCATGGATTGGTTATGGGAGAATTATGCTACAGTTTATTGTAGAGAGAAGAAGGTGGTCCTGAGCAGACCAAATCATAAGGAGATAGTCGTCCGGGGCACTAGTAAGAGCGGACGATTGGTTATCTCTTCTCTACAAGCAAGCCAACTACTAGCCGAAGGTTGCCCGCGTACCTAGCTAGTATAATTAGCACTGAATCGTCGCAGGCACGCCTCGAAGAGTTAGATGTGGTCCGAGATTTTGCCGATGTATTTCCAGACGATCTTCCTGGACTACCTCCTCACAGAGAGGTGGATTTCTCCATTGATATTATTTCGGGAACGGCACCGATATCTAAAGCTCCATACAGAATGGCCCCTACAGAACTTGAGGAGCTAAAGAAGCAGCTACAAGAGCAACTGGATAAGGGATTTTTACGTCCCAGTGTTTCTCCATGGGGAGCACCTGTTCTCTTTGTGAAAAAGAAAGATGGATCTCTCAGACTCTGCATTGATTATCGAGGTCTGAACAAAGTAACGGTGAAGAACAAGTACCCGCTACCTCGCATTGACGATTTATTTGATCAGTTGCAAGGAGCAACAGTTTTCTCAAAAATCGATTTACGTACGGGTTACCATCAACTCCGTATAAAAGAGGAGGATATATCAAAGACCGCTTTCAGAACGAGGTACGGCCATTATGAATTTTGGTCATGCCATTTGGTCTTACTAACGCACCAGCAGCCTTTATGGAACTGATGAATAGGGTATTCCGAGAATACCTTGACAAGTTCGTCATCGTATTTGTAGATGACATTTTGATATACTCATCGAATCCGGAGAAGCACCGGGTGCACTTGCAGATTGTGTTTGAAACCCTGCGTCAACACCAGCTTTACGCAAAATTTTCTAAATGTGACTTTTGGCTGAATAAAGTTGCATTCCTTGGTCATGTGGTATCCAAGGATGGCATTGAGGTGGATCCAGCTAAGGTAGAAGCGGTGATGAATTGGAATCAGCCTAAAAATGTTTCTGAAATTCGTAGCTTCCTTGGCTTGGCCGGATATTATCGGCGATTCATTCAGAATTTTTCAAGGATCTCACTACCATTAACGAAGCTCACCCGAAAGAACGCGAAGTTTGTATGGTCGGAGGAGTGTGAACGGAGTTTTCAAGAATTGAAGAAGAAATTGACTACGGCTCCAGTCTTGGCTTTACCATCAGGCAGTGGAGGCTTTGTGGTGTATACAGATGCATCAGGCACGGGACTCGGGTGTGTCTTTATGCAGAATGAGAAAGTCATTGCCTATGCCTCACGGCAATTAAAACCGCAAGAGAGAAACTACCCTACTCATGATTTAGAGTTAGCAGCGGTAGTCTTTGCTCTTAAAATTTGGCGTCATTACCTTTATGGTGAACAGTTTGAGGTGCTCAGTGATCACAAGAGCCTCAAATATATTTTCTCTCAGAAGGAACTTAATTTGAGGCAGCGACGCTGGTTGGAGTTCCTAAAGGACTACGACTTTGCTATTAATTATCATCCTGGAAAAGCAAACGTCGTTGCTGATGCATTAAGCCGAAGGTGGGAAGGTAAGCTATCTAGCTTGAAACTTCAGTGGAAGATGATGAAAGATTTTGAAGACTGGAAACCTTTCTTAAGTGAGGAGAGGAAGATATCTTTTGCAGGCCTTAGAATCCAACCTGAAGTAATTGGGAAGATCACGGCAGCACAAAAAATTGATGTTGATCTTCCTAAAATGATAGAGGCATCCAAGAAAGAAGGTTCCGATTTCGCAATTGGAATTGATGAAGTTATAAGGTACCGAAACAGATTATGGGTTCCCAATGATGTCGAACTGAGGCAGGAGATTCTCGACGAAGCCCACCGGTCGATGTACACCATCCACCCAGGTACGACAAAAATGTACAAGGATCAGAGCTAGAGTTCCTCTGGGCATAAGATATCCACAATTTATAATGATATAGATCTAGACGTTTAGAGTGAATTAGCCCCACACAGTAACTCATTGATGCTTTTGGATTTGATTTAGATGGCTCCTCGTCGTGCGATTGAAGCCAACAGAGACCGCGAGTCATCGACGAGTCAGGAGACCATTGTGGACATGCAGAGGCAGATGCTGGAGCTGATGGCATTGATAGCTCAGCAGCAGCAGACCCGTCCATCAAGCTCTGGAGGACTTACCTTAAAAACATTCCTCCAGCATGATCCACCGACCTTCAAAGGTGAGCATGAGCCAGAGAAAGCCGAACACTGGCTACGGGAGAAGGAGATGGCTTTTGAAGCGACCGAGTGCCCGGAAAAAAAGAAAGTTATTTTTGGTACTTTTCGTCTACGAGATAGTGCTAAGGAGTGGTGGACTTCCTGCAAGGGAATTCACTTTTCCGAGACTTCGGTCATCAGCTGGGGTGACTTTGTGGAGCGTTTTTCTGAGCGTTACATCCCTGAGCATGCTAGGGATGCTAAACGTCAAGAGTTCATAGATCTTCGCCAGGGTAGCATGACAGTACACGAGTATGCTGCAAGGTTTCAGGAGCTGGAAAAATATGGCAAGGGAATCTGTACAAATGAAAAGCAGCGAGCGAGGAAGTTTATGGAAGGTTTGAATGGCGGTTTGAGCCTTAGAGTACTCACTAGGGGTCCCACGACCCTATCTGATGCCGTTGCAGCAAGTGCAGAAATTGATGCAGCATATCGAAGGACGCAGCAAGTGAACCCTCGAAAGCGCCCGCACAAGCCAAGCTACAATGACAAGAGACGTCACAATGCGATAAATGTCAAGAAGACAAGGACTGATGATGCTCCAACCAACCAGAAAAATGTATTGGGTGTATGTCCGCATTGTGACAGAAGACATCCAGGCGAATGCTACAAAGTGACAGGAGCTTGCTTGAGGTGTGGAGAAAAGGGTCATTTCATTAAAGACTGCAAGAAAGAGCTCAAGGATCAGACGAAACCATTCGAGCAAAAGAAGAAGATACCAGGAAGGGTGTTCGCCCTTACGCACGAGGATGTAGAGGATGCTTATACAACTGTGGAAGGTACCCTTCTCATTGCAAGTCATTTATGCCATGTCCTTTTTGATTCTGGAGCCACGCACTCATTTATTTCAAGTAGTTTTGCAAGAAAACTGAACTTTGAAGCTGTTGAGCTTCCATACACACTTACCGTTTCTTCACCAATGGGTGATATTAGAGCAACGGGTATGTATTTAAAGGACATACCGGTCGTGATAGGAGAAGACTCCCTCACTGCTAATTTGATCCTACTGCCCATCACAACCTATGATGTCATCTTGGGCATGGATTGGTTATGGGAGAATTATGCTGCAGTTTATTGTAGAGAGAAGAAGGTGGTCCTGAGCAGACCAAATCATAAGGAGATAGTCGTCCGGGGCACTAGTAAGAGCGGACGATTGGTTATCTCTTCTCTACAAGCAAGCCAACTACTAGCCGAAGGTTGCACCACGTACCTAGCTAGTATAATTAGCACTGAATCGTCGCAGGCACGCCTCGAAGAGTTAGATGCGGTCCGAGATTTTGCCGATGTATTTCCAGACGATCTTCCTGGACTACCTCCTCACAGAGAGGTGGATTTCTCCATTGATATTATTCCGGGAACGGCACCGATATCTAAAGCTCCATACAGAATGGCCCCTGCAGAACTTGAGGAGCTAAAGAAGCAGCTACAAGAGCAACTGGATAAGGGATTTTTACGTCCCAGTGTTTCTCCATGGGGAGCACCTGTTCTCTTTGTGAAAAAGAAAGATGGATCTCTCAGACTCTGCATTGATTATCGAGGTCTGAACAAAGTAACGGTGAAGAACAAGTACCCGCTACCTCGCATTGACGATTTATTTGATCAGTTGCAAGGAGCAACAGTTTTCTCAAAAATTGATTTACGTACGGGTTACCATCAACTCCGTATAAAAGAGGAGGATATATCAAAGACCGCTTCCAAAACGAGGTACGGCCATTATGAATTTTGGTCATGCCATTTGGTCTTACTAACGCACCAGCAGCCTTTATGGAACTGATGAATAGGGTATTCCGAGAATACCTTGACAAGTTCGTCATCGTATTTGTAGATGACATTTTGATATACTCATCGAATCCGGAGTAGCACCGGGTGCACTTGCAGATTGTGTTTGAAACCCTGCGTCAACACCAGCTTTACGCAAAATTTTCTAAATGTGATTTTTGGCTGAATAAAGTTGCATTCCTTGGTCATGTGGTATCCAAGGATGGCATTGAGGTGGATCCAGCTAAGGTAGAAGTGGTGATGAATTGGAATCAGCCTAAAAATGTTTCTGAAATTCGTAGCTTCCTTGGCTTGGCCGGATATTATCGGCGATTCATTCCGAATTTTTCAAGGATCTCACTACCATTAACGAAGCTCACCCGAAAGAACGCGAAGTTTGTATGGTCGGAGGAGTGTGAACGGAGTTTTCAAGAATTGAAGAAGAAATTGACTACGGCTCCAGTCTTGGCTTTACCATCAGGCAGTGGAGGCTTTGTGGTGTATACAGATGCATCAGGCACGGGACTCGGGTGTGTCCTTATGCAGAATGAGAAAGTCATTGCCTATGCCTCATGGCAATTAAAACCGCAAGAGAGAAACTACCCTACTCATGATTTAGAGTTAGCAGCGGTAGTCTTTGCTCTTAAAATTTGGCGTCATTACCTTTATGGTGAACAGTTTGAGGTGCTCAGTGATCACAAGAGCCTCAAATATATTTTCTCTCAGAAGGAACTTAATTTGAGGCAGCGACGCTGGTTGGAGTTCCTAAAGGACTACGACTTTGCTATTAATTATCATCCTGGAAAAGCAAACGTCGTTGCTGATGCATTAAGCCGAAGGTCGGAAGGTAAGCTATCTAGCTTGAAACTTCAGTGGAAGATGATGAAAGATTTTGAAGACTGGAAACCTTTCTTAAGTGAGGAGAGGAAGATATCTTTTGTAGGCCTTAGAATCCAACCTGAAGTAATTGGGAAGATCACGGCAGCACAAAAAATTGATGTTGATCTTCCTAAAATGATAGAGGCATCCAAGAAAGAAGGTTCCGATTTCGCAATTGGAATTGATGAAGTTATAAGGTACCGAAACAGATTATGGGTTCCCAATGATGTCGAACTGAGGCAGGAGATTCTCGACGAAGCCCACCGGTCGATGTACACCATCCACCCAGGTACGACAAAAATGTACAAGGATCTGCAACGAAACTTCTGGTGGCCGAAGATGAAGAATGACATCGCAGCTTTTGTTTCAAAATGCTTGGTATGTCAGCAGATTAAGATTGAACATCAGAGACCTGCAGGCCCTGTTCAACCCTTAGATATACCTGAATGGAAGTGGGAGCACATAACGATGGACTTTGTTACAGGTCTACCCAAGACCAAGAAACATCGCTATGACACCATATGGGTGATTGTTGATCGATTGACCAAGTCGGCTCACTTCTTACCTATCCGCTTGGATCAATCGACAGACAGTCTAGATGAGTTGTACGTAAATGAAATCGTCAGATTACATGGCGTCCCTACATCAATTGTGTCAGATCGGGATACTAAATTCACGTCTCGGTTATGGAAAAGTTTCCAAGATGCTATGGGAACTCAATTGAAGTTCAGCACTTCATTCTACCCGCAGACTGATGGCCAATCAAAAAGGACCATCCAGACGCTGGAAGATATGCTGAGAGCTTGTGCTCTAGATTTTACAGGCAACTGGGATAGACACCTTCCATTGGTAGAGTTTGCTTATAATAACAGTTACCATTCGAGCATCAAGATGGCTCCCTATGAGGCACTGTATGGGAGACCTTGCAGATCACCCTCCTGTTGGAGTGATGTTGGTGAGAAGCATATTTTGGGACCGGAATTAATCGAGATCAGCAAGCAAGGTGTTGAGCTAATCAAGAAGAGATTGTTGGCAGCTCAAAGTAGGCAGAAGTCTTATGCAGATCGTCATCGAAGGGAGTTGAGTTTTGCAGTTGGAGATCACGTGTTCTTAAAGATCTCCCCAACTAAGGGTGTATTGCGATTCGGCAAGAAGGGGAAACTTACTCCTCGATACATAGGACCTTTTGAGATTCTACAACGAATCGGAGAGGTGGCGTATCGTATTGCATTACCACCTCAATACTCGAAGCTACATGATGTATTCCATGTATCTATGCTGAGGAAGTACACTCCTGATCCTTCGCACGTTATCGAGCACGAGGTCCTCGACATTCAGCCCAATCTCACTTTTGAGGAGAAACCTGTTCGCATAGTCGATCGTAGAGACCATCAGCTTCGTCGACGTATAGTTCCGATGGTCAAGGTCCTCTGGCAACATCACCAGAAGGAGGAAGCCACCTGGGAGCTGGAGAGCGAAATGCGGAAGAAGCATCCGCAGCTTTTCGGTATGTCCCTTTTTCTAAGAAATTTCGAGGACGAAATTTTTTTAAGGAGGGTAGATTGTAACGGCTGATTTTTTTTGCCAACCCATATTTCCTTCTTTTTTTCCCCATTTGTTTTCTAGCCATAGTTGCCTTGTATTTCTCCAATTAAGAGAGGTGATTTATTTCTAAAAATTAATAGCATTAGTATCCCATTAATTGGCCTTGAGGGAGGCATAAAATCCCAAGGGATCCCCCCTAGCCGTCACTTATTTTCAAAGAGAGAGAAGGAGAGAGTAAGGGCTAGAGAGGGAAAGAGATCTCACCGAGAAGTGTTCTCGTCGCAGAGAACGTCGGCGTCGATCCGGTAGAGGAGCAAGTCAGCTTAGGAGCAAGGAGAGGCTCGTAGATATTTTTCATCAACTCGAGGTATGTGTCGAACACCATAGGAATATTAATCGATGAATCGACATATGCCTTTGTGACAAGTATTTACTTAATGTGCACAATATATGAACTCAAGATGATGTAGGTATCGGTTTAAGATTATGATTTTTTTTAAATGTATGTGTCGAACCCTTAGGACTCGTATGATATGGTAATATTTTAAATCGGAAATATATTAATTTCAAAGTTTGTTCTTGATAGATGTGTATGTATTGGTTTAAGATTTCGTATGATCAATGGTTACATCACAATACGATCTTAATGTATATTTCAGTATAGGAATATACATAGGAATATAAATAATATCTCAATTGCAATCTTTAAAAGTGTGTGGGAAGCCCTTAGAAATTAAAGTAGCAATTCATATCAGAGACCTTTATGAATTTACCGTTGGAAATGCCATCACTGTGTCATGAATTAGTTGCAAGATCATATTCATTAGCAATAATATTTATCCCATCCGTGCATACAGTTTGGGACCAATCCTTGTGGATACACGAGAATTCCCATTGTGGGTAGATTTTTTTCACTTTTGTGATTATTATGATTAAATTATTATGAAATTAGTATTACAAATACCATTTCCCAATCTGGTGATTAACACAGGCAGTAACATTTCCATTTGACATTAAATCGATAGAAGATGTTATTTCAAGGAGATGAGGTCTGCTCCTATAATTTCGTATTCCACGTAATCACAACGATCATCAACTGCTTCCCACTATTGATTTACTTTTGGTAAAAATGGCAAAATATCTCCCCCACAATCTAATTTTATAAAGTTTAACGGATTTCCATGATATTGTGATCCAAATTAATTACTTACTATCATTATCTCCCACAATTAAATATATCGCAGGGTTTCACACCATCGTAGATATTTTATCTGTAAGTGCATTGCCTAGTCTCTTGGGAAAAATGTTTCATGTTATGCGTAGATCATATAAAAATTGTACGGTATTTGTCATGGGTTATTATTTACCGGAACTTTAATATACCTTTTGATGAGATTCTTAATAATTTATTATATATACTCATGGATCCTTGCTAATAAAATAGTTGGAACTTCTTTAAGATAAATAATGGCATGATGATGATAAGCGGAGCTAAGTGCTACACCTAATGGTGGGAGCCACCTCTAGAGTCCAATTATCATAAGCCCAAGGAGTAACGCCGAAAGGGGCGTATGGTTCAAGGAACCGATTGAGGCAAAGATAAGTCCTCTACAGTTGTAGCTACACTGTCACGTATGTCATGAACCGCTTGTGCCAACGGAAAAGCCACCAAAGCCAGCAAAGCCACCAAAGCCATTAAGAAGTAACAATCAAGACAACTTTAACCACTAAACAAACCAATGGTATGTGTACAGTTTCTGAAATTGCTAAGGCACATGTGTGCAACTATGGCCAAGTAATGGCATTATGCAAATGTTGTGATTGTTCTGGGGCATATATGCAGCTACAGAAAAATTCTGAGGGTATATGTGAAAATTATGAAAATGTTAAGGCATATATGCAAATGTGGCAAACTTTATAGGTATATATGTAACTATGGCTTTAACGAAAGTTTTCACAAGGAATACCTTTCTTATGCATGTTTATGTGAAATTATGAGTCACGTGATGACGGTACATGAGAACAAGTTAGTATCACATGCAATAAGATAATTATGCAAATTGTATAGTTGCGTTGATAACTGATTGTATAGAAGAGGTTATGTTTTAAAGATGTAAAGTTAGCTTAGGGAGACTTGTTTTTCCGCGCTAGCTGGCTTGACCCCAACTCGGCACATACTGAGCGTTAGGCTCATAACATGTGTTGTTTTTTTTTCAGGGGAATACGAGCATTGAATTATTTCCAGATCAAGGAGACTTATTGTCACGTGAAGTTGAACCGGTAGAGACCATTGATGGATTATTTACGGAAGGATGTCTTTATGGCCACTGGAACATTGTTATGTTATTTTATTCCGTAGTTCATTTCGCATTTTCCTTGTTGGAATGTAAGAATGGAACTCTATAGAGTAATGGACCTTTTCTAGAATGATTATTTTATCTGCTCATTGAATACCATGCAAGTGATCGGTAACGGTTCGGTCGGGTGACTCAATGTTTTATGCTTCCGTCGGTCGGCTCGACCCGTTCTGTTACAAGATGGAGTTTCTTTATCCCATAAACCAAATGAAGAAAGAGTGCAGAATAAAGTTGAAAAGTGATGGTTCTCTTTGCACCAACGAAAGAATGCAAAAACAACTATAAAAAAAGTGATGGTTCTCTTTGCACCAACGAAAGATGTAAAATGCAAAGATGATAAATTTCTAATAAAATTAAACAATTATATATAACTACATATATTTTGAGATTGTATGATTGAAATTTACAATCAAATCCTTTTAAATAATGCTTGTGAACGATGAATGAATACACATACCTGAAATTTGTTGTGAAGATGTGTAACGGCTGATTTTTTTTGCCAACCCATATTTCCTTCTTTTTTTTCCCATTTGTTTTCCAGCCATAATTGCCTTGTATTTCTCCAATTAAGAGAGGTGATTTATTTCTAAAAATTAATAGCATTAGTATCCCATTAATTGGCCTTGAGGGAGGCATAAAATCCCAAGGGATCCCCCCTAGCCGTCACTTATTTTCAAAGAGAGAGAAGGATAGAGTAAGGGCTAGAGAGGGAGAGAGATCTCACCGAGAAGTGTTCTCGTCGCAGAGAACGTCGGCGTCGATCCGGTAGAGGAGCAAGTCAGCTTAGGAGCAAGGAGAGGCTCGTAGATATTTTTCATCAACTCGACGTATGTGTCGAACACCGTAGGAATATTAATCGATGAATCGACATATGCCTTTGTGACAAGTATTTACTTAATGTGCACAATATATGATCTCAAGATGATGTAGGTATCGGTTTAAGATTATGATTTTTTTAAATGTATGTGTCGAACCCTTAGGACTCGCATGATATGGTAATATTTTAAATCGGAAATATATTAATTTCAAAGTTTGTTCTTGATAGATGCGTATGTATTGGTTTAAGATTTCGTATGATCAATGGTTACATCACAATACGATCTTAATGTATATTTCAGTATAGGAATATACATAGGAATATAAATAATATCTCAATTGCAATCTTTAAAAGTATGTGGGAAGCCCTTAGAAATTAAAGTAGCAATTCATATCAGAGACCTTTATGAATTTACCGTTGGAAATGCCATCACTGTGTCATGAATTAGTTGCAAGATCATATTCATTAGCAATAATATTTATCCCATCCGTGCATACAGTTTGGGACCAATCCTTGCGGATACACGAGAATTCCCATTGTGGGTAGATTTTTTTCACTTTTGTGATTATTATGATTAAATTATTATGAAATTAGTACTACAAATACCATTTCCCAATTGGTGATTAACACAGGCAGTAACATTTCCGTTTGACATTAAATCGATAGAAGATATTATTTCAAGGAGATGAGGTCTGCTCCTATAATTTCGTATTCCACGTAATCACAACGATCATCAACTGCTTCCCACTATTGATTTACTTTTGGTAAAAATGGCAAAATATCTCCCCACAATCTAATTTTATAAAGTTTAACGGATTTCCACGATATTGTGATCCAAATTAATTACTTACTATCATTATCTCCCACAATTAAATATATCGCAGGGTTTCACACCATCGTAGATATTTTATCTGTAAGTGCATTGCCTAGTCTCTTGGGAAAAATGTTTCATGTTATGCGTTGATCATATAAAAATTGTACGGTATTTGTCATGGGTTATTATTTACCGGAACTTTAATATACCTTTTGATGAGATTCTTAATAATTTATTATATATACTCATGGATCCTTGCTAATAAAATAGTTGGAACTTCTTTAAGATAAATAATGGCATGATGATGATAAGCGGAGCTAAGTGCTACACCTAATGGTGGGAGCCACCTCTAGAGTCCAATTATCATAAGCCCAAGGAGTAACGCCGAAAGGGGTGTATGGTTCAAGGAACGATTGAGGCGAAAGATAAGTCCTCTACAGTTGTAGCTACACTGTCACGTATGTCATGAACCGCTTGTGCCAGCGGAAAAGCCACCAAAGCCAGCAAAGCCACCAAAGCCATTAAGAAGTAACAATCAAGACAACTTTAACCACTAAACAAACCAATGGTATGTGTACAGTTTCTGAAATTGCTAAGGCACATGTGTGCAACTATGGCCAAGTAATGGCATTATGCAAATGTTGTGATTGTTCTGGGGCATATATGCAGCTACAGAAAAATTCTGAGGGTATATGTGAAAATTATGAAAATGTTAAGGCATATATGCAAATGTGGCAAACTTTATGGGTATATATGTAATTATGGCTTTAACGAAAGTTTTCACAAGGAATACCTTTCTTATGCATGTTTATGTGAAATTATGAGTCACGTGATGGCGGTACATGAGAACAAGTTAGTATCACATGCAATAAGATAATTATGCAAATCGTATAGTTGCATTGATAACTGATTGTATAGAAGAGGTTATGTTTTAAAGATGTAAAGTTAGCTTAGGGAGACTTGTTTTTCCGCGCTAGCTGGCTTGACCCCAACTCGGCACATACTGAGCGTTAGGCTCATAACATGTGTTGTTTTTTTTCAGGGGAATACGAGCATTGAATTATTTCCAGATCAAGGAGACTTATTGTCACGTGAAGTTGAACCGGTAGAGACCATTGATGGATTATTTACGGAAGGATGTCTTTATGTTCACTGGAACATTGTTATGTTATTTTATTCCGTAGTTCATTTCGCATTTTCCTTGTTGGAATGTAAGAATGGAACTCTATAGAGTAATGGACCTTTTCTAGAATGATTATTTTATCTGCTCATTGAATACCATGCAAGTGATCGGTAACGGTTCGGTCGGGTGACTCAATGTTTTATGCTTCCGCCGGTCGGCTCGACCCGTTCCGTTACAAATGGTATCAGAGCTAGAGTTCCTCTGGGCATAAGATCTCCACAATTTATAATGATATAGATCTAGACGTTTAGAGTGAATTAGCCCCACACAGTAACTCATTGATGCTTTTTGGTTTGATTTAGATGGCTCCTCGTCGTGCGATTGAAGCCAACAGAGACCGCGAGTCATCGACGAGTCAGGAGACCATTGTGGACATGCAGAGGCAGATGCTGGAGCTGATGGCATTGATAGCTCAGCAGCAGCAGACCCGTCCATCAAGCTCTGGAAGACTTACCTTAAAAACATTCCTCCAGCATGATCCACCGACCTTCAAAGGTGAGCAGGAGCCAGAGAAAGCCGAACACTGGCTACGGGAGATGGAGATGGCTTTTGAAGCGACCGAGTGCCCGGAAGAAAAGAAAGTTATTTTTGGTACTTTCCGTCTACGAGATAGTGCTAAGGAGCGGTGGACTTCCTGCAAGGGAATTCACTTTTCCGAGACTTCGGTCATCAGCTGGGGTGACTTTGTGGAGCGTTTTTCTGAGCGTTACATCCCTGAGCATGCTAGGGATGCTAAACGTCAGGAGTTCATAGATCTTCGCCAGGGTAGCATGACAGTACACGAGTATGCTGCAAGGTTTCAGGAGCTGGAAAAATATGGCAAGGGAATCTGTACAAATGAAAAGCAGCGAGCGAGGAAGTTTGTGGAAGGTTTGAATGGCGGTTTGAACCTTAGAGTACTCACTAGGGGTCCCACGACCCTATCTGATGCTGTTGCAGCAAGTGCAGAAATTGATGCAGCATATCGAAGGACGCAGCAAGTGAACCCTCGAAAGCGCCCGCACAAGCCAAGCTACAATGACAAGAGACGTCACAATGCGATAAATGTCAAGAAGACAAGGACTGATGATGCTCCAACCAACCAGAAAAATGTATTGGGTGTATGTCCGTATTGTGACAGAAGACATCCAGGCGAATGCTACAAAGTGATAGGAGCTTGCTTGAGGTGTGGAGAAAAGGGTCATTTCATTAAAGACTGCAAGAAAGAGCTCAAGGATCAGACGAAACCATTCGAGCAAAAGAAGAAGATACCAGGAAGGGTGTTCGCCCTTACGCACGAGGATGCAGAGGATGCTTACACAACTGTGGAAGGTACCCTTCTCATTGCAAGTCATTTATGCCATGTCCTTTTTGATTCTGGAGCCACGCACTCATTTATTTCAAATAGTTTTGCAAGAAAACTGAACTTTGAAGCTGTTGAGCTTCCATACACACTTACCGTTTCTTCACCAATGGGTGATATTAGAGCAACGGGTATGTATTTAAAGGACATACCGGTCGTGATAGGAGAAGGCTCCCTCACTGCTAATTTGATCCTGCTTCCCATCACAACCTATGATGTCATCTTGGGCATGGATTGGTTATGGGAGAATTATGCTACAGTTTATTGTAGAGAGAAGAAGGTGGTCCTGAGCAGACCAAATCATAAGGAGATAGTCGTCCGGGGCACTAGTAAGAGCGGACGATTGGTTATCTCTTCTCTACAAGCAAGCCAACTACTAGCCGAAGGTTGCCCGCGTACCTAGCTAGTATAATTAGCACTGAATCGTCGCAGGCACGCCTCGAAGAGTTAGATGTGGTCCGAGATTTTGCCGATGTATTTCCAGACGATCTTCCTGGACTACCTCCTCACAGAGAGGTGGATTTCTCCATTGATATTATTTCGGGAACGGCACCGATATCTAAAGCTCCATACAGAATGGCCCCTACAGAACTTGAGGAGCTAAAGAAGCAGCTACAAGAGCAACTGGATAAGGGATTTTTACGTCCCAGTGTTTCTCCATGGGGAGCACCTGTTCTCTTTGTGAAAAAGAAAGATGGATCTCTCAGACTCTGCATTGATTATCGAGGTCTGAACAAAGTAACGGTGAAGAACAAGTACCCGCTACCTCGCATTGACGATTTATTTGATCAGTTGCAAGGAGCAACAGTTTTCTCAAAAATCGATTTACGTACGGGTTACCATCAACTCCGTATAAAAGAGGAGGATATATCAAAGACCGCTTTCAGAACGAGGTACGGCCATTATGAATTTTGGTCATGCCATTTGGTCTTACTAACGCACCAGCAGCCTTTATGGAACTGATGAATAGGGTATTCCGAGAATACCTTGACAAGTTCGTCATCGTATTTGTAGATGACATTTTGATATACTCATCGAATCCGGAGAAGCACCGGGTGCACTTGCAGATTGTGTTTGAAACCCTGCGTCAACACCAGCTTTACGCAAAATTTTCTAAATGTGACTTTTGGCTGAATAAAGTTGCATTCCTTGGTCATGTGGTATCCAAGGATGGCATTGAGGTGGATCCAGCTAAGGTAGAAGCGGTGATGAATTGGAATCAGCCTAAAAATGTTTCTGAAATTCGTAGCTTCCTTGGCTTGGCCGGATATTATCGGCGATTCATTCAGAATTTTTCAAGGATCTCACTACCATTAACGAAGCTCACCCGAAAGAACGCGAAGTTTGTATGGTCGGAGGAGTGTGAACGGAGTTTTCAAGAATTGAAGAAGAAATTGACTACGGCTCCAGTCTTGGCTTTACCATCAGGCAGTGGAGGCTTTGTGGTGTATACAGATGCATCAGGCACGGGACTCGGGTGTGTCTTTATGCAGAATGAGAAAGTCATTGCTATGCCTCACGGCAATTAAAAACCGCAAGAGAGAAACTACCCTACTCATGATTTAGAGTTAGCAGCGGTAGTCTTTGCTCTTAAAATTTGGCGTCATTACCTTTATGGTGAACAGTTTGAGGTGCTCAGTGATCACAAGAGCCTCAAATATATTTTCTCTCAGAAGGAACTTAATTTGAGGCAGCGACGCTGGTTGGGAGGTTTTCTTCCCTACGACTTTGCTATTAATTATCATCCTGGAAAAGCAAACGTCGTTGCTGATGCATTAAGCCGAAGGTGGGAAGGTAAGCTATCTAGCTTGAAACTTCAGTGGAAGATGATGAAAGATTTTGAAGACTGGAAACCTTTCTTAAGTGAGGAGAGGAAGATATCTTTTGCAGGCCTTAGAATCCAACCTGAAGTAATTGGGAAGATCACGGCAGCACAAAAAATTGATGTTGATCTTCCTAAAATGATAGAGGCATCCAAGAAAGAAGGTTCCGATTTCGCAATTGGAATTGATGAAGTTATAAGGTACCGAAACAGATTATGGGTTCCCAATGATGTCGAACTGAGGCAGGAGATTCTCGACGAAGCCCACCGGTCGATGTACACCATCCACCCAGGTACGACAAAAATGTACAAGGATCAGAGCTAGAGTTCCTCTGGGCATAAGATATCCACAATTTATAATGATATAGATCTAGACGTTTAGAGTGAATTAGCCCCACACAGTAACTCATTGATGCTTTTGGATTTGATTTAGATGGCTCCTCGTCGTGCGATTGAAGCCAACAGAGACCGCGAGTCATCGACGAGTCAGGAGACCATTGTGGACATGCAGAGGCAGATGCTGGAGCTGATGGCATTGATAGCTCAGCAGCAGCAGACCCGTCCATCAAGCTCTGGAGGACTTACCTTAAAAACATTCCTCCAGCATGATCCACCGACCTTCAAAGGTGAGCATGAGCCAGAGAAAGCCGAACACTGGCTACGGGAGAAGGAGATGGCTTTTGAAGCGACCGAGTGCCCGGAAAAAAAGAAAGTTATTTTTGGTACTTTTCGTCTACGAGATAGTGCTAAGGAGTGGTGGACTTCCTGCAAGGGAATTCACTTTTCCGAGACTTCGGTCATCAGCTGGGGTGACTTTGTGGAGCGTTTTTCTGAGCGTTACATCCCTGAGCATGCTAGGGATGCTAAACGTCAAGAGTTCATAGATCTTCGCCAGGGTAGCATGACAGTACACGAGTATGCTGCAAGGTTTCAGGAGCTGGAAAAATATGGCAAGGGAATCTGTACAAATGAAAAGCAGCGAGCGAGGAAGTTTATGGAAGGTTTGAATGGCGGTTTGAGCCTTAGAGTACTCACTAGGGGTCCCACGACCCTATCTGATGCCGTTGCAGCAAGTGCAGAAATTGATGCAGCATATCGAAGGACGCAGCAAGTGAACCCTCGAAAGCGCCCGCACAAGCCAAGCTACAATGACAAGAGACGTCACAATGCGATAAATGTCAAGAAGACAAGGACTGATGATGCTCCAACCAACCAGAAAAATGTATTGGGTGTATGTCCGCATTGTGACAGAAGACATCCAGGCGAATGCTACAAAGTGACAGGAGCTTGCTTGAGGTGTGGAGAAAAGGGTCATTTCATTAAAGACTGCAAGAAAGAGCTCAAGGATCAGACGAAACCATTCGAGCAAAAGAAGAAGATACCAGGAAGGGTGTTCGCCCTTACGCACGAGGATGTAGAGGATGCTTATACAACTGTGGAAGGTACCCTTCTCATTGCAAGTCATTTATGCCATGTCCTTTTTGATTCTGGAGCCACGCACTCATTTATTTCAAGTAGTTTTGCAAGAAAACTGAACTTTGAAGCTGTTGAGCTTCCATACACACTTACCGTTTCTTCACCAATGGGTGATATTAGAGCAACGGGTATGTATTTAAAGGACATACCGGTCGTGATAGGAGAAGACTCCCTCACTGCTAATTTGATCCTACTGCCCATCACAACCTATGATGTCATCTTGGGCATGGATTGGTTATGGGAGAATTATGCTGCAGTTTATTGTAGAGAGAAGAAGGTGGTCCTGAGCAGACCAAATCATAAGGAGATAGTCGTCCGGGGCACTAGTAAGAGCGGACGATTGGTTATCTCTTCTCTACAAGCAAGCCAACTACTAGCCGAAGGTTGCACCACGTACCTAGCTAGTATAATTAGCACTGAATCGTCGCAGGCACGCCTCGAAGAGTTAGATGCGGTCCGAGATTTTGCCGATGTATTTCCAGACGATCTTCCTGGACTACCTCCTCACAGAGAGGTGGATTTCTCCATTGATATTATTCCGGGAACGGCACCGATATCTAAAGCTCCATACAGAATGGCCCCTGCAGAACTTGAGGAGCTAAAGAAGCAGCTACAAGAGCAACTGGATAAGGGATTTTTACGTCCCAGTGTTTCTCCATGGGGAGCACCTGTTCTCTTTGTGAAAAAGAAAGATGGATCTCTCAGACTCTGCATTGATTATCGAGGTCTGAACAAAGTAACGGTGAAGAACAAGTACCCGCTACCTCGCATTGACGATTTATTTGATCAGTTGCAAGGAGCAACAGTTTTCTCAAAAATTGATTTACGTACGGGTTACCATCAACTCCGTATAAAAGAGGAGGATATATCAAAGACCGCTTCCAAAACGAGGTACGGCCATTATGAATTTTGGTCATGCCATTTGGTCTTACTAACGCACCAGCAGCCTTTATGGAACTGATGAATAGGGTATTCCGAGAATACCTTGACAAGTTCGTCATCGTATTTGTAGATGACATTTTGATATACTCATCGAATCCGGAGTAGCACCGGGTGCACTTGCAGATTGTGTTTGAAACCCTGCGTCAACACCAGCTTTACGCAAAATTTTCTAAATGTGATTTTTGGCTGAATAAAGTTGCATTCCTTGGTCATGTGGTATCCAAGGATGGCATTGAGGTGGATCCAGCTAAGGTAGAAGTGGTGATGAATTGGAATCAGCCTAAAAATGTTTCTGAAATTCGTAGCTTCCTTGGCTTGGCCGGATATTATCGGCGATTCATTCCGAATTTTTCAAGGATCTCACTACCATTAACGAAGCTCACCCGAAAGAACGCGAAGTTTGTATGGTCGGAGGAGTGTGAACGGAGTTTTCAAGAATTGAAGAAGAAATTGACTACGGCTCCAGTCTTGGCTTTACCATCAGGCAGTGGAGGCTTTGTGGTGTATACAGATGCATCAGGCACGGGACTCGGGTGTGTCCTTATGCAGAATGAGAAAGTCATTGCCTATGCCTCATGGCAATTAAAACCGCAAGAGAGAAACTACCCTACTCATGATTTAGAGTTAGCAGCGGTAGTCTTTGCTCTTAAAATTTGGCGTCATTACCTTTATGGTGAACAGTTTGAGGTGCTCAGTGATCACAAGAGCCTCAAATATATTTTCTCTCAGAAGGAACTTAATTTGAGGCAGCGACGCTGGTTGGAGTTCCTAAAGGACTACGACTTTGCTATTAATTATCATCCTGGAAAAGCAAACGTCGTTGCTGATGCATTAAGCCGAAGGTCGGAAGGTAAGCTATCTAGCTTGAAACTTCAGTGGAAGATGATGAAAGATTTTGAAGACTGGAAACCTTTCTTAAGTGAGGAGAGGAAGATATCTTTTGTAGGCCTTAGAATCCAACCTGAAGTAATTGGGAAGATCACGGCAGCACAAAAAATTGATGTTGATCTTCCTAAAATGATAGAGGCATCCAAGAAAGAAGGTTCCGATTTCGCAATTGGAATTGATGAAGTTATAAGGTACCGAAACAGATTATGGGTTCCCAATGATGTCGAACTGAGGCAGGAGATTCTCGACGAAGCCCACCGGTCGATGTACACCATCCACCCAGGTACGACAAAAATGTACAAGGATCTGCAACGAAACTTCTGGTGGCCGAAGATGAAGAATGACATCGCAGCTTTTGTTTCAAAATGCTTGGTATGTCAGCAGATTAAGATTGAACATCAGAGACCTGCAGGCCCTGTTCAACCCTTAGATATACCTGAATGGAAGTGGGAGCACATAACGATGGACTTTGTTACAGGTCTACCCAAGACCAAGAAACATCGCTATGACACCATATGGGTGATTGTTGATCGATTGACCAAGTCGGCTCACTTCTTACCTATCCGCTTGGATCAATCGACAGACAGTCTAGATGAGTTGTACGTAAATGAAATCGTCAGATTACATGGCGTCCCTACATCAATTGTGTCAGATCGGGATACTAAATTCACGTCTCGGTTATGGAAAAGTTTCCAAGATGCTATGGGAACTCAATTGAAGTTCAGCACTTCATTCTACCCGCAGACTGATGGCCAATCAAAAAGGACCATCCAGACGCTGGAAGATATGCTGAGAGCTTGTGCTCTAGATTTTACAGGCAACTGGGATAGACACCTTCCATTGGTAGAGTTTGCTTATAATAACAGTTACCATTCGAGCATCAAGATGGCTCCCTATGAGGCACTGTATGGGAGACCTTGCAGATCACCCTCCTGTTGGAGTGATGTTGGTGAGAAGCATATTTTGGGACCGGAATTAATCGAGATCAGCAAGCAAGGTGTTGAGCTAATCAAGAAGAGATTGTTGGCAGCTCAAAGTAGGCAGAAGTCTTATGCAGATCGTCATCGAAGGGAGTTGAGTTTTGCAGTTGGAGATCACGTGTTCTTAAAGATCTCCCCAACTAAGGGTGTATTGCGATTCGGCAAGAAGGGGAAACTTACTCCTCGATACATAGGACCTTTTGAGATTCTACAACGAATCGGAGAGGTGGCGTATCGTATTGCATTACCACCTCAATACTCGAAGCTACATGATGTATTCCATGTATCTATGCTGAGGAAGTACACTCCTGATCCTTCGCACGTTATCGAGCACGAGGTCCTCGACATTCAGCCCAATCTCACTTTTGAGGAGAAACCTGTTCGCATAGTCGATCGTAGAGACCATCAGCTT
This sequence comes from Ottelia alismoides, assembly GCA_037367405.1. Classification (NCBI taxonomy): domain Eukaryota; kingdom Viridiplantae; phylum Streptophyta; class Magnoliopsida; order Alismatales; family Hydrocharitaceae; genus Ottelia; species Ottelia alismoides. The sequence goes on along the minus strand of JAZKJV010009570.1, from coordinate 430,135 downwards.
CGTCGACGTATAGTTCCGATGGTCAAGGTCCTCTGGCAACATCACCAGAAGGAGGAAGCCACCTGGGAGCTGGAGAGCGAAATGCGGAAGAAGCATCCGCAGCTTTTCGGTATGTCCCTTTTTCTAAGAAATTTCGAGGACGAAATTTTTTTAAGGAGGGTAGATTGTAACGGCTGATTTTTTTTGCCAACCCATATTTCCTTCTTTTTTTCCCCATTTGTTTTCTAGCCATAGTTGCCTTGTATTTCTCCAATTAAGAGAGGTGATTTATTTCTAAAAATTAATAGCATTAGTATCCCATTAATTGGCCTTGAGGGAGGCATAAAATCCCAAGGGATCCCCCCTAGCCGTCACTTATTTTCAAAGAGAGAGAAGGAGAGAGTAAGGGCTAGAGAGGGAAAGAGATCTCACCGAGAAGTGTTCTCGTCGCAGAGAACGTCGGCGTCGATCCGGTAGAGGAGCAAGTCAGCTTAGGAGCAAGGAGAGGCTCGTAGATATTTTTCATCAACTCGAGGTATGTGTCGAACACCATAGGAATATTAATCGATGAATCGACATATGCCTTTGTGACAAGTATTTACTTAATGTGCACAATATATGAACTCAAGATGATGTAGGTATCGGTTTAAGATTATGATTTTTTTTAAATGTATGTGTCGAACCCTTAGGACTCGTATGATATGGTAATATTTTAAATCGGAAATATATTAATTTCAAAGTTTGTTCTTGATAGATGTGTATGTATTGGTTTAAGATTTCGTATGATCAATGGTTACATCACAATACGATCTTAATGTATATTTCAGTATAGGAATATACATAGGAATATAAATAATATCTCAATTGCAATCTTTAAAAGTGTGTGGGAAGCCCTTAGAAATTAAAGTAGCAATTCATATCAGAGACCTTTATGAATTTACCGTTGGAAATGCCATCACTGTGTCATGAATTAGTTGCAAGATCATATTCATTAGCAATAATATTTATCCCATCCGTGCATACAGTTTGGGACCAATCCTTGTGGATACACGAGAATTCCCATTGTGGGTAGATTTTTTTCACTTTTGTGATTATTATGATTAAATTATTATGAAATTAGTATTACAAATACCATTTCCCAATCTGGTGATTAACACAGGCAGTAACATTTCCATTTGACATTAAATCGATAGAAGATGTTATTTCAAGGAGATGAGGTCTGCTCCTATAATTTCGTATTCCACGTAATCACAACGATCATCAACTGCTTCCCACTATTGATTTACTTTTGGTAAAAATGGCAAAATATCTCCCCCACAATCTAATTTTATAAAGTTTAACGGATTTCCATGATATTGTGATCCAAATTAATTACTTACTATCATTATCTCCCACAATTAAATATATCGCAGGGTTTCACACCATCGTAGATATTTTATCTGTAAGTGCATTGCCTAGTCTCTTGGGAAAAATGTTTCATGTTATGCGTAGATCATATAAAAATTGTACGGTATTTGTCATGGGTTATTATTTACCGGAACTTTAATATACCTTTTGATGAGATTCTTAATAATTTATTATATATACTCATGGATCCTTGCTAATAAAATAGTTGGAACTTCTTTAAGATAAATAATGGCATGATGATGATAAGCGGAGCTAAGTGCTACACCTAATGGTGGGAGCCACCTCTAGAGTCCAATTATCATAAGCCCAAGGAGTAACGCCGAAAGGGGCGTATGGTTCAAGGAACCGATTGAGGCAAAGATAAGTCCTCTACAGTTGTAGCTACACTGTCACGTATGTCATGAACCGCTTGTGCCAACGGAAAAGCCACCAAAGCCAGCAAAGCCACCAAAGCCATTAAGAAGTAACAATCAAGACAACTTTAACCACTAAACAAACCAATGGTATGTGTACAGTTTCTGAAATTGCTAAGGCACATGTGTGCAACTATGGCCAAGTAATGGCATTATGCAAATGTTGTGATTGTTCTGGGGCATATATGCAGCTACAGAAAAATTCTGAGGGTATATGTGAAAATTATGAAAATGTTAAGGCATATATGCAAATGTGGCAAACTTTATAGGTATATATGTAACTATGGCTTTAACGAAAGTTTTCACAAGGAATACCTTTCTTATGCATGTTTATGTGAAATTATGAGTCACGTGATGACGGTACATGAGAACAAGTTAGTATCACATGCAATAAGATAATTATGCAAATTGTATAGTTGCGTTGATAACTGATTGTATAGAAGAGGTTATGTTTTAAAGATGTAAAGTTAGCTTAGGGAGACTTGTTTTTCCGCGCTAGCTGGCTTGACCCCAACTCGGCACATACTGAGCGTTAGGCTCATAACATGTGTTGTTTTTTTTTCAGGGGAATACGAGCATTGAATTATTTCCAGATCAAGGAGACTTATTGTCACGTGAAGTTGAACCGGTAGAGACCATTGATGGATTATTTACGGAAGGATGTCTTTATGGCCACTGGAACATTGTTATGTTATTTTATTCCGTAGTTCATTTCGCATTTTCCTTGTTGGAATGTAAGAATGGAACTCTATAGAGTAATGGACCTTTTCTAGAATGATTATTTTATCTGCTCATTGAATACCATGCAAGTGATCGGTAACGGTTCGGTCGGGTGACTCAATGTTTTATGCTTCCGTCGGTCGGCTCGACCCGTTCTGTTACAAGATGGAGTTTCTTTATCCCATAAACCAAATGAAGAAAGAGTGCAGAATAAAGTTGAAAAGTGATGGTTCTCTTTGCACCAACGAAAGAATGCAAAAACAACTATAAAAATTAGAACAAAAAAATTAAACTACTTGATATTGCAAGAATATTGTGATCTGCTTCCCGAAGTTTGTATAGCATACATTAAAATTACATCCAATTTTCTATGACCACAACCAAACACTTGATACAAAATTATATGGACATTGAACATCCACATCAAAGAGAAGCGCCTAAGGCAAAAATTATTCCTTCACTTGGCAGTAAATCAAACTTATTCCATCAGTGAAATGAAAGAAGCTTACGTATCTATATGGTGGGAACTATATATATATAACCTTGAGATGCCTTAAAATTTAGTTGTATACTGTATACAGTATGCTTGAATCCATTTGCTACTCATAGCTTGGGCTCTCCTTGAATCTATATGCTTGTATATTGTACAGTATGGTTGAATCCATATGCTGTTATAATTACTCTGCAGCCTGCAAATGAAGCATATGAAAAAGTATGCAGAGTAAATTTATGATAACTATGATATTGCAATGTCAAAGTAAACAACTATATAGTTGTGAATAATAATACCAGAAGATACATATATACATACACACACAATTGAATCCTAGTTTTTAAATAATGTTTGTGAATAATGAATGAATACACATACCTAAAATTTGTTGTGAAGGTGAAGTATGTTTATCCCAAAAATCAAACAAAGAAAGAGGGCATAATAGAGTTGAGATCTTTTATAGAACATAATGTGGAGATGTGAAGCATCTAAGTGTAAAGAATAAAGTGTAGAAAATGTATATGCTCAAGAAATCACTGAAAAAAGAATCGATGTAGAATCTCACGTATCCAATAGATCTTGAAAATATAAATTTGTACTGGAAAGCAAAATAAATTTCAAACTTGACTCATTTAAAAAACTGGATCTAATACAACCTAACGCTTGATTACAAAATGATATGAACACTGAAGCGGTAATACCTATAGGCAACAAATACTCCTTCACTCGATAGTAAATCAAATTTATTCCATCAGTGAAATGAAAGAAGTTTATGTATCTGGTTAGTGAAAACTTTTTACATATAACCTAGGGTTGCCTTAAAATTTAGTTGTATGCGGTATACCGAATGTGTGAATCCTTATGTTACTCATAGCTTGGGTTCTCCTTGAATGCAAATGCTGAGATAATTAATCTGTAGCTTGGAAACGAAGCACATGCAAGAGTATGCAGACTAAAATTATGAAAGGTACAATATTATTTAGGGTGATAGTTGCATATCGGCCAGCGAACCGATCGAAAGTGCTATGTAAGGCGATGGATCTCGAAGAAATGAATTTTTAGGAAGAAGACAACCAAGAACAAAGATTAATAGGTACATACCAGATGGTGGCATGAACGAAAATGTTATTTTGGATGTTGAATCTGGAACTAAGAACTACGGCGAGCAGATTGCTAAGAGGCAGAGATCGTCGAGCAGGGCCTACAACCAAATGGAGTGCAGCAGAAGACGAGACAACATTCTTATTAGGGTTTCTCGAAGGCTGAAAGACGGTGATGCATGGAACCCACTCGACGATAGATGGTTGAGGGCAAAGAATCGTTCGAGTGTAAAGATAAATGGAGGATGAGAGAAGCACTTGCGAGAGAATGAGAGAGAGGGAGGCACACGGGGAGAACCCACCCGAACGTCCTGAGGTCTATCCATGTGGCATTACACGGGTAGAACAGTTGTTGGATGGAGAGAAAAAGCTAGGAAAACCCAGCGTTAGTATATAGAAAGAATAGATTAGATTTAATATGTCATATTTGGTAGCATGTGAGGGCACCAAAAGGATCCACTACTAGATGTGAATGGGAACTTGCACTTCTATGTAGGATTAGAACTTTGCTAACATCCAAATATGGTTCTTGTTGTTGTTGTTGTTATGGTTAGCATAACTCCAATTTGTCCATACTGCTTTTGCCTCTCAAAATAATCTCATGCTTGATATTTTATTTTCAAGGAAATTTTAGTAGGATTTATTTTTGGATCAATTCTCAGTGTATATGCAAAGGCAAGTATATATATTTCGTGCATTTTATAGGTATGTGTACTAAACAATGACTTATGGGACATTTTTGCATTTTTTAGAATTTGTATCGAAGGTGTGAGGACATCTAAGCTGCCCTTTGATAACAAATACAATACCACTGATCGCGGACGACCCATGAAACATGCCATAACTAGCATAGCCGATCAACCTTGTCTGACTACTCGATTAACCTAAAATGCATGCATGCGCTTTTAGATCCACTTAAAGTCACCTCGACAAATCAATGGCCAAAGAAATCATGATCCTCGCAAACATCCTCGAAGATGTAGAAAATTACGATGTTGCTTTCGCTACTCAGCGACTGAAAAGATTTCAATGCCCTCGAGGATCATGAAGATTATGGTGTTGTTTTCAGAGGAAGAGAGTGTGATTGGAAACAAGAAAATAATGCTCAACCATGTCATAAAAAGTTATGATCTTGTAACCAACTTTGAAAAGAAAAGAAGGGTAAGCTGTGACTTTTCTAGTCCAAACAAATATGTTAAAATCATATAAGTATGAAGAACCCCCTCCATAAAAGATGACCAACTATTTTTTCTTTATCGCCAAATATTGAATCCTCAACTCTCTGAGGAGAGACTGTGAGAGATCAATCACGGGCAGCATATAATGAATTAGAGACTCCTCTCACCAAGCCATGCACCATGATAGTGCAACATGTATGTAAACATCATGTCTCTGTGATTTTGTACTTGTACTATTGTTTTCTCTTATCTATTGTTTGGTGATATTGTTTCACATCCTCCCAAGGAAATCCCTGAAAGGGAGGCACAAGGATGGGAGCACAAGGAGAAACATCCTAGATAACTATGCACCCCAAAGTAAACACAATTTATATAAAGCATACACCATGAGGATCTATCAATTAAAGTGCAAATCATCTTCATTGAAAGGTGAACAAGCTGTTCAATGAACATACACCATGAGGATTTCACGATGGGATGTTCTAGAACTCACTTATAAAGTAAAATTGAAGATAGTTGTTGGGGTATGGAGTTATATTGCTCATGTCATGTTGTACCCTAATCCAACGATGACAAGGTAAGAGCTCATCACTGAGGATCATGATCATCCAACTAATAATATCAAATGTACCACATATAACAAACTTCAAATATGGTCACACAAGAAGACTAGCAAACGACTAAAAATAGATCATAATAATAAAGTCCAAGTAAAACTAAGGAAACAAATTCCTTAGTAGTGCAGTCGAAGAACATAATTCCTCGAATATGGTCTCAAAAATGTTAATTCCCTGAATAATGTAGTGAAATCGCACGTTTAAAATGTATCATGTATATCGCATATAAGACATGCGGCATTCATATATTGTTGACAGTCAAAAAACCTATAGCGCATAGAAAAAATGTGATTTTCATATTTTTAGCTATATCGCATAGATTTCATGCGAGCTTCGTTATTATTAAAGGTCAAAAATGTCAACTTTGGTTTATTATTGTACAAGTGTCTCATTTTATATATATGTGACATGTATATCGCATAGATTCCACACGATTTGAGTGCACTATTTAGGGGATTAACATTTTTGAGATCATATTCGAAGAGTTATGTTCTTCGAGTACACTGCTAAGGAATTTACCTCTAAAACTAAGTGAACTAGTAGAAAAAAATAAAATTGCAATAAAAACTGATGACATACACACCCTCACTAATGGTCGTTTGAAGTGAATTGTAGAACACAAACCTCCAAAGACCTCCATAGGGACCTTTCCCTCTCCCTTGATGGCTATGGAAGATGTCACGAAGGATTAAGGTTATAATGGTCATCAATATGATTAATAAGATAATTAAAAAGAGATGAGATTAACCAAATCTTGTAACCACGAAGATTCTTTTTTAAATTTAGTGTTATCTTCCAATACTTGTACACTTAGAACTTAAGCTACATTTGTCTAAATTTGTCATTTTTGGGCTCGTTGGACTTGGCTCGGCAAGGTGCTTCTACTAAGTATAATATTGATGATTTTTTGCAAATGAAATTTGTGAAATTCAGGACGTTACTTCATACCAACCTTAAAACAAGTTGTCCTTGAAACTTTGGGAAGGAAGGAGGTATGATGTTTCATAACAACCTTAAAAAATTAGCCACATCATTGTTGGTTATAATGATCTTAAAAGGATTAAATTAGGATTTAAGAATTACCTTCAAACATATATGGATAATTTTGTCGCATCACAACCTATGGCTCCGACGTCACTTTCTCAAAGCTTAATTGCTTAATAGATGATCTTCTCAGTTGGATCTCTTTCTGCCTCAACTTCTTAACCAACTAGTTAAGAATAAAAATTATCTTTTCAAGATAGGAGAAATTATGATCTAATTACAAACTTTTTTAGAGGCACACATGTTATTGCAAAAAAAGGTAGAGGCATAAGTGTAACTATAAAAATTGGAAGGGGATAGTTGTAAGTAAATATTTTAGCATCAGCTAATCCTCCTTGTTGACCCGATCAATCACCTTTAGCTATTGTTTTCAAATGGATCAATCAACTCATATTGCTAGTATTGATTACTTAAGTACATTATCTTGTGATAGATCAATTACTCTCATGTTTTCATCGATCGTTTTTTATTTTAATATTTTAATCTCCAACAATCACTTATCTTATCGATCATGAACCATTAATTAATCAGTCAATTTACTAATTTACTATTACGATTGATCACTCTATGTTTTACCCATCAATCACTTGGTTGTTTAGAAAGTTTATAAATAGTGCTCCCTTTCCTAATTTTATTTTCAATAGATGTAATATGCTTCAACATTTATAATATGTCTTATATATATTTATATACACACACCCTCCATAGAAACGTCACATATATCAAATATAATTCATAAGAGAAGCACATTTATTCAAGAGGTACCATATACTTCCCACCAAGCTTTCTTAAGTTATGTTCTCCTTAATCACTATATTGTGCACTACCTTGTTTCTCTCTTACTTGCTAGAGAAGCTTTCTCAAGTGACCAATGTTGCCTCTGATCGAGTCTCAATCTTCATATAATGGCACAAGTTTGAGCACTATCATTCTTTCTCGATTGCTATCATTATTCTGATTCATTTGTGATGATATATCTTGCATAAGATATAGAATGTGAGTTGGCATAAGAGAGAGGTAAATTGTGCAACAAAAATAATTCCAACAACTATTGCAAGTTAAAAGTTTACACGTCATAAAGATAAAAGAAGAGAATATAATTCAAATCACAATGTGCACAATAATATTAACACAGAAATCCAAGTGGGTAAGAACCATAATGTAGGCCTTCCCCGTATAGGATTTCCTCTTCGCTCTTCCAGCGAAACTTTCTTCCACAATTCATGTTACTTGAACCAAGGGCAGTATAACCTCACATACAACATGTGCCCTTTCTTGAACAACCTCAAAGAAGATTTTATCTCTAGTGCAGAAAGGAACCCATTACCTAAGTACTTTTCTACAACAATCTAACAAAAGGAAACTATGCTGGTAGTATATAAACTTAATTCCCAAGCTTACTTGAGCTTAATTTAGATTAAATAAGATGAGAGATACCCTTGAAAGTATGGGCATGACTTGGCAGCACTTGAGTATGTTGGTATCTTTAGATTTATTTCATATACATTTTAAATATATTCTCTTAATTTATTTCTTGAGTGCATGAAATTTTGGAGGTCTTTATTTCTCATGCAAATTAAAGGCTGCACGTTACTTGAAATGGGCCAACGTCTAGAATGGACCATTTGCCCTTCATGATTTTTTGCATGAATTATTTATAATAGTATTATTCTCTTCTCTCATAATTATTGCAATATAATATTATGAGAATAGCATTTACGTTACCTCATAATTTCTTGTGTAACCTTTATTATTATTATTATATTTATGAGAATCTTGTAATTGAAATCCAACGGATCTTTTTTTGGATATTCAAAGCCGTCATGTTTGCTCGTTAGATTTGATTTATATACACGTTATTGTATATTGTTGAATACCATTAAGGTTAATGCATGATTCATTGTTGGAAGTTATTAACTTTTGTATACATTAACGCATAACGTTTGTTATTATTTGATTACTTTTAATGTGATGATTAAATGTAGATTTTATTGGGATTTCTTTTTAACGGAAAATCATCTCTATATATATGAAGACCTCTCTTGCCGAAAAAAACACAAATACAACATCTTGTATCTCTATTCCCCCTTCTCTCTTTTTGAGTGAGTCTATTCCGAAGGAAGGATTTTTGTTGCTCAACCGATCTTGACGTTGGCGAGTGCACGTCCGTCGAGATCTCATCGTTGTATCCTGGAGGATAGTCGTACCGGTACCGGTTGCACCATCGGAATTTCCGTGGGAGGTACGAATCTATTCTTAAGGACAGTGCAGCTTGCACGCCTCGGCTTGTTGGTTCGTCTCGTCGTTTTAGATTCGGTATCATTTTTCTAACCCTCCTATTATTTTAAATACAATCTTAAGAATAGATATGGAGGGCGCTGTTGTGCTTGCTTCAAAATCGCTTCTTCCCGATGTATCTAAAATTGAGCAGTTTTCCGGTTCCCACTATAAACGTTGGCAAGAAAAGGTTTTTACTTTGTTAGAGCTAAATAATGTGGCTTATGTCCTTAGCACACCTAAACCAAAAAATGATTATTCTGCATGGGAAAATGCTAATAAAGTTTGTAGACACACTATCTTGAGCACTCTTTCAAATGAACTTTTTGATGTTTATTATACATCTAAATTAGCATCTGAGATATGGGAAAGTCTACGGAAGAAGTATATTTTAGAAGATGCCGGAAATCAAAAATTTGCAATAGGCAATTTTCTAAACTTTAAAATGACAGAAGATAAGGATATTACATCACAAATTCATCAATACCATGTTTTAGTCGATGATCTAAAAAGTGAAAAAATAAAGTTACCCGATTCCTTTCTAGCCGGATGCCTAATAGAAAAATTACCTGAAACGTGGAAAGAATATAAAAATAATTTAAAACATAAAAGAAAGACCATGACCCTAGATGATGTTATTATCCACATTAGGATTGAGGAACAAAGCAAGATTAGAGAAAAATCAGAAAAGGCTAAAGAAATGATAGCTAAAGCTAATGTGGTGGAGAGTAACTCGAACAAAACTTTCAAGCCCCGAATTAAGAACATTAGAAATAATCAAAAGGGTGGTGGAAAGATTGTCCAGAGAAAAGGCCACAATCCAACTTTTAAAAGGAAAATTGCAAATTGCTTCGTTTGTGGGAAACCGGGTCATAAAGCTGCTCAATGTAGATACCGAAAATCGGGTGATCAACCAAAAGCAAATATCGTGACTGAAGCTGAAATTGTTGCTGCGGTGGTGAGTGAAGCAAACTTGGTGGCACATGGAAAGGAATGGGTGGTTGACTCCGGCGCCACTCGTCACATATGTGGTGATAGGAATGTATTTAGCTCCTATACACCAGTGAAAGAAGGAGAGGAGAAAGTATACTTTGGGAATTCTCAAACTTCTCCAGTTGTTGGAAGAGGAACAGTTGAGCTAAAACTGACTTCCAATAAAATCCTTTCACTGCGAGATGTGCTTCATATACCTGATATCCGTGTGAATTTAATTTCAGTATCTCTCCTCATCAAGAACGGAGTAAAAGTTGCTTTTGAGTCTGACAAATTTGTCATGACTAAATCTGGGACCTTTGTTGGCAAAGGATACAACAATCAAGGTCTTTTTTTACTGAATGTTATTGAAGTGATGAATAAGAAAGCTTCTACTTCTTCTGCTTATATGCTTGACTCTTTTAATGTTTGGCATGGAAGATTAGGACATCTCAATTTTTCTTACATGAAAAAAATGAAATAATTAGGATTGATTGAGAATTTACCCTTATCTTTTACAAATGAAAAGTGTGAAATTTGTGTAGACTCCAAATCCACTAAAAAGCATTGTGCTTCCGTACAAAAAAGGGAATCTGAATTGTTAGAGCTCATTCATACTGATTTGGGTGATTTGAAAGGGAATATCACTAGAGGTGGGAAAAAGTTTTACATAACCTTTATTGATGATTTTTCTCGTTATACTATGGTTTATTTGTTAAGTTCAAAAGATGAGGCTTTTGAAATGTTTTTAAGATACAAATCTGAGGTTGAAAATCAACTCAAGAAGAAAATAAAAAGGCTAAGATCTGATAGGGGAGGAGAATATGATTTCAAAGCCTTTAATGATTTTTGTGTGCAGAATGGTATAATCCATGAATTCACACCTCCTTATTCTCCTGAATCAAATGGTGTGGCTGAAAGGAAAAATAGGACTCTTAAAGAAATGACAAATGCTATGTTAATAAGCTCAGGTGCTTCTTTAAGTTTGTGGGGAGAAGCTATTCTTTCAGCATGTTTCATACAAAATAGAATACCTTATAAAAGGACCAATAAGGCACCATATGAACTATGGAAAGGTTATATACCAAACTTGAAATACTTGAAAGTGTGGGGGTGCTTAGCCAAAGTTTTGCTTCCTGAACCTAAGAAAAGAAAACTTGGTGCTAAAACTTTTGATTGTTTATTCATTGGTTATGCCCATAATAGTCCTGCTGGTCATTATAGTGCTGCATATCGATTTCTTGTTCTTAGAAGTGAAAATAATATAATGGAACCAAATACTATTGTTGAAAGTAAAAATGCTGAATTTTTTGAGCATATTTTCCCTTTGAAAACCCCTTTAGAAAAGCCTTCTAGAACTATACATATAAACATTGATATAGATGAAAATGAAACTCAAGAATTAAGAAGGTCTAAGAGAGCTAGGAAAGAAACTGATTTTGGAGGCGATTTCTTTACATACCTTGTTGATAATGATCCTCAATTTTATAAGGAAGCTATTTCTTCTCCTGATTCTATCTTCTGGAAAGAAGCTATCCATAGTGAATTAGATTCTATAATGGCTAATCATACATGGGAATTGATAGATTTATCACCAGGTGCTAAAACCATCGGGTGTAAGTGGATTTTTAAAAGGAAGCTGAAACCCGATGGATCTGTAGAAAAATTCAAAGCAAGATTAGTGGCAAAAGGTTATTCTCAAAAGAAAGATGTTGATTACTTTGATACTTTTGCTCCTGTAACCAGAATTTCTTCTATAAGGGTTTTAATTGCTTTAGCTTCCATTCACAAATTAGTGATTCATCAAATGGATGTTAAAACTGCTTTTTTAAATGGTGATTTAGAAGAAGAAATTTACATGGATCAACCTGAGGGATGTATTGTTTCAGGGAATGAAAATAAAGTATGTAAGTTAGTTAAATCTTTGTATGGATTGAAACAAGCACCTAAACAATGGCATGAAAAATTTGATAAAGTGTTAGTTTCTAACGGTTTTCAAATTAATGGTGCAGATAAATGTATTTATTCTAGAGTTGATGGTGCAAATTGTGTCATTATTTGCTTATATGTTGACGACATGCTTATTTTTGGAACTACTCTAGATATTGTTAATCATACAAAGAAATTTTTAGCTTCTCATTTTGATATGAAAGATATGGGAGAAGCAAATATAATTTTAGGTATACAACTTGTGATGAAATCTAATTTTATTTTGCTTTCTCAAGAGCACTACATTGAAAAAATCTTGAAAAAGTTTTCTTCATTTGACTGTAAGCCAGTCAGTACTCCTTTTAATGCTAACTCACAGCTTAAGAAAAATAAAAGTGATAGTGTATTTCAGACAAAATATGCACAGATTATTGGTAGTCTTATGTACTTAATGAATTGTACTAGACCCGATATTGCATATGCTGTGGGAAGACTAAGCAGGTATACTCAAAATCCCAATAGAGAACATTGGGATGCTCTTAATAGAGTACTTAAATACCTTAAAGGGACAATGGGATATTGCTTAAAATATTGTGGAGAACCTTCTGTACTTGAGGGGTACTGTGACGCAAACTGGATCTCAGATTCAGATGAATTGAAATCTACTAGTGGATATATTTTTACCCTTGCAGGAGGAGCTGTTGCTTGGAAATCAACCAAGCAAACTTGTATTGCTCGGTCTACTATGGAATTCGAGTTCATTGCCTTAGAGAAGGCAGGTACTGAGGCTGAATGGTTGAGAAACCTTTTAGCAGATCTTCCCATTTGGATGAAGCCAACGCCATCTGTATTCATCCATTGTGATAGCCAAGCTGCTATAGCAAGAGCTAAAAATAAAATATATAATGGGAAAAGCAGACATATTCGTCTGAGGCACAATATTGTGAGGCAACTCATTGGTGATGGCATCATATCCATGGATTATGTGAAGTCAGAGTTAAATCTAGCTGACCCTCTGACTAAACCACTAAGCAAAAAGCTTGTGGAGAGTACATCGAGGGGAATGGGATTATGCCCGAATCAAGAGTCGAAGTGATGGAAACCCAACCTTTATGAATGGAGATCCCAGGAAGAAGGTTCATATGGGAAAAACAATTCACTAGACGACTTGTGTGATACTATCAAATCTTCCCTATTCCTATGATGTACAATGTGATAGTATGAAATGTGGTGAGGTTGAACAAACATGTTCTTAATGGATATCATAGCCCAAATTGGGCGGTGTATAAAAGCAGTATACACTTGATGATGATCCACCTATATGGGTGTGGAGGTGAGGCCGCTTCCTATGAGATTTTTGGGCAAAATCTCTAGAGCACTCATGAAAAATCCAGGTAGACGCATGGCCGAAACGTGTCAACCCGCATGAGCAACAAAGATAAGATAATGTAGTGTGAGATATGGGTCAATGGTTTCAAAAATAAAGGATTGGTTCATAGGAATTTTATTTCCACCAACCTTTAGAAACTATATCCATATTCTCTATGTCTTGGTTCATAGTCAATAAGACACCAAGCCTTATGCATTACATTTTCAAATTCCTTCAAGTGTCGTCTTCAAGATCTTATTCCTCTTTTAATATTTATTAATTTATTTTCTTTTTGAAATTGTGGGGGATAGAAAGAGAGTTCAAAAAAAATGTATTTGAAATAGTGGGGGATTGTTGGTATCTTTAGATTTATTTCATATACATTTTAAATATATTCTCTTAATTTATTTCTTGAGTGCATGAAATTTTGGAGGTCTTTATTTCTCATGCAAATTAAAGGCTGCACGTTACTTGAAATGGGCCAACGTCTAGAATGGACCATTTGCCCTTCATGATTTTTTGCATGAATTATTTATAATAGTATTATTCTCTTCTCTCATAATTATTGCAATATAATATTATGAGAATAGCATTTACGTTACCTCATAATTTCTTGTGTAACCTTTATTATTATTATTATATTTATGAGAATCTTGTAATTGAAATCCAACGGATCTTTTTTTGGATATTCAAAGCCGTCATGTTTGCTCGTTAGATTTGATTTATATACACGTTATTGTATATTGTTGAATACCATTAAGGTTAATGCATGATTCATTGTTGGAAGTTATTAACTTTTGTATACATTAACGCATAACGTTTGTTATTATTTGATTACTTTTAATGTGATGATTAAATGTAGATTTTATTGGGATTTCTTTTTAACGGCAAATCATCTCTATATATATGAAGACCTCTCTTGCCGAAAAAAACACAAATACAACATCTTGTATCTCTATTCCCCCTTCTCTCTTTTTGAGTGAGTCTATTCCGAAGGAAGGATTTTTGTTGCTCAACTGATCTTGACGTTGGCGAGTGCACGTCCGTCGAGATCTCGCCGTTGTATCCTGGAGGATAGTCGTACCGGTACCGGTTGCACCATCGGAATTTCCGTGGGAGGTACGAATCTATTCTTAAGGACAGTGCAGCTTGCACGCCTCGGCTTGTTGGTTCGTCTCGTCGTTTTAGATTCGGTATCATTTTTCTAACCCTCCTATTATTTTAAATACAGAGTACAGTGAGGATCACAATGGATCTTACAAATTGCATGCACAATTGAGAATAAAGTATCTCACAACTAACTTAGAGTGTAAAAATGAACTGTTAGCATAAGTAAAGTGTGAAGGTACTTAGGAGTTCTATTTATAGACTTAGGACACCCAAGTAGCCATTTAGAGTTATTAAGTATGGTTGGGTGTAACAACAACTAGTATCAACATATGCACCTTGTAGAAATCGGTCGACTGAAAGAAAAGATCAATCGACTAAGATGCAAGTTAGTTGTCTAGTATAAAAAGATAGTGAGGTGATCATTTAAGGAAAAATTAGTGGGATGGATTTTAGAGTAGTCAACTAAAAAACAAAGATTGTAAGTCTCTTTATTAGAATTATAGTCACTTAGGATTTTTAGATAGTTTACCGTTGAACATTTTAGTTGATTGAGGCAAAATAGATAGTCAACTGAAAAACAAATTCTAAAATACAATTTTTTATTTTCAAGAGTAGTTATAATCAATACAAGGCAAGTTCAATCAATCAAAAACTAATTAGTCGAATGATTACTTTTGACTTATTTTTGCTTATGTATCAAGAATATATAAAAACTATAATGCATTTTAGATTAAAACAAAACTATGTAAATTGCATGACTTCCCAAATTTTCAAAAAAACTTGCTTTGTTTCCACGTATTCGTGAGCTTTCAAGATTTCATTTCTTCTTTTTATGAATATTTGATTTGTTGAGCTTTGTTGCTTTATATTAATCATCTTTAGTTCTTATTCTTGAGCAGATGTAGCATCCATTTAAATTATTGTAGAATAATATTTTATTCATGGAATGAGTCCTCATTTAAATTATTGTAGAATAATATTTTATTCATAGACCGAGTCCTTCCCTTTTGAATTCTTATTGAACATGTTCTTCCTATTTAGGTTCCTATATAATTCTTATGTATCTAAATATGAATCAGTATTTTATTTTCTCAGAAGACATTCCTCTTATTTACTACCAACATCTTTTGGAGATTTTATTGAGCGAACACATTTCTATGGAAAAATAGAACATCTTGTAGGTATCTCTCAAAATCCCTGACTACTACGATCTTGCTGATTATACCAATCTACATATACCTCTCTTTTATCAATCGGTACTAGTAGAATAAAGAGCAATTCTCATATTTATTTGATGCTGATGAGAAATGCGAAAGGAAAAAATTACGATACTTGCTGTGATTAGATTTAGCTTGTTCCATTCCATCCTTTCATTTTCCCTGAAAAAGGAAAGATGAACTGATCAATTCATCAGATCCTAGTTCGGAACTGACGGGGCTTGAATCCGCAGCTTCTGCCTTGACAGGGTGGTGCTCTGATCAATTGAACTAAAATCCCGATGAGGTGTACAACAATACATATTGATTGGTTTCATTCAAATTGTCCTATTTTTGCCCTATTGTAACAGAAATATAAATGATATCATATCCGCATGGATATGGATTCTCGTGAGAGTGACACGGATTTATCCAAATATATATAGTCTAACTTTTTTGTACTTATCAAAATTTAAGTCACTAGTGATAATCTTCCTCTTTATGTTAATTGCCAAAATTATATTTATTTTTGGAAAATTATTAGTCTTTTAGACATTCTCTCCTCCTTAATAAAAGATTGATTGCTTCAAGTTCTCTTCTCCCAACTTTTGCAATTACCAAAATATAGATGCATTGATCTTCCTTGGTTCTCCCTTTACTAAATCAAGGTTTTCTCTCCTACTTTCTAAAATTGGATTATAACCAATTACTCTTAACTCTCCCCCTTTTAGTGTAAATCAATGTTCTTTCACAAAAGTAAGTTCTTTTACCCCTTTTGATTCTCCCCCTTTTAGTGTAATTCATTCTTATATTCTTCTTAATATAAGAAGTATTTATCTGCCTAGTGTTTTGACAAAAAAATATTTTAAGAAGAGATTTGAGAAGTATCATTATTTTTGCACAAGCCTAAGTTTCTTATTAACTATATAAATCTGTATTGTTTAATTGTTTAGTGAAAATTAGCAAGTTGATCATTAGTGTTAATAAAATCAATAGCTTTCCTTCCTTTTAATACATAATATCTTAAGAAGTGATTCTTAATATTAATGCTTTTGTTCTTAATTGTACATGATTTAATTGCATATTGAGCATTTTAACTTGTAAATTTTAAAACTAAGTCATTTAAGGTTTATTTCGTTCGCAACACTTACAAACATGCAAAAAAACTAGATATATGTTCTACTCATTTTGTTAATAATTCTACACAGTTTTGTTTCTTAGAAAACCACAATATCAATGCACATTAGATTAATCTACAGATTCAAGTTGAAAATGTTTTTAAGTATTTTAATATACTTTGTATAGTTTTTAGATTACTTTCATTGGGAGTTGATAAGAATCTAACACGAAAACAGTTTTGGTCTATTGGAAGTAATATGTAATAAAGAACCAATCGTTTCTCGATATTGAGTGGGATCAATATCCTTACGTTTCTCGTAAGCATCAAGTCATGCCTTAGCCCTCATTATTTTTTCCCTTTACACTTCCATCCCAAACTTTTTAGAAGGTCTTGAGTGTACTTCTTTTGACTTGTGAAGACTCCTTGAGGCAGATGTTGAAATTGTAAGACATGGTGGAAACTCAGTTCTCCCATAAAATCATCTCAAATTTGTCATGCACTAGGTAAACAAAATATCTACTCATTGAAGCAACAAATATAACATCACCAATATATGATATATTTGAACAATTAAATGCCCGCTTGAATTTTTAGTAACAAAATAGAATCTACTTTTCCAATTTTAAAATTAGTAGACTACAAAAAGGATATCAGTCTTACATCCCAAGCTTTCAATGCTTGTTTTAGACCATAGAAATCTTCATTTAACTTGTAAACATATTTATATTTATCTTTATCAAGAAAATGATGTGGTTGTCTTACAAACACTTCTTCTTTATAAAAGCATGTTTCATATCCATTTAATGAAGTTTAATATCTAAATGTATAGCATAAACAAGTAAGATCCAAATTTATTCTAATCAGGCTAAGATCCAAATTGATTTTAATCAAATTACATGAAAATAAGTTTCATCGAAGTCCATGCATTTCTATTGGGTGTACATTGTGCAAGTAGTTAATCACTATTCTCAACCACATGACCTTCTCATTACTTTTGTTTCTGTAAACCCATTTTCTTCCCATTATTGGAGTGTTTTCAAGTGTAGGCACCCATTCCCATACTTCATCTCTTGTTAATTAGTTAAGTTCTTCTCGTATTGCAATTATCTCGTATTCAACTTTTAGTGCCTCATTTACATTAATTGGTTCTGTTTGTGAAACATAAGCATCAAGACAAAGTTTATGTTTAATTGTGATCTTATTTTAACTATATATGATACTACTTTAATTACTTGAATTTAACGGGGTTCATTATTAAAGATCCATTCTTT
The DNA here is from genome assembly GCA_037367405.1 of Ottelia alismoides. NCBI lineage: Eukaryota > Viridiplantae > Streptophyta > Magnoliopsida > Alismatales > Hydrocharitaceae > Ottelia > Ottelia alismoides. The sequence continues at coordinate 411,940 of JAZKJV010009570.1, read as the reverse complement.
AGGTAGGTTATGTTTATTAGAAACTTTTATCTTAGTTATACCTGTGAAGGTTTACTCTTATTCTTCTTTTTCTTTAATTATCTATTTCTTGGTTGTTTAGTTCTTTTGAATTTTCATCAAAATTTTATGTGCATTATTTCTTCTACAGGTAATGTGTTCTTATTAAATGCCCTATAAGCCTTACTACAGTTTGACTATCCAATAGATATACATTATTTACCTTATCGTCAAATTTATCTAAGTTATCTTTTTGTATTTGTATGAAATATTTACTTTCAAACACTTTAAAGTAGTTTAGGTTGAGATTTTTATCACAGTAAAATTCAACAAAATTAAAACTATATTTAGTAAATAAGCATTGATTACTTCATGCTAAAAATATTTTGGTAATCCAAATTCAATTAATAATGTACTTGTATATTCCTCTAATGTTATTCTTTCTCTCTACAGTTAAAATTTGTTGAGATGCTCTTGGAAATAGGCATTCATGTTTTATTTTATATTTGTGACAATATTTAGTGAGGTGTTCATTTCCTCTGTAATATTACATATTTTAAGAGTTTCATTATTTTTTATTTTTATATTAGTTAGAGAAGTTTGTTAAAATCTAATAGTTTGATATTTGTATTTCAAGAAGAAGGTCCAAGTGAACATAGAGTTGTCGTGTACAATTACAAGGCAATGTTTACAATCATTTATACGAAACCTCGTATTTTTATCCTAAATTCTGGAGTATTTTTGTCATCCGAAAATATAAAGTATTCTATTTTGCATAGCACGTCGAGACCTTTCTAACGAGATCAAGAACATCGACTTATGACATTCCTAGCTCAAGATATTAATGTTTCAAGATGAATGATCGAGACCAATATATGGACTCAAACTAAATCCAAATTTGGATCCGAATTCAACTCTTTGTATATAAATATGAGATGGTAGATTCTCCTCTCAAAAATCTAGCTATCGCCATCTCTTACCCACACCAAAGCACCACTATATTGGTTGGATTAGTCATCGGAGGGCCGTTGTCGTCATTGGAGGAGGTGAACCAATCAAAGATTTATGATCACCATCAATTAGGAGAGCTCGAGGTCACCATTGTGCGCACATTCACACTGCGATCGAGTAACGGAAACACCATTTTCGCTCGAGAGGAGATCCCGAGGGAGCATTCTCGAGGTAACGACGTTCCCTTCCCTCATTGTTGTTGGATTCACATGATTTTTATCAAACTTTTATGCATAACTACTCATGGAACTGTAGGATGTTTCTATAACGATGTTTCCTTCTCTTGCTACTATCGATTTCATATGATTTATGATTGAATTGACTTTCCAATGCAAACATCGTATGAACATCATACACTACAAGAAAAATAAGTTGTAGCCACGGAATGTGGCTACGGAAACTTGGGGCCACGATAATTCAGTGGCCATTAGTTTCTCGTAGTTACAATTCCGTGGTCAAAGCTTCATACAAGAGTTATTGTGGCCACGACAAGTTCTGTGGTCACTTGTAGTGGTCACGACATATTCGTAGTTATAGAACTCTAGCGACGAGACTTGTAGCTACGGCTACTGACCACGACATGTCATGGCCGAAGCCCAATTCCGTGACCACAAGTCCCACATTCGATCATGGGCATAATTCTGTAGCCACAACTTGTTTTCTTTATAGTGATATTTAGTACTCCTTCCTCTTGGTGTCGATTCCATTTGACAACACAGAGGAACTGCTATCTTTGCATCTATCATAAAATATCTGCCTGACATATAAGATAAAAGTTTCTTTCTTGATTCGGAAAAACAATGGCGAATTTTGAATTTCGACAAGTAATGTACGTGATGTTAATTATGCACTAGAGTTGCGTTAAGATGAAATCTCTGAGAAAGTGAACGGTTTTTCTTAAAACGTTGGAGCATTTTCTTTTTATTTGTTTACGAAGAATGCTTGATACTAATGGCACATAAACTAATTCATGTCATATATTGTTTCATTTATATCCGTATATAATAAGTTTTATGGGTAAAATTCTAGATCCACTAGATCGACCACATACTTTTTGTTGACTACCCCATTTGCTAGGATTATCATCAGATATTAGACAAAGAATAATTGCATTTGTGAATTCTGAGTATGTGAATGTAAATAATTGATTAACTTCGTATATAAGCATACTTAGATTATTTGTGATATATTTAGGTACAGTAATGTTATTTTTATAATTGGAAACGTTAACCGCTCTCTTTTTACATCGTCAAATTAAAAACATTTGTATCATGGGAGGATATGTAAGAAACATGCATAATAGGATGCAATTAATATTCATTATTGTTGTCGTTTTTCAAATCTTATAGTCACAAATAGATAATATGATTTATATTAATTAGAAATCGATGGCTATTTAAGTTTTTTTTAAACCATCGTTGAAGAACTAGGAGCATGTTTATATAAAAAATTAAATTTTAAGGTTTACAGGTTACGTGGATGTTTGAGATAGTGGTGCAGTTGCATGGCATAATATGATACAGTGGCCCTTAGTTGTATGCATTTTTATTTTCCTACTTTAATATCGTAATTGCATTATCATCATTCCTTTCTCAAACAATTCAAAAAGAAGTGTGAATTTGTGTGATGAAATGTGAAAGGAAAGCCTAAAAACTTAGCGCGAGATAAAAATGTAAAGCCGACATTAGCATGACTATTGCACAGTAAGCATTACAAGGAAAACAAGTTGTGGCTACAAAATTGTTCCCACGGATGTGGAACTTGTGGCCACAAAATTGGATCTGGCCACGATATGTCATGGCCAGTAGCCGTAGCTATAAGTCTCGTCGCGAGAGTTCTCTAACCACGAATATGTCGTGACCACTACAAGTGACTACAGAACATGTCGTGGCCACAACTCTTGTATGAAACTTTAGCTACGGAATTGTAGCTACGAGAAACTAGTGGCCACGGAATAATTGTGGCCACAAGTTTCCGTAGCCACATTCCGTGGCTACAACTCATTTTTCTTGTAGTGAAGGTTTCTGTTAAATATAAATAGTATACAATGATCATTAGCCCAAACATTAAATTGGTCAACCAGTCATTAGTATCAAATGTTATTCATAGTGGTTATTTCTCATGTGTGTGTTTTCACGATGATCAGGTAGATAGAGTAGGCGACGCGAGGGATTGGGCATGCGCCCTTGGGCCTCTAATAGATGCCTTGAAAGTCACGGCCCCAGTGGACGAGTTGGGTGATGTTGCACCTAGCAACCCGGTTGCATCAGGAGTCGTTCGACGAAGTAGGCAGGTGGTACGGTTGGCGTTCTTGGTTTCACACTTATACGCAATATTAGGATCCGGAGTAGAATTAAATGTTGCCACATCAAATTCTACTTCGAGTAATAGTAATGTGAGAGGTGTTATGGGATGTGGGTTGAAGTTGGAGAAATCGGGGTTATGATCTTTTCTTCTTCAAGTTGAACAGAGATAGAGTTTAACCCAAGATGACTACCAAGTTCTTGCATAGCAGAAGCATGTGAGTCACGTACTTGTGTGTGCTAAACTAATATGAGAATTGATTCATGATTAGATATCGGTAGTTGTAATTGTATATCAATGTGAACTCTAATCAATGAGTGAAAATATCAAGATGAACGTGTAGTCCTCAAATAACGATTGAATTAATAAATAAAAGTAGTGAACATGTAATCCTTTGTAAATTAGAATAACATGACAATTCAATCTTCACCATGTATACATATGTCACTAGATAGAGTTGAGTACACATGGCTTACTTACCCCTACACTAATTATTATAGTATTTATCTCGTTACTATGCAATTGCTCATAGTGTCACGCTCGTGTGAACCCTACAGGTGTAGCTGACTAGCAGCCTCAATATGGGCTTTTGAAGAGATTGTACTTTCTACGTCATATATGCGCTAGACAGTGTGTGTTTATTTTTCTATTCTATTTAGGAGACAATGTGATAAAATTTATGGAGAATTTTTGCTACACGTTTTATAACTATAGGTTGTATCGCATTATGTGGACATAGACTTGTTAGATATTATTAATGAGAACGAACAGATATTGCAGTTACATATCATTTTATATTATTCTCCTATTGTTATATTTTTCAAATGTTAATCTAAGTACATTAGTTGAGTTGCTAAGTATCAAATATCATAGGCGTATTTAGACTGTAGGTTCGATGCTCCCGTCTTGTTGGTTCAGTAGCCAGAGGAGCGAGGCATCACAACTTAAGCTTCCCATCCTAATTGATCAAAAAATATTTATGTGTCGTGGTAATGGTCTATAGATGTTGAAATTAAGTTTTTTATTTTTAAAAGAAACTTTATATAGTTTTCCTAGTGAGCATCACAAGGTGTTTTTAGGTTAATTTTTTTAGCTCGCAATCCACTTACTAAGCTATTTTTAATCGACTTCTTTAAGTACTTAGGATGTAGATGACATGATCTTCTATTCTAAAGATTAATTTCATTATTACTAACAACCAAACAATCATAAAATTTATTTTTATTAAACTCACTAACATAAATATATTTAAATCTTTTTTAATTAATAAAGTTCTATTAGTATATTAATCGATTATTTTAAAGCAACTAGATGAAAATACAACATCATATCATTTATCACAAACTTGATTACACTTAATACTTTAATCCATCGATCAAAGAAACATTATCAAAAGTAGATTTATCTTTACCAACTTGTCAAATATCTATATTGTTCCTAGATGTGGTCGATCCTTCTTCCTTGCATTCAACAATTGTGAATAGTTTCTTCTCGCTCACCATGTAATTTGAGCCTATCAAATCCATAGTTCATCAACTTCCTCGTTCTTTATCCTACAATATTTAATTTGGAGTCATGCTTTAGCACTCCTAGTCCATTTTCTGGTAAGCATAAATCCATTATGTATAATTCTAGAATTTTTTATGGCACCCATTTCTTGAGAATTTCTTTTTCTGCAAGTGAGAGTACTAGTTTCATGTTAAAGAAAATACATCCTTTTCTTTCAAACAATATGATTCATTATCAAAAGTTTCTTTTTCACTAGCTAATTTAGTTTACTTCTTTCGTTTTTTATTTCCTAGTTTATATTTTTAAAAAGATTTAGAAACTCCATAAAAGCATCTAAAAGTTCATTAGAAGATGTTAAAGTTACCTTGATCAATAAAGCCATGAATCCGACGCATGCAAATTCTTCTTCACTTGAACTTGAGTCATATTTGCTTTAGTTTGATTCCATTCCAAGTTTGCTTAAAGTGTTGTCTTATTGAAGTTCTTAAACTTATTAAGGCGCTCTTCATGTTATCTTCTCTTTCTTTACTTGTAGAAAACACCTTCTAAAATGTCCCTTCTTTTTACATTCAAAGATGTGGGTGTATCTTCCTTTTAACCGAAAGCTATTTTTACACTACAAAAAAAGACATGATTGGCGTGCACAATTCTGCGAAGGTGGGCGAGCACAAGTGTTCGTACAAGCACTGGCGAGGGCAGGACGACTATATGCGGGTCGCCCAGTCAAATTTTAGACTAATTTTGGAGCCGTGCCTTTTCAAATATGCAGGAGAGCACTCAGCTAACATGTGTGCTCGCCCCACTGTGCTCGCCCATTTGAATTGTTCAAGTGGTGTGCGTGATGCATCTTGAAATACGGGCGAGCATAAGTGCCAACACCGGCGAGCACTTAATGTGCTCACCCACGTCTGTAAACAAAACGACAAGCAAGCGTTCTTTCTCATTCTATGGTGACTCATCCCCAAATCCCTTCCTCCAGCGATTATTTCTCCGCCCACCTTGCATTCAACGACCCCTGTTTGGGTTTTTGAAGTACACACACATCTTTCCTTAGGTATATCCCTTCATCCTTTCTCTCATTTTTTAGCATTTCATTCCATATCATTCATGTTTGGATGTTTTAGGGTTTTCCTATTGTTGATAGATTATTCGTTAAATATGCTAACTTTTGATTGCTTGAACATGTTGTGTATGTTGCATATGATTCAAGTAGTATCTATTTGTTGGTAGATGCAATGATTTTTGTCAAGTATAGATGAAATTCTATATGCACGAAAGGTGTATGATGAAATGCCACAAGTAGTGACATGACTAAATGTGCAAATTAAAATCAAATACTAAATACCCTTATCACTTTTATGATTGTTAGTATACCTTGTTGATTATTTATAATAATTAAACCTATGAAACAGGAATATCATGCCATGATAGTGTATAGATGTGCTTAAATAAAATTAGGTATAACTTGTGAATAGGATGTCATAACTTGGATAAAGATAACATAGAATGTGAATTATTTAATACTTGACTTGGATTACATTATTTATTAATTACCAATTAGGATTAGTTTGCTTGAATATTATTTATTGTGTGTCTATTTATGTCTCCATGCAAACAAACATCCTCTTCATAAAGGGTAGATATGAGATAGAATTTTTCATAGAGTTTAGATACAAGATATGACAAACACAAACAGTTCTTTTGTAATAATTTTATTATGACATTTACTTATAGTTAATGTGGTCAATTGTATCACATTAACTTATAGTTAGGTAGATAATAAGTCTAAAATACTAAGAAATTATTAAATCATACAAAATCATTCACACACAGTGTGTCCCTCCACATCGGGTGATGTCTGACCCTGCACACCAGAAGGCGTGTGCAATACATTGGAGGATTTCATCACCTCCAATTGTGTCATATTTTTTATTTTTTGCACAGTATTATTGGAATTACTTTGGGATGAGATATCCCAATCCAATGGTCATGGATTTTGATGTTTACAGGTGGAGAAATCTTTTTTTGTAGGTACACTTTCAATAATGTTCATTTAAACACTTTATTAGGCACTAATTTAGGATCACACTTATCCATATGTCCATCGTTAACCAATAAAATATACTTAAATGCTCAGATAACATAAATGAATAAATATTTTAAGATTGTTTTATAGACTCATTTGTAGCGTGTACAAATGTACGTCGTAAAGTGATTTTTAAATATTATATTTATGTTGTCTTTCCTTAGTTCGGAGATCCTGTACTAAGGGGGTCCGTAAGGATTCAAAGTTACTAAAAGACGATCGTTGTCACGTGTTGTTTATTTCTAATGGAAATTTGGCTCCATAAACCCTTCCTCTTCGGTATACCAAACCAATACTAATTTACTATTGAAATAGTCACTACAATGATTGTTTTGAAAGTTGATTGTGATTGGTTTTTTAGGTATATTGGAGAGATGCAGGGTTATGCTGCTGAATTTTCCTCAGAAATAAGCAAGCATGTGACAACAATCGTCTTATAGTAAGTTTGAATCCTTATGGATGGGCTCAAGTGATAACATAATTAATACACTTCTCTTCTCATCTCCTAGAATAAGTATGATAGGTTTAGGGTAGCGATGGGTTAGTGTTTAGGTTTTCTATTTATATTCTCCGAGATTAAGCCAAAGTTAAATCCTCTCCTCTCATTTGATCGTACGAACTGTTACATTCAAGTGATAAAGATGGCTAATAGAGAGTGGATATACAAGCGTGTAGTAGATGGACGTGTTATAGATACCTTTCAAAGAGATATTCAATAATTTGTAGAATTTACTTACGCATAAGATTCTCGTATCGTGGATTTATATGGTACCATCTTGTTTCCGTGTCAAAAGTGTCATTTGAAGAATAGTTCTAAGGATGAAACTCAGATGCATATTTACAAAAATGATTTCATAGAAGGATGTCAGATTTGGTGGAGGCATGGTGAGGACTTTGAGGACATGATGAATGAGTCAAAAGAAGCGGACAATATTAACTCATTCGTAGATATGGTTATGGATGTTGCGGGTCCTGATTTTAACACTGCTTGTCTAGATGATAAGGAACCATATGTAGAGTCTGCAGACTTCTACAAGCTGTTGAAAAAAGCAGAAGAGCCATTGTGGTTGGATTGTAAGATATATTCAAAACTCTCTGCAGTTTCAGATCTTCTGTCGATGAAGATGGAGTATAATATGATTGATCGTAATTTTGATATCATGCTTAAAATTATCAAGAAAATGTTACCATAAGATGTTGAATTAAATGTTAATTATTACAAAATCAAGAAGATGATACAGAAGATGGGTTTAACGGAAGTTAAAATAGACTCTTGTATAAATCACCATATTTTTATACTACGATGAACATCAGCATTTGACATGTTGTTCGGAATGTGATGAGCCAAGATTTTAGGAATCAAGTAAGAGTTGCACAAAAAGCTCAAGAAAGATTTTACGTTATTTCCCGCTGACGTCGAGATTAAAACAACTATATTATTGTAAGAAAATAATGAAAAATATATATAGTATGTAGACCATATAGTTGATGAGTACGTGGAGCATCCATTAGAGTCTGATTGTTGGAAAGTATTGATGTTAACATTTCTTTCGTTTTCAGAAGAAAAAATTAATTGCGTTATATGTTTATGTACAGACGGGTTTAATCCTCATTGAAGAAGTAAATATTACTCTTGATGGACAGTAATGACAACACCATACAATCTACCCCCATGGTTATGTAATAAGAGATAATTTATATTCCTATCGTTGTTGTTTCCAAGACCTACACATCCGAGGAAATACATTAACATGTATTTACTTCTCTTATAGATGAGTTGAAAATGTTATGGGTCGATGAAGTGGATACATGTGATGCAAATCAAAGTCAAATATTTAATATGAAAGTAGTTCTACTCTGGACTATAAATGACTTCCCAGCTTATGGAATGTTATCTGCATGGAGTACGTATGAATGTAAAAGTTGTTCATATTGTATGGAAGGTACAAAATCATTCCAACTTCAACATGGTCAGAAATCCTATTTTTTTATTGTCACAGATGTTTTCTTTCAAATAATCATCCCATGTAGAAGACAAAAGTAAGCATTTAAAAAGAATACCATAGATCTTACAGATCCTCTGACAATTAAGACCGGTAAAATGATATTATCAAGTTTAGAAGAATTGAAAATTCAGCCTTGAACAATGGGGATAAAACAAAACCCCTTCTTGGTTTTGGTGACAGTCACAAATGGATTAAGAAGAGTATACTTTAGGAATTACCATATTGGAGTAAGATATTGATACGACACAACTTAGATGTTATGCATATAGAGAAAAATATCTTCGATAACATCTTCTATGCAATTACGAATGTAACTGACTGTACAAAAGATACAATAAGGTCTCGTTGTGATTTAAAAATCATATACAATCGACCGAAGTTGTATATAAAGGAACATGATAATGGAAGGGTTGAAATTCCTAAAGCGAAGTATACATTAGACAGAAATCAAGTGAAGTTTGTCTGCGGATGGATAAGTAAATTGAAGTTTGCAGACATATATGCATCAAACTTCTCAAATTTGATCGATCTAAAGAAGTTCTTATCTAAGGGAATGAAGAGTCATGACTGTGATGTTTTCATGGAAAGACTGTTACCGCTAGTATTCAGAGGATTGCTATCGAAAAATATTGTAGACGTTCTGTCAGATATCAACATATTTTTCAAAGTTTTCTCCTCGTCACGCATACACCGTATGGAGATGAAATATCTTGAGAAAATATTCCTGTGATTATTTGCAATTTGGAGAAGATATTTTCACCGTTATTTTTTGATTCAATGGAGCATCTGATGATTCATCTTCCATAAAAGTAAAAGTTGGAGGGTCCATAAAATATCGATGGATGTATTCATTTGAAAGGTATTTTTAAATATTAATTTCTTTTTTTATTCTTTTGATATATGACTAAAAACATATATGTGTTTTGCGTAGGTTCATGTTCATTCTGAAAAGAATGGTTCGAAATAAAAGTAAAGTGGAAGGATCAATAAGTTCATAACATATTTATGAGGAAGTCATAACATTCCGTGTTAGGTATCTTTTGGAAGATGTGAAGACTATCTACAATATATTAAGGAGGAATGACACAATTTACTTTGAGGAAGAACCTCATATCAGTGTCTTTCGTCAATCCACTTAACTCGTAGGAGAGGCTACAGAACGTCTATTATCGAAACAAAAGAAATATATTGCAGAGCTATACGTATTAAACAATTGCGAGGAAATAACACCGTATGTTTAGTACGTCTATGTATTACTTTATATATATATATATATGTAAATTTCCTTCCACTTATTTCTAATGTTTCTTGTACTTATTTTAGGGAATTTAGAAGGAAAATTATCGAAGAAAATCTTTTTTATTCAGATGATGAAGTTGTGAGCATCTATAGGAATCAATTTTCGGAATGGTTTAAGAATCGAACAAAACAATTGGACAGTGGTGATTACAATACACAAATATTAAAATATTTTGGAGAAGTCCAGTTTATAATGTTCGATCTTACAACTATTGTTGCAGTAATGGCCACTGGTTTCGTACATTTAATTCTGGTTGATATTTAACAACTCAGAATTACAGAGTGATGGTTCGTAGATCTTGTTACGAGGAAGATCATTTGAATTACTATAGAATATTAAAGGAGATGCTGGGAGTAGAATATAGTATTCCAAGCTTTAATAAAGTAGTTCTCTTTTTGTGTGACTGGTACGACCCCAATTGAGGCATAGTGATCGATAAGAGAAATAACATTGTCGATGTGATGCAAAGAAAATTTATACATAGATTTAAACCCTTCGTTCTAGCTTCTCAAGTGGACCAAGTTTGTTATCTCTCGCAAATTTCAAAGAAGAGAAAAGCGTCGAATCTTTCAGTGTCATGAAGATAAATTCTCGAGGTTATATTTCTAATGAATACACTCATCTTGAAGATGTTATAGATAAAGCTTTCACACCGACTCATGAGTGAATAAATGTAGCAGAAGAAGTCTCAATCATCGAATCGATTCGATTAGCGGATAATGAGGTGTTATGTGTTGATCTACAAGATGATATAGACTGCACAAATGATGATTCAGATAACTCAGAAATCAATGAATCATGCTTTAATTCAATTGAATTACATGATGAAGATTAAGCATAAATTTTAATAAAATATTCTACTCGAATCAATAACAATGTTCATTAATAACTTTGTAATTAACTATTACATCAACATTATAGTCATGGCAGGTTTTGGACGTGACGGCTCTCATGGATCTCAACGATCCACTCGTCCATCCTCGTCAGACTCACCTTCTTCTAGTAGGCAACCGACCTCGCTTGTTACTTTAGAGTCACTTCCTGACGAGGCTCGATGGGGAATAGCCTATTATGAGTCTCTTGATTATCTTCCTCCTCCCTTTTATGGAGGCATATATGGAGAACCATCTTATACAGTCGCTCATGTTACATGCCCGATACCTGTACCAGCACAAACCTCGATGGATTCTGGTCACCTTCTTCTGCACGTCTGAGCATCCACGTACCTTTGCCCATTGGAGGTGGCATATTTTAGAGTTCTACTCTTTGTTCGAGGTTACTACAGATGGGAGATACGATTTTTATAAATTTTCTAAATTTAACTTTCATATAAATAAATCTTCTCATTTTAACTTTCATATTATTGGAAAAATTTACAAACTATGCAGGGATTTTTTGAATAGCAACAAGGTGGCAAAGGATATCAAGACACATTTGACTAGCATGCAATTTCGTTGGTGTCACATTCCTGCTACCGAGCCGGAGAGATTGTTTGAGATATTTCTGGTAAGTATAATGTTTTAGCGCATTCATTTAAATTTATTGCTATATTTAATCTACTATTTTACAATACTTTTCAGAGTAGGTATCGTTTGGTTCCTGATCTGGGGAAAGATGCTTATCATTGAGCATTTATTCGTTTGGTGGAGAAGAGGATGAGCGATACTTTTTTCAAAGCAAGGAGAGACTCGGATGCGAAGACGAGATGCTAGGAGATGAATTTTGGAGAGATGAAGAGGTTCCCACCAACATGGTGCACGGAGGAAAGGTATTGTATTACCACCATAGTTTATGAAGTATTTTTTTAAAAAAATAATATTTATAATATATTTCTTGCAGGTGGGTGGGTTTTTATGATGCATTCATTGCAGATACTGAGTTTAGGAGGAGATCAATGGCGGGAAGGATAAACCGCCAAAAATTGAGGATCAAATCGATCACTGGCTCTAAAATCCACAATCAGATTAGAGCAAAGCTAGTACTTTCTTATTAGAAATTAGATTTTAAACACTAACTTAATATAATTCCCACTCTATTGTTATTTTTTATATATATTTTTCAGGCGACAATGTTGGAGAGAGAAACCTCTTTTCAGGAGTGGTGGTCTAGGTCCCACATGAGTGGGAAAGATGGAGAGTCTCAGTAGTCAACTCCTGAAGCATGAGAATTATTGGTTGATCTTTTTATATATAAGTAATTTGAAAGATATAATATAATTATTTCTTATATTTTTTAACTTGTATTTCAAGATCGCTACTTGACACTAGCTCCAGAGAAATGGGGTAGAGATCCTAATAGGGAACAACCACCATTTGATAAAGCAATTTCGAAACATGTATAGATAAATATTATGTTAGTATATTCAATTTTTAACTATATATTCATACTAAACCATCAAAAATTTAATAGGTGTTGGAGGAGAGGGATGTTGTGGCGAACATGAAGTAGGTGCTTGGTGGTCTTCCTCCATACTATGTGGAGGAACATCGTCATGTATGTTCTTCTTATGGCTAGCCGTCGTATTCACAACCACGATCATCACATCCATCATGGCAGATGGAGTCCCAGATGGCGATGATGGTGGAGAGTGTGAGAAACTCCAATAAGATTTCTCGGCGTACATGTAAGTATTCTCCATCTAAACTCTAATAGTTTTATAATTCAATATCCTCAATTTCATATATATATATATATATATATATATCTTCCATAAAATAGGTCACAAAGACATGCATCTCAATATGAGGAGATTGAATCAGATGAAGAGAAGGAGGAGAATGACCCAGATGAAGAGGCACGTATGTATGTCAGATTTAAGGAGAATGAGAAAAAATGAAAGCATGGTTTAATCTCAAAAATATTTAAATCAAAAATGAAATGATTGGTGGTTTTTATCTTACTTTGTTGTGGGTTTTTAGCAAATCTTTTAATCTGTATGAACTTTGAAAATAGAATTAGTTATACTTGTAAATGTCGAACATTTCAAAAATCTATTGGTATTATATTTAGCTACTAAATGTGATGCATATACTGAACTTGTATATTATGTTATATGTTTAGATCGTATATATATTATGTGAGTTTGGCAGGTACAAGTTATTACACTAATTGGATGGATGACATATTAAAGGTACTTTTCTCGACTCTAATAAGCACCTGCAATGGTTTCTTCGCAGGCTATACAGGTTCGACGGGTGTCTAAACCTTGTCAAACCTGTATATTTTTTTGTGCACTTTAGTTTGGGCGAGCACATGTGCTCGTCCAGTGCTCTATGTTGGCTTGCCAGCACGGACGTGAGTGAGCCTTTGGCGAACACAATTGTGTATGCGCTTAGGTCGGCCGAGCACCTGGCATATACAGGTGCTCGCCCACCTGACCTAGCGACCCTGCATTGGGTGAACACACATCGAGCGAGCGTGTGTGCTCGTCCAGTGTATGGGCATGCACTTGGCGTGTGATCGGCGTGTCACATCTTTTTTTGTATTGTTATTTCTCAAGAATTTCTAAAATTTTTAGCAAATAAAGAGATATGCTTTTCATCTAATTCTTTTCAGATGATGTTTCGATACTTGAAGGATGGTAATTTCTTCTTGATTTCTTTGATTATCTTCTTAGTCTTCTTCTTGACTTTGTATATTATCGTGTTTCTTATAAGTCATCCATCTTAATATCCTCCATATCATTTCTTCTTCAATCACTGTAACATTTTGTCCCATCAAGTGAGAGGGAATCGATTTCAATTCTCCCTTTATTAAAACATATCTAAAACCTTTAGATTGTTCAGGATAGTTGTTAAGATTGTATACATATCCTTGATAGACTCGTCTTCATTCATCTGAAAATTTTCACATTATCTAATTAACATAATAACTTAGAACTTCTAACTTTACACATACTTTCATGTGTGACTTATAGTATTTTCCAAATTCTCGTTAGCGGTTATGAATTGAGAAACTTTATAGTACTTACCAGTGGATAGAACACAATATAGTACATCCATCATTTTGATATTCCTCTCTAATTACTTCACTTGAGTATCAATGATATCTTTTTCTCCTCGCCCAATTGTAGGCTTCTCGAATGGCTTTACGACACACGTCCACATCACATAGTCAATTATTGCATGCAGTTTTGGTCCTATTCACATAGTTTCTTTCATTTGTAGTATGGTATCTTTGGAACAAAGTAATCAGATGAGCTCGTGATGGTGGAGACATGTCCTTGCTCTGTCAAGGATTTCCTAGTAGGTTGATATACCTACAAAATCTTGCCCCACTATGATACGAAATGCACGTGAGTTCAGCACAAGAAGGTGGGGATTGAATTGAGCGTTAATAATATTTCCAATAACGATTTCAAACAAAAAAATTACCAAACCATAATAATGGAGGAAGGATAGAATGCAAACCACAATGTACACAATGATTTTTATGTGGAAATCCAAGCAAGTAAAAACAACGACTTTAAAATTTCTCTGTATAGGATTTCTCCTTCGCTCTCTCGCTGAAGCTTGCTTCCACTATTCATGTTATTTGAACTGAGGGTAACACATCTCACATACAACATGTACCCTTTCTTAGACAGCCCCCAAGGGATATTTTATCTCTAGCAAAGAAAGGAACCACAACCCGATTACCTATGTAAAAAAGAAAATATCATGTTAGTATATACACTTAATTCATAAGCTTACTTGAGCTTAGAGTAGATTGAACAAAGAGCGAGATGCTCCTGAAAGTGCCAAGATGACTTAAGAGCACTTGAGCATAAGGAGATCACAATGGAGCTTGTGAGCCCGAGAATTGCATACATAATTGAGAATGAAGTAGCGAATACCAAAATTTAGAATGCACGGATGAATTCATAGATACTTTAAGTGTGGAGGTGCTTAGAATCTTATTTATAAAATTAAGATACCTGAGTAGTCCATTTAACATTATTAATTAGTGTTAGGTGACTGTTCAAATATGGGCTATTATCGAAATATGCATATTAGTGAAATTAGTTGACTAAAAGAAAGACTGATCATTTGAAATTAAAGTTAATTAGTATGTAGAAAAAGTTAGTCGACAAGAATTTAGTGAGAATTAGGATTAACATTTCAAAAGATGATTGTTAAGGAAAAAATAGTTAGCTAGACTTTTTAGGGTATTCACTGAAAAACAAAGACATTAAGCAACAAACTAGAATTGATTTTAGTCAACTACGATTATAGTGTGCTGATGAAGATGATTAAGGTAAAATAGATAGTTGTCTTAAATAATAGAATTTTAAATATTATTTTTGGATTTTCAAGAGTAGTTGACTAGAAAAATAAAGTCTACTCAAGGCAGATTCAATCGACTGAAAAACTGATTTATCGAGTTATTTATTTTTAACTTTTTTCTTATATATTAAGAGTATAAAAATTATGACTTTTTAGACAAAAATTAAAACTACATAAATCGATCGACTTTGTGAATTTTGCAAAAAAACACCCTTTCTTCTTCTCTACTTAGTTTTGAGCTTCCAAGGCATCATTTCTTCTTTGTATTAGTATTTACGTCTTTCGAGCTTTATTGCTTGTATTGATAATCTTTAGTCCTTCTTGAGTAGGTGTAATATCCACTTGAATAATTATAGAATAACATTTTATTCACAACTCGAGTCTTTCCTTTTCAAGTGCTTATTGAACATCTTCTTCCTGATATGTGAGTTTATCCAGAAAATATATCACTTTTTTATTATTGTCACATCTAAGTCATTAACATAGAAACTATGAGTTATAAAAGATAGTTTCTCGCAAGCTTATTTACTCGTTATACGGTTGTACTCGAACCTTGTTGTACAATCCAAGATGTGTTAAGTCTTTGATTTTGGCAAAAGCACTGTCCGACCTATCTATAGTACACATAACTCATACAATAGATAAGTTGATCAACATGGATGATTGAGAATCCTGAATCAATGGACTTGGATTGTGATTTTCATCTAGAGGAGTCTCTATGGTAAAACAATTCAATGTAGTTGACTTCTTGTGATTTAAAATATTTTTGGGTTCACACCCTCCATCAATCATACATGTATTTTCAAGTTATGCACTTGTTATCTATCATTTAAAAAGAGAAATAAAAAAATTCAACGATATAATTTTCAAAGACAACAATCCAAACATGTACATATTGAAATAGAATCAAAGGAGTGTTCATATCATAACAAGATCTATACGGCATGATCTGGTTGAGGATTGATCTATCTCATATCTCTTAAACTCTAAAGGAATCACTAGTTTGAACCATTTCATGTCGATGGACCCCTTTCTCCATCAATGGAACCACAAATTGTTTAACACACATGAAACCATAAATAATAATATTTAAATTTATTTTAATCCAATGTGGATTTGATACGAGGTATATAGATATATAAATGAACATATGATATTAATCCGCTCCTATATAAAGTCACTCACTCATAAGAAGATAAAAAATACATATGGTTTAGAATTTGTACCTTAACCTTGAACTTCTAAAAGTACTTAATTTCTTGGTGCAAATGCTTTAATAGAGAAGCAAAGATGATATTCAAGTGATGGATGAAATAGGATGATGTAAACGAAAGTGAGAAGGAGGTTATACATTTTCTCTTCTTTTATACAACAAGTGTGGTGTGGGATCATTTACCCTTACCACCTGGTGAAGACACTCTTATCTTAACCACAATGAAATTTGTTAACTCCTTCATGAAATTATATCTTTTTTTCCATTAAGAAATCTCTTGCCTCAAACTTATTAGTTGACATCAATCAGATCTAATCATGATTTAACTTAGTTCTATACTCTATTTAATCATAATCTAACTTAGGTCTATACTTGACACATCGCAACATGGGTTGATTCGATCCAAAAAATGTGATTTCGTAAGCATCGACATATTGAGACACAAGCTAATCGATTAGAATTATATATATAGAGGTAGTGCCTTTCCAATGAGCCATGAGCCCATTAGGATTGTAATGAGTATGCATGTATGTGTGTGCATGTGTAGTGGAAAATTCAAACAAGATGTGTCTTTCTTGAGTTAAGAAAAGTCAGCATCCAAATTTGACATGTTCTTATATATTATACAATTTGTTATGTCATGGATTTAATAATAAATATTAACATCACATGCATATTTAGATGGAATTACGAAAAAAATATTATATTAGACGGAAGTTGTTAGTTACATATGGATGCTACAATTACAAAACTGTATATTCATAATTTTTTTACAATATGCAGTTTATATTTTACAAAACTTTTACAAATTTTTACAAAATGGTGGTGATTTAAAAAAACTCATGAAAGACCCACCTCATTTGAAGGACCCCTATATATGTATATATCCCATGCAATTTATTTGATCCTTGGATGCTTGTTTCATTTATTTGATCTTCATTGGACAAGTCACATTTAATCAATCAAACTTATTTTTAACTAGTATGATTACATATTAGATTTGGTGACTTCTACCTAGTAGAATTTAAATTATCATAATGTATAAAATTATAACAATAAAATATTCATTCTATAGTTAGCCTTAACCCACGATTATCTTAATGGGATAATTCCACATTTCGACTACCTTCGTAAGGTTTTGAAGGCTTTTTTATTTAAGTTCAATAAGTTAATCATGATAATTTTTTTATGTTAGAAAATAAAATGAGAAAACTTTAAAAGTAAATGATATTGGAATCTTCGAGCCTTTTTATCGAGATAAGCTAAATGACCTTGTAATGTAGTAAATGAATACAAAGACTATTCAGACTAAATACAATTAATCTACGGATGGAACTACATTATTAAGTTTGAAGGGGGGGATATGACCCCTTTTTTGTTTTAAAATTATATATTTATTTAAACTATGTATAATGGTTGCCTCTCCTATTGATTTGCCTTAAAACTATATTGAGGTGAAAAATAATATTCTCCTATTTGTATTTCATCATCCTATAAATCATATTATTATTTTACCTTATACGCCTATCAATTTGGATGGTAAGTATTTGATCATTGACGTCTTATTATAATGTAAAATATTATTATATTAAAATATCTGTTATTTAATTAAGATGTCTCAAACTTACTATCCATTACCATAATCTATCAGTGTGGTTTTATAATTCAATATTACACACTTTCATATGTACACTATGCCTATCAGTGTAGTTCTATTGCCTTTTTATTGTATTTTCATTGAACGTTAACAATAAACTTATCTTATTATTTTATGGGTTAAATGGGGCTGCCCCCTGGGGGAGCTAACTTGGCTCCTCTCGCCCCATTTCGTCCGGATTTTTATTTTTTTGAAAATTTCTTCCGTGGAATTTCATCACTATATCCATATATTATGTCATTAAAATTTCGTGTGAAATAGAGACTCTTACGGCCTCCATCTAGACAGACATTTTTTAACGGTAACAGAATTGCTAAAATTGACCCGTCTTGATGAAGGCCGTTGGATTCTCTGTTTCGTATGAAATTTTAATGACATAATATATGGATATATTGATGAAAATCCACTGAAGAAATTTAAAAAAATAAAAAAAACGGACAAAATGAGGTGGGGGGAACTAAGTTAGCTCCTCCCATGGGAGCAGCCCCATTTTACCGTTATTTTATAATGAAATTCAAATAAATTTAAGAGTTTATATAATATGACAAACAAATTCGACAGTCATTCAACCTTTCATAATAAAGAAGAATAAAATATATTCCAGGAGAAATGCAAATCGACTATATAAGAAAGAGAATATAAAAATATGGAGGGAAAAATAATTATATGAACTTGGGTGGTTTGGTTGTAATATGAAAATATATGAAATGATTCAAACTTGGCCTTAGAAAATATGAAGCGACAATGCGGCCATCATTTTACCTACGTACATGTAAACTCGGTATTGGCCCTCGTCTTGGTTCTGTCTCAGGATTAACTTCAAGCAATCATTAAGAAGAACTATACATAAGTTTATAATCATAATGTATATAAGACCCAGTCCTAATCCAAACTAGTTTTATTAAGATAACAAGAGGGTTTTTAGAACCAATATTGAAGTCATCAAGTTCATCTAAAATGTTTAAAAACTCAAGTTTTTACTAAAATCATGCATTTACAACATATTTTGTAATTTTCAACTAAAAGAAAAAAAATCAAACATTGATATCATCTTTTGTAATTTTTAACTTCGAATGGGACTTTAATTCACCTATATGAAAGAATGGAAAACGAGTTGTATCTCACAGGTCATCTCCGATCCTCACGTTTCTCCTATCCTCTATTTCCTCATTGCATGAAATAGAAATGCAATCATATTAAACGAGTTTAAGACGTTAAACCTCCATCAATGATCGAAGGCCGACCTTGCAATTGCTAGGAAACCTTGTTAAATCATTTACTTTGATATGTTGTCTATATTTAGAATCCATTCTTTGCAATCAAATAAGTTTTATGGGAGAATCTTGTATCTATTCCTAAATGGTCGGGTGGTAGTGCATAAAAATAGTCGAATCTTTAAACCTAGATTTGAGCAAGAATCCATGTACCCGATCCTACTTATAGTAGGAGAAGGTTTTGTCTTTTTTTTTTTAAATCTTGTATCTATTCCATTTCTCGTATCTATAATTATTGACTGCAAGCATTGTTTTGCCGTTCTAAGGTTATTCATCTTTCGATTCAGCTCAAACAAAATAAGATTAAGCTCTTGATGTATACCAAACCAAACTCTTAAATGATATTTGATATTTTTTACTATAGTTGAGTAAAAATAGATATTTTTACTCGGCAGACCCTATAATCTTTGCCAATGACCTCTATGACCTTTGAAACATCGATATTCCTCTCTCGATCCCGTAAACTTGCTCCGTCTTACCCCACAGACCCTGTCGTTAATTTTAACTTTATTTGAGTCAATTGCTTGGGTTAGTCTTGAATTAATCTAACCAATGGAAATCCAACGGTAGATATTGGACCCCCATGTTCTTTCCAAAGGGGAGGAGGCATGGACGCTCCGAAGTAAGGTTACTGCGCTCCGTCTCGGCAACCTCAACCTCTCCGACGTCCTCCCCCCTTCCCTCGGTAACCTCACCTCCCTCTCCCGGTTGGAGCTCCAGAACAACCGGCTCTCCAGGGCCCTCTCCTCTCTTCGCGGGCTCTCCCTCCTCCAGACCTTCCTCCTCCACGGTAACAGCTTCATAGCTCTCCGTGGACTCACTCACAAACCTTACAAATCTGAATGAGTTGGACTTGTCGGGGAATTTGCTGTATGGTAGAGTACCGGAGTTCCGTAAGAATGTACTTGTGCTTACGGATGGAAATCCAGGAATGGGTAGGGATGTCGGAGGAAATTCAAGTTTGGGTCCTGCAGCAAGTGCTCAGAATATGACCAACTTGAGTGCTGGAAGCGATGGTGCAAAGAGATCATCATCTGCGTCGGTAGGGGTGATTTGTTGTCGTTGTTGTTGGTGCTGGTGTTATACTCGCTGTCATTTTATTGGTGGACGTTTGCTTATACAGGAGGAAGAAGAGCCATGTGGTTATTCAGAGCCCCAATGCAATGGTGATCCATCCGCGTTTCTCCAGCTCAGATCCTGATATAATCAAGATAACTGGTGTGGGGTCGAGTGTTAAGGTTACCGAGCAGGCGGAGGGGAGGAAGCCTGGGCGGGGGAGACGGAGGGGAGGAGGCTTGGGCGAGGTGGAGGCAGAGGGGATGAGGGGCAGGGGGCGAGGCAGGAGGGCGGGAGGGCGAGGGGCGAAGGGAAGGGAGGATCAGGAGTGGAGGCAGGGGGCAGAGGATGGGAGGGCGGAGGGCGGGAGGCAGACGGCAGGGAGGGCGAGGGGGTTGGAAATGGAGTTTAGGAGAATGGAGAGGGGGAATGACATTGAACATAAATTTGATAAATATAATGGGTATAATGTAAAAGAACATAATGGAATACGGTAAGTTTTAACGGGTAAATGGATGGGGGTTAACCACAAGGTCTGTAGGGTAAGGGTTAGCAAGTTTACGGGGTGAGGGAGGAATATCGATTTTTCAAAGGTCGTAGAGATCATGGCAAATATTATAGGGTCTGCCGGGTAAAAATCCCATAAAAATAACAAAAACCAGTTTCCTCTATTCAATCATTAATTAATTTTTCCTCTTGATATTCATGTATGGTTTAGAAAAGGGGTTTTCATCATTTGTGCCCCTTTGAGATATCGCAATTTCAGTTATACCCCTATCTTTTTGGTAATATCAGTTGTACCCCTCACTCCTTTCTCTGTTATCACTTGTGCCCTTTCGTCAGATTGACCGTTAAAAAAATTAAAATAACCATGATTTATTCAAACCATGGTGTGGTTAAAAAGGGTATTATGGTCAAAATAAAGTCAGGGGTCGATCTGGGGAGGAGGGGGCAGAGCATGGGGTTGGAGAGGATTGGGCGGGGGAAGAGGGGCGGAGGAGGAGCTCGGGGCGGAGCTTGAGGCTGATGGGGTCGGACCAGGGGAGGAGGGGCGGAAGGCTGGGGAAGCCACTGGAGGTGGGAAGGCTGCGACGCTGTTACAGGTGGGTGTAGATACGGGGGCGGGCTGGGTGGAGGTGTAGGGGTCGAGGGAGGAACTCGGGGCTGATGGGGAGGTGTGTGGGCAGAGAGAGGTGTGGGGGCATGGGAGGGAGGTGTGAGGACGTGGCGGAGGGGCGGAGGGGTGCAGGGGGCGGAGGGGAGGACATCGGGACGGAGGGGGAGGTGTGCACGGTGGGTGGAGGTGTAGGGGCGGGGGGATACCTTGGGGCGGAGGGGAGGTGCGTGGGTAGGGAGAGGTGGGGGGCATGGGAGGGAGGTGCCGGGTGGACCTTGGGGCAGGGGAGGGGGTGCAGGGGCGGAGGAGAGGGCATCGGGGCAGAGGGGGAGTTGCACAGGCGGGGGGGAGGTACAGGTGCGGGGGGATGACCTTGGGGCGGAGGGGGAGCTGTGTGGGTGGGGAGAGGTGTGGGGGCAGGGGAGAGGGTGCCAAGGTGGCCTCGGGGGGCAGGGGAGGGAGGTGCCGGGACAGACCTCGGGGCGGGGGAGGGGGTGCAGGGGCGGAGGGGAGCTAGGCGGAGGGAGGAGCTAGGAGGGCTTGGAGGGGGAAGGACAGCGACGAAGATGGGCTTGGAGGGGGAGGGAGGAAGAAGAAGAAGAAATTGGATGGAGGAAGAAGACGAAAGTGAGAAGAAAAATATTTTTTACCCTTCATTTTTAAGTTAATTACCAATGTATCCCCAAATTAACGGCCGTTTAGGATGAGGATTGACGGCAACTAACCCAAGGGGTACAAGTGATCATTCTGAAAGAAGTAAGGGGCACAACTAATATTATAAAAAAAATAGAGGCATAACTGAAATTGCGATATCTATAGAGGCACAACCGATTAAAAACCCTTTAAAAACAAAAGAACTCACACAACCTTCCCTTTTCGTGAAGCACCACCACAATGGCTTAGGCGGAGAGCAGTGGATAAACAGTAAGAACAAAGAGGAGAAAATTGAGGTCTCCGTCTCTGATTTGGCGCCGGAGGTTTCCTTGATCGATCTCGGTCTAGTGGTTCTCATCTCCTGAAGGCCATCCAATCCACATCGATCTCTCAGCGCGCAGAAGGGCGCTGCCTTTTGCCCATCCGCGTCCACTTGATGGATAGGTAAGCTCATATCTTTGCCTCTCGGATCTCCCCATATCTCTCTAGATTCCATTTCTGGGCGTCTACTGATGATGTGGGTCATTCTTGTTTATGTGTTTTTCCTGTTTTATTGGGCGGTCTGTGGGTTTATGATTCCAATGCTGCAATCTGTGGGGCTTCGGGGGTGTTCTCCATGTGGGTCATTGCTGTTTTTGTTTTTGGATTAGTTTAATTAATGTTATGCTGTTTGGTTATGGGGTTTTTGAAGATTGATGATGGATTCTCGTTGATGTCGGATGTTGTTCATGCTTTTATATGGATTTTTGCATTGGTTGTTAGCCAGAGGATTAGAAGTTCTAATCTCATATTACATATTTCTGAGCTGCAGAAATTGACGTTGAAAATCATTGGAAAAGTGGAGAACGGCCATAAGTAGAATATTTAAAAGCCATTGGGTGTGCACATTCACGGTGATGAGGAGGAACCTAGTTTTGTGCATGCTGGAAATGAGCAATTTCATTGTAGGAATTGAGCAGTACCCTGAAGTGCAATTTTCCATTGAGTGATGCGGAAGACGGGAGAGGTGAGTGCATCAAGTGGCCCTGTCTCTCGTGAGGGAATGGTTGTTGGTAGCACGGGGGATGAGATGAAAGATGTGGGGGAGTATGTGAATGATAGTGGTTCCATTTTGAGTTTACAACCATGGATTTTTCGGAAGGGGGCTTATCAAGTTGACAGGGAAAACATGGTGGCAACTGGGGAATTTTCAGGTTTGGATGGCTTTGGTTTAGATAACAACACGACTGGCACGCAGATGTTGTCTCCTCGGAGTGTCAGGCTTGGCATGTGGAGTTTCGGGAAGCGAAGGAGCTCTAAAAGAAGTAGGCGAAGTAGATATTCTGTGTTGCCTATGGATTCGCAGAACTGTCTTATCCCTCAGCTCTACGGTGAAAATTTGAGATAGAAGAGTTTGTTTTTAGTCCGGTTTCTCCTCCCTCTTTGCCGTCGAGAAGGCCTTTCTATGTTACTAATGGGAGCCAAGTTATCAGCAAATCTAGTTATGAACAAGTGGTCCTTTTATTGGAAACGAGCCTGGTAAGAAAAGAAATGGAGTTAAAGCGAGGGGAACTATGGTAGGCTTCTCTGGTCTACCTGAATCAAGAAAGGTTAAGAGGAAAAGCCCTCGGATACATCAGCAGATGGAAGATTCTGCTAACCGGAACCAGGTGCTCGGTGGCTTACTTGGTATGGTTTCTGAACTTCAATAGTTTAATGATAACATTGACCATTTTGTCTGCATGTTGTGCAACTTTCTAATGCAAAGGGCTACATAATGAACACCTCATAGTAAATTAGATTTAAAATACATACAATATTGTATTGAAATACGAACAAGGTTGAGGCAACTTACAATCTGACTGAATAATACTCCCCTTAATGTTCTCTTCATTTAAATGGGAAATAACATGTGGAAACATGAGTTCTTTTCTTGTGTCTGTCTGGAGATTCCTTCAATCAATGATAGCATTGTGTATCCTTTATTTGAGACCATCTTCCGAAGATCCATTGAATGCTCTTTCTGTTCAAGCCATATCTTATGAATGTCTTAGTTAAAGTATGGCATTGATTTGAGGTCCAGCTCTCTCTACTGCTCCTGGGAAAATCCAGTTGGGTATACAAGATCTGACCTTGCACCTGTGTGTTTATTTTCAAATATTGGAAATATTCGCATAAGGTTAGTTAAAGTATGGCATTGATTTGAGGTCCAGCTCTCTCTACTGCTCCTGGGAAAATCCAGTTGGGTATACAAGATCTGACCCTTGCACCTATGTGTTTATTTTCAAATATTGGAAATATTTCACATAAGGTTAGAGGCTATATGCATTCTGGAATCCACGAAAGACACTCCAATAGTGGAGTTACAGTGAGGAGGGGCGACCAGAATCAAACTAGGTTGACAGGACTGAGTACAATAAACTGATGAGATCTTTCTCACCAAACGTTGGAAACTTGCAACAAGTAGGATACACATTTTCGGAGTACCCCTATTTGGAGGGCTGAACTTTGACGTGAAATGTTTTTATTGGGATGAATATAATATTTTCTTGAGATTTTTGAAAAAGTAAGTGTTAGAGTTATTATATTTACATTTATGTTTGTAACCTTCGAGTTCCGTAATCCCCTGTGACCCTTCGGGTTCCGTAACCCTCTGTCACCCTTTGAGTTCCATAATCCCCTGTGACCCTTCGGGTTCCGTAACCCTTGTACTCTCTAGGATTTTCTCTCTATATAAGAGATCCTAGCTCTATGGAATAAAACATCTCATTTTGTTTCTCTTCTCAACAATAAGTCTTGGGATTTGTAACTGACCAAAATGAGGCAAAAGTATATGGCAATAAACCATGATCAGAGTCAGCACTATGCTGATATTTTGCAAACTCCGCCTTTGGTTAAATTATTTCATTTGGTTCACTTCAGAATTTGCTTCTGCATTTAATTCTCTAAGCCTTGTTTCTCTTTGTCTTCCTATGATGTGGAAATGCGCATGGGATTGGAAACATTTGAATAGTTGTGTTGGGAGTCTTCAGTCTCTCTGATGATTGCTTTTGCTTTGAAGTATATCGCCATCTTCAACATGCAACAAGTTACATTCAACATCCAAGGTTTCCGATCTTCATAACATGCATCATCAACACTGTTCTCCTGACCTATGGTCTCGCTTTTCTTTAAATGCCCCCTTTCTTCCGACCTATGGTCTCGCTTGGATATGCCATGGCTGAGAAGGGCTTCGCTGCGAAGCTCTGGAGTTCGATGGTTTTGAATTGTTGTAATGCTTATAACGGATGCCTTCGTCATTTCGTCATCTTATGGGTTATTTGGCTCTCTCAAAACAGATGTGTTTCGGCAGGAAAACTGTTATGTGGAGAACTTGTTGATACACGTCAGGGTGTTGTATGATGTTTGGTCCATGTAAAGATATTATCAATATATTCAGTTTAGTTTATTTTAGGGTGCGACTCATTTAAAAAACACTCTGTTCGCCTGCCACATCACTCATCTGAATTGCTCTGCTCGAGTACCTTTCTGTACATCTCTCCATTTTTTTTCATCTACCTTGCTGAACATGCCATAGTTTTTGCATTTTGTTTCGTCACAATGTCCTAACATGTCTCATCCTTTATTTTTTTCCTTATCAGGCATACAACTGTCGCTTTAAAAGTTAGTCCTCATTTATCCTTCGCCCACTAGGTTACCCCAATTTAATTACTGCACGGTTCTTTAGGCCCGTGATTTAGAACCAGCATGAATTATTATTTTCCAGCAACTATTTTTACTAGAACTGTATTAAAACGATCGTCAAAGAGTAATAAAGAGTTCTCAGAGAGAGAGAGAGAGAGTAGTGGAACAAAGTTCTACATGACAGAGGAGGGCCACAAGACCAGCTGCCAAAAATTGCAACATAAAAGATGCCAAAGGTCCATACCAACCGGCACCTATCCAATCCATGTACCATATGGAGAGAGAGATGAGAGAATTGAATGATGTTGTGATATTAGTTATCTTTATTATTGGTTTTCTCATTTTCTATTTCTCGTTTCTTCTTTCTGTATTTGCCCAATAGGTTCATCTCCTATATAAGAGAACCCTAGGGCCTCTCATAATGCATTCGATTCTTTTCCCTCAACATGGTATCAGAGCGACGGTCCTTGACCGGAGTTCCCGTATCCCACCCTAACCCTACCCCCTCCCCCCCCCCCCCCCCCCCCCCGTACGCACGCCAGGCTGTCGCCGCCCCTCGACGTCGCCCAACCACCATCGACGCCGCTTGGGCCGCTGCTCGACACTTTAGCGCCGCCGCACGGCCTCCGGGCTGCTACTCCGGTCCCCTAGCGCCGCTGCGCGGCCTCCGTTCTGCTACCCAGCCACCCTCGACGCTGCCTGGGGCGCTGAACCGCCCTCTAGCACCGTCGTGTGGTCTTCGGGCTGCTGCCCAGGCACCCAACGTCGACGCCATACCCGAGGACCAGCCCCAAGGGCCTCCTCCCCGGCCCTTACGGCTGCCGCCTACGGTCCCAAACCGTTACCTTGACTGCCCAGATCGCCTTCAACCCTTCTGTGCGCCTCCAAACACGTCTGCGAGTCGTTCCACGATCTGATTTTGACCGGAAAGCGTGATTTCAGACCTATAATTCATGTTTTCTGACCCTAGCAAGGAAAGAAGATTGGTAAGGATGGTTGTATTAGTCTACACGTGCAACCAATCCTTCGTATGATCGTGTAGACTTGTTTATATCGTTCGATTCCCTAGTTGAGTTCCGTTTTTTTGGCCATCTTATCATCATGTCAAAGAACAAGGGTGGCATTTTCTCATCCGGAGCCTTCAAAGGCCCGCTCCCATCGTTAAGATGGATGTGACCAACTATGAGTTGTAGTCCATGCAATTTCTCACCCTCATGCAGTGCAACAACAAGGAGCACATCTTGACAGATGCAGAGCCAGGATAAGATTGGGGCAAATGCTTATTGGAAGCAAGATGACACGTATGCACGTGTTTGGCTTTGTGGGACCCTCACTACAGAAATAACCAATGACATTCTGACTCAGCCCACTGCCAAGGCAATGTGAGACACGTTGGCATCTACCTATGCTCAAGGAAGAATGAGGCCAAGATCCTTCAGCTACAATTTGATATCTACAATACCATGCAGAATGATCGCCCTTTGCATGTTTACTACTCTTCGCTTCGTGGCATGTTTGAGAAGCTTCATAGTTTCATGCCCATTACGATATCTACTGAGCAGCTGAAGATGTATAGGAACTCCATGATGGTTGGAGTCTTCATGGCTGGACTTGACACAGAGTATGATGCTACACGTACTCAGCTTCTTATTGGCGCTACCATACCTCCCATAGAGGAGGCCTATAGTCGTCTCAGCCAGATCATCATCCCTTTGACAACACGTCTTCGCCCTTTTCAACGATGGTCGCTTCTCGTGGCCGAGGAGGGGCGATCCAGTCCAGAGGGCGCACCTCTCGCGGAAGAGGCAGTGGACGCCAGCGTGGTCCTTACACCTACTGTCGCAAGCCTGGATATACAGAGGATGCATGCTATCAGAAGCATGGATATCCTGTTTCTGGTCGTGTAGTAGAGGCAGATTGTGTCTTCAGAGACTTCAGCTCCCCATGTCGATCCTTGCCTGGATGATATTATCTCTCGTATTAGAGAGATCATGACTCATACTGCTGACACCACCACTATAGATACTGCAGCAGCAACCAGAGCTTTTTCAGTCTCCTCAGGTATCACCTATGCTTTTACTGGTAGTACAGATACAGACATGACAGAGTGGAGTATAGATTCTGGTGCTTCTCACTACTTGTGTGGAGACAGAGCGCAGTTGAGGTCTTACAGGACTATACCACCTGGCAGATGGGTTGTCATTGCTAATGGTGACCACTTACCCGTTACAGGATAGGGGGAGGTGCATTTGACCCCGTCCATGCGTCCTTAAGAATGTTTTATATGCTCCTGCCTTTCGGATGAATTTACTTTATATTAGTCAGATCACTAAGGATCTGCATTATCGTACCGTCTTTAACCCATCATCTCTTGTGTCTCAGGACATACTCACGGACAGGGTGATTGGATGTGGTCGTGAGCAGCGGGGACTCTACAGACTGGTTCAACCTCCTCATGCTAGTGTTTCTACTATACCTACTGGACTTGTCTCTCCATATCTGTAGCACCTTAAGTTTGGACATCTTTCTCTGCGGAAGTTATGTCATGTCCTCCCTCAGATTTCTACGAGATACTCCTTTCAATGTGAGGCCTGTCAGCTTGGGAAGCATCACCGTTCCTCTTTTCCATCCCGTCAGAGTCAGAGCAGTTCTCAGTTATTTGAGCTCCTTCGTTTAGACATTTGGGGTCCTAGTCGTGTTCCTAATCACCAGGGATACCATTTTTATCTTGTAGCTGTCGATGATTTTTCTAGACTTTCGTGGGTCTTTTTATTGAAGAATAAGCGATCTGTTATCAGTATTTTTATTAATGAGATAAAGAATATTTTTCCTGCCAATATCAAATATCTCCGTTCTGATAATGCCTTGGAATTCTGCACCTTACAGCTTTCTAAGTTCCTTAGATCTCATGGCATTGTCCATTAGACCTCATGTGCCTATGCTTCACAGCAAAACGGTGTTGTCGAGCGCAAACAATGCCACTTACTTGATGTGTCCAGAACCTTGTTAATATAGAGTCGTGCTCCTCATGCTTATTGGGGCGATGCTGTCCTTACCGCTTGCTATTTGGTGAACCGTATGCCCTCGTCTGTGTTAGGAGAGAAGATTCCTTTTTCGAGAAGGATCTTTTCTCCCTTACACCCCGTGTGTTCGGATCATGGAAGGACATATCGATATCGATATCGTTTCTGTTGGAGTATAAGTTGTATGCACCTATTGTGTTGTAGCAGGGTAAATGGATCCTGGAGGAGATCCATTTACCCCATCCAATGTTTAGTCCCACATCGTCCAACGGTGGGACTTGGAGGCTCTGGAGAGGCTATATAAGGAGCCCCAGACCTCCTGTACTCATTGAGAAATTCAATAGAATATCCGCCCCTTAGAGGGCTTCTCCCGTGGTTTCATCCCGCTCCTCATGGAGTAGGGTTCCACGTAAAATCCCGTCTTCTTTATATTTCTTTATCTTTTTCCATGTTCGCTTCCGCATATTTATTTTATAACATGGTATCAGAGCGGGTTCGATTCTCGAGGATTCTACATTCGTTTATTATTTTGTTCAAGATTCGATGAAGATGATTATGTTTATTTTGTTCAAGTTCGAGGGCTAGGGTTATTCGAAACCCTAAATATGTTTTTCGTTCCTGAAGATGTCGATTCCTATTCTGGAGATATTTTTTAATCATTTCTGATGCATCGAGATTCAAAAGAAACTAGGGGTTTCTTTTGCCAAACCCTAGATGTGCTGAGGGTTCTTGTGCTCCAGCGCGCACTGTCGCGCAACTCGCGACTCCAGGCACGCACGCCCCAGCGGAATCACCCTCCTCATCTCCTCGCAACCTACTCCAGCGCGAGAGAACTCCAGCAGGCCACCTCTACTCGTGACGAGGCAACTCTCACGCACGTGAGATCTCCAGGCGATGATCTTCAACGCGGCGGCAACCGTTACTCCAATGCGGCGGCAACCCAGACGACACTCCACCCGCTCGCGCGATTCCAGATCGCTTCAGGCCCCTTGCGCCAGGCTTCTCGATGCCCTTGCGCCACTCCAGGAAGTCCGTAACCTCCCGGCGGCGCCGCCCTTTGACTCCTGCTCCTCGCGCGCAGCTCTGGCACCAGCCCTGCAACGACTCTCAGGCAAGATCTCGCGCACCCTCCGATGCACCACGCACCCTCCTCGCGCGAAGCCTCGCGCGAGACCTCGCGCATCAACCCCGATGTCATGTCTTCTCCTCCATCAACGTGCGGCAGCAGACCCAGGCCACCCTCGAGCTCCATGCGGTAGCAGACCCAGGCGCACCCTCCTCGCCGAGCCGCCCCTGGCAGCGCCTCTCGCGCCGCAGCCCCGCGCGCAGCAACTCCTCCCAGATGGCGCTCCCCACTGGCGGCGGCATCCGCACGAAGAGAAACCCCGATCGTGGGGGTCCAGGCGGAAAACCCTAAGCAGGGATGCCTTCATTCGAGGCCCTAAGTGGGCCGTTTTATAAAAAAAAGGCGGTTTTTTTTTGGGCTATTTTGAGCCCACGACAAAAAAGAGAGAAGGGAGCATTTGAAAAAAGAGGGGAGGGATTATAAAAAAAAAAGAGGAGGCCTGATTTTGAAAAAAAAGGGGGAGAGTGAGAAAAAAAAGGAGAAAGAAGATGTTATTAAAAAAAAATTGAAGTGGAGTGAGTGCTTTGTAAGCCCAAATGGGCAAAGGTTTTTTTTGTTGTTAAAAACGAAAAAAAACGAAAAAAAAATGAATTTCCGAAAAAGGCGCGTACAATAGAAAAAGCCGTGCGCATTTTTTTTTTAAAAAAATGTGAGCTTTGGAAAATGCCGAAAAAAAATATGATGAAACGGCATGAAAAAAATGTTTCAAAAAAAAAATCAAATAAAAAAAATGGACGGCTTATTAAAAAAAATGATGAAGAAAAGCCGTAAGGAATCCTTTTGAGAATATTCATGTTTTCCCCAGATTTATGTATTATTTTATCTTCTCCCAACGTGGTCATATAATGTCATTCCGACCAGTATGGGAGAAAGGGGGAGTATATGTAGAGTCACAGGTCTATTCGGTTCAGATCCAGATTGATGCAGATTTCCAGACCAATCAGATTCCAGACTCTACGGTTCAGATCCAGGTTCAGACTCGACGATTGTCTTCCGAGTCCAGGTTCAGACGCGCATGAGTGTGCGGTCATTTTGAGATGAGCATATGTTGCCATCTTCAGTTCGAGGTCCCCATCATTCTTGTTGTTGTTCGGCCAGAGTTTTCATGTGAGCCATAGGGACTCCAGAGCAGAGGACCATTCCCTTGAGGGCAAGGGTTTTCATGTGGTATCATAGGTACACCAGAGCAGTGCACCATTCTCTGAGCCAGATGGGAGAGACACAGTTCTCCGACGAGGAGACTTCAGGCGCAAGTTCAGACTCGATGGTCAGATTCCGAGTCTTCCGTTGACTCACACTCCAGCCCGTTCGTCCTCCTCTCACCTGCACGACATGAGAAGCAACGTCCTCGACTGCAGCATGTGCGCGTTGGGTTGATATTGTCCGTAGTGTCTTGTAGCGTTGAGTTGAGTTTCTGTCTGTTTGTCCAAGCTGAGCATTGCATGCTCCAGCTTGAGGGGGAGTGTTGGAGTATAAGTTGTATGCACATATTGTGTTGTAGCAGGGTAAATGGATCCTGGAGGAGATCCATTTACCCCATCCAATGTTTAGTCCCACATCGTCCAACGGTGGGACTTGGAGGCTCTGGAGAGGCTATATAAGGAGCCCCAGACCTCCTGTACTCATTGAGAAATTCAATAGAATATCCGCCCCTTAGAGGGCTTCTCCCGTGGTTTCATCCCGCTCCTCATGGAGTAGGGTTCCACGTAAAATCCCGTCTTCTTTATATTTCTTTATCTTTTTCCATGTTCGCTTCCGCATATTTATTTTATAACAGTTTCGATATCGTGTCGATATCGATATATCGACGATATATCGACGATATATCGATATATCTAGGAATCTTTCTGAAGAAAATGCTGAAAATCGGATATATCGATTTCGATATCGATATCGTGTCGATACCGATATATCGGCGATATATCACCGATATATCGGGATACGGCCTTCCATGGTTCGGATCTGTTGCTTTTATTCATGATGTCTCTCCAGGGCGTGACAAGCTCTCTCCTAGAGCTGTTAAGTACGTGTTTGTCGGCTACTCTCGTACCCAAAAGGGGTATCGCTGCTTTGATCCGCTAAGGCGGGAATACTTTGTTAGTGCTGACGTACTTTCTTTGAGAATGTCATGTATTTTTCTCCGATAAGTGACAGACTTGCTCCAACTGACTTTGATGATGAGATATACATGCCACCACCTCCTACATTCAGTCCTTCACCTTCATCTACTCCTGCTCTTCTACCACCGCCACCTCCACCACCTGCTCCTTTGGTTTAGTTTTTGCCACGTGTTTTTACTCGCATGTCTCGCCCTATTCCCCCTGCTCACATGCCTTGCTCATCAGCCATCACACATCAGGTATGTAATGATTATATTGTTTCTACTGATGGCACTACTGAGTTGTCTGTGCAGCAGGATTCTAGACAGGATGAGCAGGTGCCCTCTCCAGAGGGAAACCTACCTGCTTCGGACTTGGCATATGATCTAGACGTACCAATTGCTCGGTGAAAGCAGAAACGAGCTTGTGCTACTTACCCTCTTGTAACCTAGGTTTCTTTGAGCAGGTTGCCAGAGGATTTCAGGAGGTTTACTTTGGCACTATCAGCCTGCAGATACCACGAACATATCAGGAGACTCTCAAGGATAGTTAGTGGATGAGCGTCAAAAAAAGGGATAGTTAGTGGATGTTAGCCATGGAGGAGGAGATGGTTGCGCTACAGTCACGTGCTACGTGGAGCCTTATTTCTGTTCATGTTGATGCATATGTTGTGTGACGTAAATGGCTGTTCACTGTGAAACACCATGTGGATGGCAACGTGGATCGCTATAAGGTGAGACTTGTAGCACGAGGGTTCACCCATACATATTGGTTGGACTATCAGGATACTTCCTTTCTAGTTGCCAGACACTCTACTATGTGTTTTCTACTTTCTGTTACTGTGACACGAGATTGGCCCCTTTATCAGCTTGATGTGAAGAACACCTTCCTCTATGGTGATCTACAGGAGGAGGTTTACATGCAACAACTACTTGGTTTTGCTGCTGCGGGGGCGTGTCAAAAGGTTTGCAGGCTACACAAGGCTATTTATGGCCTTAAGCAGAGTCCAAAGGCATGGTTGCAGAAGCTCTCGGACGTAATAGAGCAACATGGGTTTGTGAGATCAACTGTCGATCACTCCTTGTTCATATAGAGGACCCAGAGAGGTACTACAATCATTCTTGTTTATGTTGATGACATTATTGTTACAGGGCATGATGAGCAGGGTATTAAGGGTGCCAAGGACTTCCTAGGTCAACAGTTTGTGACCAAGGACCTTGGACATTGACGTTACTTCCTTGGATTAGAGTTTGCCAGGAATCAACGAGGTCTTGTGATGACCCAGAGGAAGTACATTATAGATCTTCTTTCAGAGACAGGCATGACAGATTGCAGACTTGCCACTACTCTTGACCTGAGCATGAAGCTCTATGATGATGACATTGCTTAGGTCGATAAGAGGAGGTACAGAGAGCTTGTTGGCAAGCTACTATATGTGACGATTTCCAGGCCCGACATCATTTGCCGTGAACAAAGTCGGTTTATAGAGCAGCTCAAACAGGTACACATGGATGCAATCCATATGATTCTGAGATACCCGAAGACTTCACCTGGTAGTGGACTTCTATTCACCAGAGGCACATCTCTCTCAGTTACATCATGTACAGATGTAGATTATGCTGGGTGTCTAAAGGATAGAAAGTCTACATCAGGTTTTGCTGTGTTCATAGGGAACTCTCTTGTTTCATGGAAGAATAAGAAGCAGATTGTGGTTGCTAGATCAAATGCTGAGTCGGAATACAAGGCCATGTCACATGCGAGTACATAGATGATATGGGTCAGATCTGTTCTTACCGACCTGACTATAGATGTGCCTCTTCCCATGCACCTCCAATGTGATAATCAGGTTGCTCTTTTCATTACCAACAACCTAGCCTTTCATGAGAGGACAAAGCACATAGAGGTGGATTGTCACTACACTCGTGACATGATATAGAAGGGTATTATCGCCACTAGGCATGCCAACTCTGGAGACCAGACAACAGATGTACTTACAAAGGCCCTAGCGAGAGGACCTTATCAGAGATATGGTTCCAAGCTGAGTCTGATTAATATCTACGCTCCAGCTTGAGGGGGAGTGTTGAAATATTAGTTATCTTTATTATTGTTTTCTCATTTTCTATTTCTCTTTTCTTATTTTTGTAATTTGCCCAATAGGTTCCTCTCATATATAAGAGAACACTAGGCCCTCTTATAATGCATTCGATTATTTTCCCTCAACAAATGAGATAATCTTATTCAAGATGTTTAGGGGTTCTTGTATAGATCGAATCCTTAGATCACTCATAAACGAGAAATTACATAAAAGGACCACGATGGGTTACAACTAAATTGAACAAATAAAGTCGTTTCTAACACTACCTGTGACACCCTTGGATCCGGGCACCCGTTTACGCCGCATTCACACTATTACATTTGCAAGCGGTCACATTGAGTTATTGAAAATCAGGGAAAATTTTTCGCATTGCTACTGCATATGAATTCAATCCATATTCACAACCACAAAACTAATAACGACAAGTGCCACCAATCATTGTATTTCATTAATCTCCATATTTTTACATCATGTACAAAAGGCTGACAATACATATAATATCCCAAACATGTGCAGAAGATAAATGAAACATTTACATCATAATTGAATAAAAAATGCAACAAAAAAATTATACCATCTCGAATATACCTTATCGCCTGAATCATCAACAGCTACTGTACTGCATGCTCTTTGCCTGTCAAAACATGCAAGGTAGAAGAGGATGTCACAAATGTGTGTACAAGAAGCAGTTTAACAAAAATGACAAGTAATTTACTATGTGCAAAAGAAAGCAAGCAGATAGGCATGTATGAATGAAAATCTACCGCTACCTGTAGAGGTAATTATATATTTAGTGTATTGTTTATTCTATTTTTGTTTATCGGATGACTTACTATGTAATTTACCCTTGGGTCCTCTCTATATAAGAGAGCCTAGTGTTTTATGGAATATAGATTGCTCTTTTTTCTCCAACATGGTATCAGAGCAGGAAACCTAAACCTAACCCTAACCTGCCGACCCCCACCCCCTCCTTCGGAGCCGCTTCCTCTCCTCCCCTCTTCTCCCGCAGCCGCCGAGCCCTAGAGGCACCGTCGCCTCTCTCTAGTTCTATCTACCGCAGCCGCCGCCCTCTACCGCCCCACCTACCGCCGCCAAGCACCACCGGGGCCTCCACCGCTTGGCCTCTCTCCAACGTCGGCGTATTCTCATTCGTAGGTCCCTCTCCCTCTCTATGGATTTGAGTGCGTAGTGTCTACATATGCACTCAAATCCTGTCCAGTTTATGTAGACACTTCTTCATTGGTCTACAGATCTTAGTTCTTCGTTTCCAGCATCATGTTAGATAACAAAGTTGATATGCCCTCCATAGGTGCATTCAAAGGTCCTGCGCCAATAGTCAAGATGGATGGACGAATTATGAGCTCTGGGCGATGCAGTTCATGAGCCTCATGAAGTTGAACGGTAAGAAACACATTCTTACCGAAGAAGAACCGGCAGCGAAGACTGGGATTTATGCCTCCTGGGAAGCTGATGTTTCATATGCCAAGGTCTGGCTTTCAGGCACACTGACGATGGAGATTGCGAAAGATGTTCTCCATCAACCCATCGCTAAGGCAATTGGCGGTTGGCTATGGAAAAAGAAATGGCAGCTTTACAGTCACGGGGTACAATGGAGCTTGGTTCTCGCTCCCTCTGGTGCATCTATTGTTAGCTGCAAATGGGTATTTACAGTAAAGAACCATGCAGATGGCAACCTAGATCGATATAAGGTAAGGCTAGTGGCAAGGAACTTTACTCAGACTTATTGTGTGGACTATATGGATATATTCTCTCTCCCGTGGCTCGTCACTTTACTCTTCGCATTCTTCTATATGTCGTTGTGGTACGTGACTGGTCCATCTTTCAGCTTGATGTCAAAAATGCATTCTTATATGGTGATCTGCAGGAAGAAGTCTACATGCAGCAACCACCAGGGTTTACTGCTGAGGGGGAGAATCATATGGTGTATAGACTTCACAAGGCGATATATGGCCTTAAACAGAGCCCAAGGGCGTGGTTCCAGAAGCTGTCCCATCTAATTGAATGACAGGGGTTCAAGAGATCAACTCGTTGTTCATTCAGAAGACTTCTAGAGGTATGGTTGTCATCATGATATATGTTGATGATATCTTGGTTACAGGAGATGATGCCCAGGGGATAGAGATGGCAAAAGCATTTTTGGGCCGTCACTTTGTCATGAAGGATCTTGGTACCCTAAGATACTTTTTGGGGCTGGAGTTTGCTTGGAATGCACAGGGTCTTGTCATGACCCAACAGAAATATATTACAGATTTGCTGGTTGAAACGGGCATGGTTGGAAGTAGACCTTCGAGTACCCCTACGGATCCAAGTATGAAATTATATGACAATGATACTGAGGAGGTTGACAGGAGAAGATTCAGAGAGATGGTGGGAAAGCTTCTTTACATTGCTATAACTCGACCTGGTATTGCCTTTGCAGTGAGTCGAGGGAGCCAGTTCATGGAACAACCAAGACAGATACATATGGATGCCATATATGTGATACTAAGGTATCTGAAGTCTTCTCCAGGCTCGGGATTGCTGTTTAGAAAGGACACAGATTTATCCATTTCGGCATGTGCAGGCGCAGGCTATGTAAGATGTCCCAAGGATAGTAAGTCTATTTCAGGGCTTTGCAGTTTTTGTGGGTAGCTCTCTGGTTTCGTGGAAAAGCAAGAAACAAACTATTTGTGGCTAGATCAGTGCTGAATCTGAATATAGGGTGATGGCACAAGCAAGCACGGAGATGATGTGGGTTCGAGCTGTACTAGAAGACTTGCATATAAATGTACCTCTACCCATGCAGTTACAGTGTGACAATCAAGCAGCCCTGTTCATTGCCAATAACCCAACCTTTCATGAATGAACAAAGCATATTGAGGTAGACTGCCACTACACTAGAGATATGATTCAGAAGGGACTGATTTCTACTTCACATGTTAGTTCAGGGGAGCAGACTGCTGACATCTTCACCAAGTCGTTGCTCAGAGGATTATTCCAGATATGTTCTTCCAAGCTGAGCATGATTGATATCTATGCTCAGGGGAGTGTAGAGATAATTATATATTTACTGTACTGTTTATTCTATTTTATTTTATCGGATGACCTACTATGTAATTTACCCATAGGTCTCTCTATATAAGAGTGCCTAGGGTTCTATGGAATATAGATTGCTCTTTTTTCTCCTACACTACCTGCGTAGAAAAAGGTTTTCAAATTATTCTGCATGTGTTTCCCCATAACCACTCAATATCCCAATATTTCCCATTTATAACATTTTCTTATAGTAATTGAGGCCAGTAAGTATATGTCGTTTACTTATCATTGAGATCAAGTTATGGATCCTAATAGGGAGTTAGTGAGGTGATATTTTATTTTACTCTTAATTTATTTGAGATGGAAATGATAATATATTAATTGGATTTGCAATTTTATCTATCATTTTAAGGTCTAGTGGATAGTCTGTGGTCTTAGTCTTTGTATAACCTCACACTATGACTCTAAGGCGTGAGTAATACCTTAGGGTGCGTTTGGTTGGAGGGTTACCCCACTTTGGGTGGGTACCCCCCAAAAACCCCCACTTTTAACCTACTAGTGGGGCACACTCCCTTCCCATCAAAAAAATTATATATTATACCATTATATCATCTAAAAATCATAAAATACTCAACTTCTACTCACTATTCCAAACTTCAATACAATCACATCACAACAACCACCCACTTTTTCAAATTTCAATACAATCATATCATAATAACTACCAACTTTTTCAAATTCCAATACATTCACATCACACAAACCCTCCCAACCCTTAACCCACCAACCAAACACACAAACACAAAACCGGGTTATCTACCCTTGGATAACCCACGAACCAAACACACCCTTAGGGTTGGGGTGCCTCCGTAGGCATGCGGTGTTGTATAATGCATCCTAATTATGTTCCCAACACATCCACTAACTTATAGGGATTTCGAATCCAATTTAATTATAGTCACTTCCAACCAACTCAACTTATCATTAATTTCATCTCTTAACCCCTATACATTATAACCCAATCAACTTTAATTGTAACTCCTCCAGTCATCAACTGTAACTGACTCAGATGTAACCCTAGATGATTTAGATGTAGACATGGATGATTCGGATGTATCATCGCTAAGCCTGTTTGGCGAAAAGAATGAAAAACTTAAGTGGCAGGTAGCCTCCTATGATGCTCTTCCGTCTCGCCCTCTTATTGGAAGTGCGGTCCAATAGAGGGAAATGTCTACTCAAAACTACGCCACAAAGATGGGTGAGAGAGACTCTCCGGAAAAGTCGCTCTAAAAACCAACCCGACTAGTACGTGAAACGAGCTCGTACGAAAAACTGAAAACCGAGGATCCCCCGCATGGGTATCCTAAAACAGAGGGTCAACGGAGCTGGTCAAAAGTCGGGATCTCAACGAGGCGTAAAAACACTGCGAGCTCGCGTGAAACCGTGAAAAGGAATGGGATCCTAGACCCGCGCACTTGGCGGTCGCTGCCCTAACTGGGCTTCCTTTCCTCTGCCCAGTTGAAGATCACCGCACCCTCACTCACTCTGATGTAAAAGTCACCATGACTGGCGCTCTTGATTACTAACATTGTTATTATCATTGATTCTCCATCATACTCATTTATTTGACTATTAATTCCTTTTTCAATCTTTTGTTTTGATTAACAGTATAGATTTGGATGTCTTAGTCAACGTTTTTTATTGATTTTTAGTTTTACGGTGGATTGAACCAATCTATGTCTTGTGTCATACTAATGATGTATAAAAGGTAGATCAAAATAATGTATTACTTGATAAGGATTAATTGGCACAATGATCTAAACAATCATTTGATGACTTCCTAAGAAAATACTATTGATATTCCAATATTTTGTAAAATTGACAAGTGCCATTAGGTCCCAAGAAAAATATAAAAGAAGTGGCAAGAATGGAAATGGAGTAGATAAG
Organism: Ottelia alismoides; assembly: GCA_037367405.1. Taxonomy (NCBI): domain Eukaryota; kingdom Viridiplantae; phylum Streptophyta; class Magnoliopsida; order Alismatales; family Hydrocharitaceae; genus Ottelia; species Ottelia alismoides. The sequence continues at coordinate 372,503 of JAZKJV010009570.1, read as the reverse complement.
TTAGGTGCGGTTCTTATTATATCTTGTTTACTAATTCGTCAATGAGTCCATTAGTGCATTTATTTATGAAAAAAATTATTTTGAAGTTGATGTTCCGATAAGCCCCGAGTCTAGATTCTATTAACACATGATTCATCTGTTTAACTATTACTTGTTCATAGTTATTTATTTGTTCCATGATCCGTTTAGTTTGTACCTTTTGAATCTCCTCATAAGTCATAATATCCTGACTATAGTGCTTCGTTTGCTATCTTGGGGGAACATTGATTTGACACATATCCCAATTACTTAATTATTTTCTTGTTGGTTATCTCCCCTACTGCCATTGTAACCAAAGGGATGCAATCATAAATGCATGTCTGGTTAAATACCTTGGGTGCTCTGATAACTATAGTACAATACTACGGTGGGACCTTAATTTCCAAAGATGGCCAGACCGGAATATGAATGCTAAACTGGAATGTTGGTAGTAGAAATCGTGACTATCATTTCCCCTTCTATTTGTTTAAAGCAGAAACCAAAACTGAAATTTTCACTCCTATATATATGTATACAAGAATTTTAGCAAACAATAACAGAGAATTAGAATAATAAATTCTTAATAAACTTTTTTTGAAAAAGTAACCGAAAATTTTAGATTTACAATTCTCAACAAATATTAACATGAAAATTTAATTACTAATTCTCAGCAACAACACTAACAAGAAATTAATTTTATCCATTCTTACTAAAAACTCCAGCAACAATAACAGATAATTTGATTTTATAATTCTCCACAAACAATAACAGGAAATTAGAATTTCATAATCTCCAACTTAAAATTTTTTTGCATTATATATGTTGGAGTATTTGGTTATGCGTCTATTGAGTTGTAGATGGGTAAATGGATACCTCCAGGATCCATTTACCCCATCCAGTAGTTCAGTCCCACATCGTCTAGTGGTGGGACTTGGAGGCCCTGTGGAGGCTATATAAGGAGCCCCAGGCCTCCTGTATCAGATGAGAAAAAGCAATGGAAAACACACCCCTTTGAGGGCTTCTTCCGTGGTTTCATCCCCTCCTCACGGAGTAGGGTTCCACGTAAAATCATGGTGTTCCCATGTTGATGTTTCTTATTATTATGCTATGTTTATCGTTTCCGCTTCCGCTTTCGATTTTCTAACATGGTATCAGAGCGGGTTCGATTCTCGAGGTTTTTCATGTTCTTTATTTGTTCGAGATTCGATTATGGTGTTTAGTTCTTGAAAGATCTAGTCGTGTTCAAGAAGAATTCTGTTTCACATATTCAGTTCTAGGGTTTGTCATCGAAACCCTAAATAAAAGCATCTCGGGCATTGCTCGAGTCAGGGTTTGGTCTCCATCATTTCTCGTGCGGACGTGCACTTCCAGCAAGCGCAGCGCGCTCCTGCGCGGCTTCTCCCTAGCGTGTTCATCTTCAAACAACATCACAGGAGAGTCTATTCCATGTTCTCTAGTTTTGTTGTTTAGGCGGCGAAGCTCCGGGAGTTGCCTCACATGAGTTCTTCCTCCTGGCAATGCGACTCTTCCACGCGCACGATGGGCTAGCGGCACCCTGGCGCGATCCAAGCGGTGCAGATCCAGCATCCACCTTCCTCCTGGCGCTCCTCCCATGTCCCAGTCGGAGCACTCGCACCACTCGCAGGCGCACCACTCGCAGACGCAACACAACGCAATCCTCTGACCTCCAGGAGGAGCCCTTGTGATTCATCCATGTTCAGCCCTAGCGGCTCCTTTAAAGCCCTTTGGCTTCAAGCTCCAGATGATACTCCAGACGATGCTTCAGACGATTCCGCCCCATGTGCGCGCAACCCCCAGCATCCAACCCCCTACGGCGCATCAGGCGATGCCGCGGTCCCCAGGAGGCGGCCTCAGCCTTCCAGGCGGCACCCAGCCAGCGACCTCAGCATCGTGAGGCGCAACCCCCAGATTCCAGCAGGTCGATCCTTCAAGTCCCAGATCGCAAGGCCTCCAGCAGGTGCCTCGATCTTGCCTCCATGTCATCGCACAAGCCCAGGCGGTGCCTCCTGGGAGGCGCACGTCTCTTCTCCAGCCCCAGGCGGCCGTCGAGCAATGACTCCCTTCCGAGGCGGTGCCTCGATCACCTCCCAGCCGAGTCGCGCAGTCGCGTGACTCCAGAAGTCTCCAGGAAAAACCTGATGGCGACGAAGCTCACCGGCGCCTTGCGCGATCCCCAGGGCCTCGCGATCCTCTGGTGGCGCCATATCAATCTTCGGCGGCGCACAGAACCCCATCGGGGGGGCTGGGGTTCCAAGGTGGGTTCCCAATCGTGGGAACCCTAAAAGAGCACTTGCGTTATCTAAAAAAAAGAGGAAGAGAGTTGGGCCCAAGTGGGCCGATAAAAAAATGTGTTTCGAGAAAAAAAAAGGCGCGTGCAATAAACAAAAAAAAAGAGCCGCACACATTTCGAAAAAAATGATGATGAAAAGCCGTAAAGAAAATTGGTTGAGACGACTTAAAAAAAAGAAAAGCCGCAAGTTTCATCTTGTTCCCCCATCTATCTTGTCTTCTCCAACTTTATCGATTTGTCTGTTTTCCGACAAGTATGGGAGAAAGGGGGAATATATGTAGAGTCACAGGTTGTATTCAGATCCAGATTGTCAGATCTTCCAGATTCAGATGCCAGTCTACAGACCAGCCATATTTTCCAGACTCTACATATGATCAGTTGTTCAGACTCGACGATTGATTCTGATTCCACAGGTGTGATGCGCAGATTTCAGACTCGACAGATTGGTCTGAGTCCAAGTTCGAGGCACTCCATGATGAGGCCCATTTTTCGAGTTCTCCAGAGAGAGACTCTAGTTTCAGACACGCACAAGGATGCGGTCATTTTCAGATGAGCATATGTTGCCATCATTTGTTCGTGGTCCCCATCATTATTCTTGTTTTGTAGGCCAGAGTTTTCATGTGAGTCATAGGGACTCCAGAGAAGAGGACCATTCCCTTGAGGGCAAGGGTTTTCATGTGGTATCATAGGTACACCAGAGCAGTGCACCATTCTCTGAGCCAGATGGGAGAGACCCAGTTCTCCGACGAGGAGACTTCAGGCGCAAGTTTCAGACTCGATGACCAGATTCCAAGTCGTCAGTTGACTCACACTCCAGCCTGTTCGTCCTCCTCACCTGCACGGCATGAGAAGCAACGTCCTCGACTGTAGCAATGTGCGCGTTGGGTTGATATTGTCCGTAGTGTCCTGTAGAGTTGAGTTGAGTCTCTTTCTGTTTGTCCAAGCTGAGCATTGCATGCTCCATCTTGAGGGGGAGTGTTGGAGTATTTGGTTATGCGCCTATTGAGTTGTAGATGGGTAAATGGATACCTCCAAGATCCATTTACCCCATCCAGTGGTTTAGTCCCACATCGTCCAGTGGTGGGACTTGGAGGCCCTGTGGAGGCTATATAAGGAGCCCCAAGCCTCCTGTATTAGATGAGAAAAAGCAATAGAAAACACGCCCCTTTGAGGGTTTCTCCCGTGGTTTCATCCCGCTCCTCACGGAGTAGGGTTCCACGTAAAATCATGGTGTTCCCATGTTGATGTTTCTTATTATTATGCTTTGTTTATCGTTTCCGCTTCCGCTTCCGATTTTCTAACAATATATATTTATCTAAACAACAATGATTGGAATTTCATCTTCAAATCATTTTCTTTTCTTCTTAAACAACATAATTAACAATCAATCTAAGATTCAGGAAATTTGAAGCTTATTTCATGAATCCAAATCCCAAATTCTCAACAAGCATGGAATTAATCGTGTAGAAACACATGCATGGCAGCAAGAGGATGGGTTATGGTATTGTATCTAATTATATCACAATTTTCTAGAGTAAGAGAGCTGGATCAACTCATGCATCAATCCAACTTGTATGGAAGAAGGGTTGTAGCTGGAAGGGTTTGGAAGAGGGCTTCAATAGCTCTATTTGCAGGAAATAGAACAATAGACTCCTCTAGAAGACTGCTGGACAACAATATTAATTAAGAGTGGAATGTGTTTTATAGGAAAAGAGAGAAGGGAGAGAGAGTTGGAAGCTAAGAATGGTAAAAGAGGAAGGCCCTTGACGTTGGATTTGGAATATATATATATATATATATATATATAGAAAGAGAATAAGGAAGGTGGGGATGAAGCTTCCTCTTCCATGACATCTCTTGTGACATCATCATGTTGATGTCAGCATGATGATGCCATATTTACAAATTATTATTATTATTATTTAAAACAATTTTGACTTCATCCATGATATCAACAATGACATCACTAATGATGACCTCACCCATGACCTTGTAAGTCACAAAGTATTTTAGCTTTATTATTGTATATATATATATTTATACTTTGTGAAAAACTTAAAAGTCGATCATTCTCGCGCATCGAGCGTTGGATTTCGACGCGCATTATCTTAAATAAATTGTCTCCGAATGGCGATCAAAATGAGTATAATATTGATAAACTTTTGATCGGATATGAATGCCCGATATTTTCGAGATACAGTTTCGGTTTATTGTTAAATTTTTGCGATTTAAAAATACCAAACGACCTTCGATTGACGAGCAGTCGATTTCGTTGCTCTTGTTTCGTCTAATCGTATTTTATGGTGGTCTCGATTGGTTTTTGCGGTTTCCGAATTTACGTCGTGGCTTTTTCGGGCACGCATTACGATGCGATCAATTTTTTATCGATATCGCCCGAACGACTTTTGATTTGCAATTAGTTGATCGATTTAAGTTATTTAGCATTGGCCAACAACTTTATTGGGTTAATTGGACCCAAATTGGATCGGGTTCGGGTTTGTGCGAATACAGATGTTACACTCCCCCTCAAGTTGGAGCATATCTATCTATAATGCCCAACTTGAAGATTATCCACGAGAGGTGTTTCTTTGGTAGCGCCTTCGTGAATACCTCTGCAAGCTGCAAATCAATGGAGATGTGTGGAGTAGTGATCTTCCCTCCTCGTACATCATCACGAACAAAGTGACAATCAATTTCAATGTGCTTGGTCCACTCATGAAAAACATGATTAGTAGCAATGTTTGTAGCATACTTGTTGTCACAATATAGAGGAACATGAGTAGTGACAACAATACCAAGTTCCATTAGAAAAGAGAGACTAAGTAATCTTACAGGTGGCTTGAACCATCGCCCTGTATTCTACCTCTGCACTCTATTTGGAGATTACGATCTGCTTCTTGCTTTGTCAAGTGATAAATGTCTCCACCAACCATCATAGCATATCTTGTAGTGGATCAACGATCCTCAGCTGAACTAGCATAATTTGCATCAGCATAAGTGGATACATTAGTGTGGCCATTGAACCCATAGAAGAGGCTTTTCCCTAATAATTCCTTCAAGTAGAGTAGGATTAGATGAACATCTTGTCAATGACTGTAAAGTGGTTTCTCCATGTGTTTGGCTGGCTCTACTCATAGCATAAGATATATCCGGCCTAGCGACAGTAAGGTAAAGCAATTTGTCGACTAAACTTTTGTATCGTGTAGTATCTTCAAATACATGATCAGCTGAAGTAGAGTGCTTCTTCAGGTCTGCAAGATGCCCGAAGGCTTGCATCCAAGTAGTACAACCTCAGTTAGGATGTACAAGCAATACCTCCTTAGTAAGAGGTGAAGTCCCTCTGTAGTACGTATAAATTCTATGCCAAGTAGCAGAGTTGGCCAAGGTTCTTAGTGACGAAGACCTTCTGAAGGAAAGTCGTGGTCTCTAATATACCTTTATCATCATCATGTGACAACCATATCGTCAACGTAAACTACAAGTATGATAGCACCACTGGACCGTCGTTTGACAAAAACGGAGTAATCGGATGTTGTTCTCTGAAAGCCAGGAGTATTGATCTCATGTGTGAGTCTATCAAACCATGCTTGAGGACTCTGCTTTAGGCCATAGATGACCTTGCGAAGTCGGCATATACACTCCCCCTTGACTTCTTAACTTGAAGGCTGCATCATGTAAGCCTCCTCAAGATCTCCATAGAGGAAAGCATTCTTCACATCAAGCTGAAATATATACCGTCCCTTATTGGCAGCTACTGAAAGGATAGTGTGAATAGAGCACATCCTTGTCACTGGAGAGAATGTCTCGAAGTAGTCAACCCCATAGGTCTGTGTAAATCCTTTAATAATCAATCATGCTTTCAATCTGTCAATGGACCCATCAGACAACTCTTTAGTCTTGAAGACCCATACACAAGCCACATATCGAATTCCTATGGGACACGGTGTAAGGTCACATGTTCCCCTGGATGTAAGAGCATCCATTTCCTCATTCATTACATGTCGCCAGCCATGATTCTGTAAAACACTACGACGTTCTCTTGGAACAGAACCAATCTTGAGAGCATCTGCATATCTCTTGTCAGAGCATGATAAAATAGTAGTAGAAATGAGATGAGACATAGGGTGGAAAGTACATTGCCGCTTTGTTCTGCGGAGAGCTATGGAGAGCTTCTGAGGAGCATCCGGGGCAGCAATGGTGAGAGCACTTAAAGATGGCATCTTGTCCTACAGAAGCGGAACATGCAAAGGTACAACAGAAGGCACAGATGTATGCTTGTGCTTATAAATAATTGACGGTGGAGGAAGATCCAAGGGCCCATGACAGACTGTGTAAAGAAACTAGCCTGTTCAAAGAAAATAGCATTAACAGAAATATAATGTCGGTGACCAACTAGGTCATAGCACATGTAATCCTTTTGGGTGCGTGAATAGCCAAGGAAAACACACTTGATCACCCTAGGTGATAACTTATCAGCGGTATGGGAGTTGTGAGCAAATGCAATACATCCAAAAATTCTCAGAGGTAGTGGGAAGGGCGACTCATTGGGGTAGAGTAACGCGAAAGAAGTGGACCCCTTTAGGATCGAAGAGGAGACCTTGTCGATAAGATGGACAACTGTAAGAATGACGTCATCCCAGTAGGTATTTGGAACTTTCATATGGGTGAGTAGAGACATAGCAATGCCAAGAAGATGTCTAAGTTTCCTTTTCGTTACCCCATTTTACTAAGAGGTATACAGACAAGAAGTTTGGTGTACAGTTCCCCGGGAAGCAAAGCAAGTCATCAAGTCATGTTGGGTGAATTCCAAAGCATTATCTGTACGAAAACTTTGAACAGAAGTAGAGAAGAATACTTTGATGTACTGAAAGAAATTTTTGATAATTTCATTGATCTTCGAAAGTTTGAACAGAAGTAGGTATTTTGAATGTTCCTTTAACAAAAACTACAAAATATTTGTGTCCACTTAGAGTACTGATCAGACAAGATCCCCATATATCAAAATGGACAAGAGAAAAAGGAACATCTTGACGGGGCTCAACACATGCAGGAAAGGATGCTTGATGATGTTTTCCGAACTAACATGCCTCACACTTAAAGGGCTTTAACGTAGAAAGTTTAGGGACATCATGGAGATAGACTTGACAGAAGGATGTCCAATGTGAAGATGCCGAAGTAAATGATCATCAGAGATAGACACAACACTAACAAAACTTGAATAGATGGAATGCCAAGATAGTAGAGGTAATTCTTCTCATGTCCCCCAGCAAAAATCTGCTTTGTCCGGATGTCTTGAAAATAACAACAAAACTCATCAAAAATAACCCGACATGTAAACTCCCGAGGATCCGGGTACCCGTTTACGCGACATTTGCGATATTACATTCATTAAAAGATCGCATTAGCTACTTGAATTTGAGGGAAAATTTTTCGCATTTGTATTTGAGGTTCACATCTAATTAACAACCACAGAACAACAACAAGATGTGCCACCAATCTTTTATTTCATTAATTTCCATATATATACAACATGTAACAAACTATGCTGACAGTGTATACATGTATCCCAAAAATATACAGAAGAGAAAAGAAAGCATTTGCCTCATAAACTGAATAAAAACTACAACTGTAAATGTTTGGTATATGTACGTATGCTCGGGATCATCTACCAGTTATTGAGTCGTAGGCTTCTTGCCTGCCAAGCATGAAAGGAATAAGAGGACTTCAACAAATGTCGATACAATCCAACATATAACATAAATAACATAATTTAATGTGTCCAAAAGAAAGCAAGTAGAGAGGCAATAATATTTAAATTTAACAAAACTACATGCATCAAAAAATGGTTTTCAAGCTACTTTGTTTGGATACCCCGTCATTTTCCATCACCCCATATTATTATAACCTTTTCATATATTAAATGATGGCCCATATGTATATGTCATTTCTTCTGTCATTTTGAGACATGTTTATGGATATTGATAATGAGGATGATGAGGTTATGATCTGATTCGTGGTTATATCTAACATTTCAAGTCTAGTGGATAGTCGGTGGTCTTGGTCTGATTGTGTCCTCACATTATGACTCTAAGGCGTGAAAGTTATCTTAGGGTTGGGGTGCCTTCGTAGGTATGCGGTTGAGTGTAATGCATCCTAACTAAGTTCCCAACACGCCCACTTAACTTATTTGTTATCGCTCACGGTAGTAGTTCTGAGATTCGATGATTTGTCGATAATTGATTGTTCATGATGATTGATGATTTTGTTCTAAGTTCAAGTGTAGCCAACTATAATTGATCTCAACTCTTAGCCATACTCAATTGTGGATTGACAGGGCGGGGGTCGAGGATTTCTGCAATGTGCTCTACACGGCCAGGCATCGTCGGAGGGGGGAGTTGCTGCGGCCTCTAGCCTTGGTGTGGTCTATTTGGTTGGCTAGGAATGAGTTGTTTTCTAGCCATAGGTTCTACAAGGAAAATGTCTGCATTCGTGCGTCTGGGCTGGTGCGCTCGTGGCTTGGTTAGAGCGCCTCTTTTCCTTTTTTTGTACTCTTCTTCTCGCTTTTAGCTCTTTTCTAATATAAGGGGTGAACACCTATGAGTGTATCCCCCACTTTCTGGTTTAAAAAAAACTCTTCTCTTGTACTATATTAGTTTGAACTATGTTTGAGAAGCTTTACAACTACTATCCTCTGTGTAATTGTGAGCTTCAAAATTCATATGGAAAATGCTTATTTTTTAGTAGTGGTGTAAAAGTCACCCGACTGGCCTGACTAGTAGGTCTGACTAGTCGAATCAGTAGGATGAACGACTGAGTACCGATTAATTCCGAATAGGCACACTAGTCGATCAATTTTTGCTTGGAGATACCATATTTTTATACGTTTTGTTTTTTTGTAAGCAAACTCATTATAATATGGTTAGTGTTTTATTCAAATTCAATTACTTTTTTATTTTATTATGATAGTATAAAAATATAGAAAATCTATGTAAATATATGTATAAAAATGAGTTACATATTTAAAATAATCATAAATTCAAAACTGATTAAAGTCCGACTAAATCTGATTAGTCACCTGGCTGCCGATTAATCCTTAGTCAGTGACCCGGCCGACCGAGTACCGACTTTTGCAACCTTGTTTTTTAGTATTTCTATCTGGCTTCGATCTCATTTATGATTCTGCAAGGAATCAATTACTCATCAGTGCAACGATTCCTTATATTGAAGAGGTGTATAGTCGTCTCAGTTTGGTTGCAATGCCTACTGCATTTAGACATAACATTGCATTGATCGGGGTTGCAACATGAGGTCGAGGAAGTTCTTTTGTTATGTGAGGTTTTGGTGCTAAAGGACTTAAAGACAGTCGTGGTGGCTTTAGGCCACATTGCGCCTTGTGTCAGAGAACGTCCTACTGAGGACACGTGTAGAAACATGGTCGTCTAACTTCTATTCATCATATCACATATAAGGTTGATCAGTTACCAAAGACACCCATTTTTAGGTACAATAAGTAAATGGATGTCTAATTAAAGCAGTTGAGGCAAGAGGCAAATAACTGGAACCAGCCTCTAGGACATTATCTCAGTCTTCTGGGTGATGCAGCATGATTCCACATTTTAGTCAACATTTTTAGTTTAAATTTTATCTAATTATGTAAAAGGCTCATTATACAAGGCCTTCTCCCCCTTTTCTTTTCTGCATGTTTCTTTTATTTTTAATTTTTATTTTCAGAAAGTTGTTGCTATTTGGGGGGGGGGGGACTTAGCCTCTATAAAGGCACCCCAATGCTAGGGTTGAAGGAGGTTTTGAATGAAAGTTTATTTTCCCCCTCACTTCTCTCTCTCTCTCTCCCTCTCTCTCTAATCCCGCCGCCCTCCCTCTCCCCCCCCCCCGTGTTTTTCCTTCGCCCAACCCTAACCCTCATCTTCACGCCGCCTCCCTCCCCTCTCCTCCCTCTCCCTCTCGCCGCCTCTTCTCTTCCCCCCCACAGGTTCTCCTCCGCCCCTTGCGGTTCACCGGCCCCGCCCGCATCCCGATCTTCCCCGCCCAGCACCCTGCGCCCTCCCGTGTGGGAGACCACGCGACCCCCGCCTCCCCGCGACTGCGCCACCGCCTCCCCCACCTTCCCTCGCCGCCCCAGTGCCGCACGCCCCTCCGAGCCGCCTCGCCCCCCCCCCCCTCCCCTTCCTGTTACATCGCCCTTGTCCCCCCCCTGGGACCGTGGCCTTCCCCCCACACACACACCCGTTACCGCCGGCACCGCCCCAGTCGAGCCCTGCACTGATCCGCCGTCCTGCGGCCTTGTTAAGAGCCTCTTGTGCCGCGACAAGCTTTCCAAGCCTCGAGGTGACGCCGACCAGATCTGAAGTTCGCCATTTTCTCCCTTGTCGATTGTGGTATGAGCGCCAATTCCACCATTTATTTCCACTGCATATTATTAGTTTGTGGTTTGCTATATTGTTGATTGGTTTGGCGAACGATTGAGATTCCGTGCCGCAAACAACGCTACTTATTTCCCATAATCGTTAACTATTCCTGTCGCCCTAAGTTTGTGGAGAAATCGGTGCAAAACTCGAGAAATTTTTTTTTGAGGCTCAAAACTCGAGAAATTTGCCTTCATTTGTTGCTGAATTTTTGCACATCGCCTATCATCTAATGTGTTTTCGTCATCTAGTCCGTTAGTTTCAACCTTTAGAATTGTTTAGTTAATCCGCTATTTAAGTAGATTGCATCACTGGGGCGATTACTGTTGTTTCATCTAGCTCATTAATATTACACGTGCATTTATTGTGTGGTTTTAATTGTGGTGCATGTCATTTATCTGTAACATCACACCATTTATGTAGAGATAGAGGACATGTCGTGGTCCACAAATATATTCCTCCATTACATGCACCGTACTCCGCGCGCTCCATATTTTCCTCTTAATCTTTTATGTATTAACCAACAATACTAATAAACTTAATTGTTATACCATCTTTGACCGTTTGCATGATGTGTTTCAAGATGTATTAATGGGTATAGGGTGATTGGATGTGGCCTTGAACAAGAGGTTTTTATCATGTCTTGTTGAGTCCTTTGTTTGGTTATTCATATAATTCTTTTTTATCGTCCTTTTTTACTTATATTTATCTTTTGCGGTTTGGTCACCTTCCAACTCAAAAACTTCTCAAAGTTCTTCCTCAGATGTCACTTTAGTCTACCTTCCATTGCGAGAAATATGAGTTACAAAAACATCAATGCTCTTTCTTTCCTAATGAGTCCACCTAGATACGCTCTTCTTCCTTTGAGTTGCACCATTTTGATTTGTGGTTGTGTTCTAGATCTTTAGTGACACGTATTTTTGTTGGTTGTTGATGATTATAGCAGGGTCAGTGAGTTTGCCTTTTTGAAGAATAAACATGAAGTTGGGAATGCAGTCAAATCGTTTATTTCTAAAACTTAAACTTAGCTAAAATTTTGTGATGTCAAATAATGCTCTTGACTTTCGTTTGTTTCTCGCTCTATCATTGTTGTTGTTCTATCAAGGACCATGTTGTCATACTTCTGACTTCTCAGACCTTTACATTTTTGCAAATAAATATCACCATATTCTCGATCTTGTTAGAACGCTCATGGTTCATAGCCATGCTTCACTTATCTTGGGGATGATGTTCTAACTGCTTGTTATTTGATCAATTGTATGCCTTCCTTTGTCCTTGATAAGCAAGTTCTTCTATCTCTTTTGTATGCCTAACAATATCTCTTTTCGATTTCTCTACATGTTCATAGTTGTTACTTTTGTACACTTTTTTATTCAAGATCATCACTAGTTGTCTTGATGGATAGTCTGGTGTTTTTTTGGATACTTAAGGACTCTGAGGAACTTCGATGCCATGACCCTTTCAGTAGGAGATATACTGTTATTGTTGATACTATATTTATCTAGTTTGTCATGTTTCTTTTCCATGTACTCTAGGTTGAGTACCCGAGATCTTGATTTTAAGGTATCTCTATCTCTTTTTTCTACTCATGATATCAACGATAAATAATATGGGATTTGTAGATAGCCGTTGTGATGGCCATGTTGCCCTCGAGACTTCTGCTCTTGAGTTTATGACATCTCCTACATGCAGAAGGTAGTTCATGATCAAGCTTTATTGATGGTACTTAAGTTGTTCCTGCAGTTGGCAATACAAAAAATGGTTTATAAGGATGATATACCTAGTATAGAGCATCTCAATGTTATCCTTACTTTGAGAAGGCTGACCGAATTTGGGTGGTCGCTTTGAGTAGGGCATTCAGTGGAATCTTGTTGTCCTAGAAGGGTGATTTGCTGAAGGTATCAGAGATTTTGGATGTGGTTTCCTCGTTGTTGATGGTGGCGATTCGTGGGGCAGATAATTTATGTTTCCTGTTTTCTATGGTGTTTGGCCCCTCTAGCTCGATGATCGAGTCTTTGCTTTGGGATGAGCTACCCAGCGAGATTGGGTTTTCTGAAGATTCTATGATTGATTGGTGGGGATTTCAATATCACTCTTCCGTATGTGGATCATCCATTTGAGAGGGGCAGGCAAGACCCTGGCTCTTCGGACTTGTTGGACTTTGTAGGGAGCTAGTCCCTGGAAGTGCCGGATGCCCATAATTCAAAGTATACTTGGTGGAACTTGTCTCCATAGTTTCATATTGATAGGGTTGTGGCCTTGATGGAGCTTCTCAAGGTGTTTGCATTGACATTAACGCATTCTCTGGCATGGTCCCATTCTGATCATACCCCTATGTGCTAGGAGATAGGGGAGTCCTGTGTTTCGAGCGATCTTGGCTGTTGGAAGATGGAGTTTGGGATATGGTTGCCCTCTATTGGAGGGGTGTATTATCATCCGATTATGCATCTAGAGACATGGCAACACGTCTTGTTGCCTTTCGCCAGATGTTGGTGGAGAGACCTCCGAAGGTATAGAGACGAGGACTGCCATGCAGGAGGAGGTGACCGGATTGGATTTAATGGAGGCTTTAACGGAGCTTGTGGAAGCAGAGAAGTTGGCTACGGATGAGCAATGCATGATCCTTGTGGAGGACAAGAAGTGAGCGGTGGAGTGTAAGCATCACTCGTGACAATGTGGTTGAAGGAGGGGGATGCCAATGCTTGTTTTTCCATGAAATGACTAGTGGTAAGACACGATGAAACCTCATTAGCTTTATTAAGGTTGGTGGTGTCCAGGTGGAAGGTGAACTGGAGATCGGGATTGCAATGGTAGGCCACTTGTGTCATATGGGTTGGAGAGTCCTTTTAGGGGGAGCTGTACAAGGTTGTTTGAGCACCAAGATTTATAGTTGGTGTGCTCATTTTCGATCTCAGAGATTTGGTCAACATGCTTTAATCTCAACGCTGATGGTTCACCTAGTTCAAATGGGCCCCCGATCTTCTTCTTCCGAGATTTCTATGGTCTTATTGAGCATGATGTGATGGTGGTGGTTGAAAAGATACAAGGAGAGAGCCATGGTTTCGAGCCGTTGAATCGCATGTTGGTCTTCTGTTGCCCAAGAAAGATGCGGTTATGCATATGGTAGATTTGTATCGATTGTCGTGTCCAATGCAACCTTCCTCATTGTGATGAAGGTGATGGACGATTGTCTTTACAGGGTTCTTGATTCGCTTGTGGTGGTGTCATAAACGACCTTTTCTTGGGAGACACTCGATGGGCGATGTGTTTTTGTCCTCGAAGATTATCATGAATTGGAAGAGAAGGAAGGTGAACAGTCTAGTGTGGAATGTGGTTTCCTTAATGCTTGTGACTATGTGACATGGAGCTTTATCCGGAATCTGCTCTCATAACGTGGCTCCCCTAACGAGTGGATTAGCTATATGATGAGATGTCTGATGACAACATTGTGTTTAGTTCTGATGAATGGGTGCCAAGAGGAGAATTCTTCCAACTGGGGGTGGGGGGAGGTGTGTCCCTTGGTGCCTCCGCTCTTTATCTTGGTCGTAGATGCTTGGACTCGAATGTTTATCGTGTGGAGGGTGGGAGCTTCTATAAGGGCTTTCACCTGAATAGCTTGTCAATCACTATCTTGTAGTACGTGAATGGCACTATCTTCTTTTTGGAGGGGGTTTGAGCGTGAGGGGAGCGTGATTGCTACAATGCTCGAGTTTTTGGGGTGGTTTTTGTGTCACAAGATCAATGGGGACAAGTCATCCTTTATTCATGTTGATACGAAAGATAAGGCAAAGGTCCGCAGACTTTGTTGAGATCTCCGTGAGGTTTGTTCCTTATTGTTTACTTGGGGTCGTCCGTGGTTTGTGGTCCTCTACGCCAGGTGGATTGGCTACTCGTGGAGTGACTGGAGTGCAAGCCGGGGGGGGGGGGGGGGTTGCAATGTTGCATACCTATCGCATGGCAACCACCTTTTGCTTTTGAGGGTGGTCTTGTCTACGATCCTTATTTTCTTTTTGTTATGTAAGCTGCTCGATGCAGGTGTGCATGATACCGATCATGGCTTTCTGCTAGTCAGTTAGAAGACGATGATGCTTTCTGAGAAGGATGTGGCCCTAGGGATTTTGACTGTGGATGCAAATGAACAAGACATTGCTTGTGAAGTGGATCACCCAGGTCTAGGGTAACAGTTCTAATCTGGTGTTTACGATTTTGAGGAAGATCTACTTGGTCTCAGTGGATTTCGTGGGGCAGCCTTGTTAGATTCATTCATCTTAAAAAAAACTATGGGGATCTGCTTGGTTTTCCACAATTTTTTGTTTCCTGAAACATGTACTTGGTGATAGTTGTTCTTTCCGCTTCTGGTGGGATAATTGGAGCAGGCGGGGATCCTTGGCTTCTTGTTTCCCCTGCATGTTTGAATTAATGGCTAACATGGATTTGCTAGTGAGAGAGACTTGGACAAATGGGAAATGGACTCCATTTTTCCATTGTGAACTCTCGGATGAGCGTCTAATGGAGTTCCTGGAGCTGGGGTGAGTCTTTTTTCCGCATTGTAAGGTGTGAAGCTGGGAGAGATCATTGGAGATGGTTTGATAGTTAGTTTTTGATGAAGAAGGTTTACAATGAATTACATATCTTGATTGTTTTTAACTCTGGCATTGCCATGACTTCACTGGACATATTTGGGGTTGGAGGATCCCTAGGTCGGTCAAGTTCTTTCCTTGGTTGCTTTGATGGCACCTGTTGATGATGAGGGCTTGAGCGCTCGTTTTTCAGCGATGTTTGAGATTCGGTTAGGGGTTAGAGAACTTGGACCACCATCCCATCCCAAGTCAGTGGACATTTTTAAGGAGGTTGGAGTTGCTGGTGTAGCCACTGAGGTTGCTGACGATCTACGAGTCGTTGGGGCCATCTGAGACTGATATGTTGGGTGGCAGAATGCAAGGAATCATGTGCCTTGCTTGTGTTTGACTCTGGCATTGCCATGACTTCACTGGGACATATCTGGATTGGACGATCCCTCTGTGGATCAAGGTCTTTCTCTGGCTGATTGGATGAGATTTGTTGATGACGGGGACCTGGAGGGACCTTTTTCAGAGGTGTGGAGGGGTCTCGACCGAGATGCAGTGAGGGGTTGGAGAACTTGGACCACCTTCCTGTCCCAAGTTGGTGGACATTTGGAGGGAGGTTGGAGTTGTTGGTGTAGCCACCAAGGTTGTTGGCGAATTCTGGGAGTTGTCGGGACCATCTGGGACTGACATGTTGATGATAGAATGCAAGTGGTGGATGTTTTTTAGTGGAGAAAGGGTGGAATCCCAATCTGGGACCCACAACGTCTTAAATTAAGAGGAAAAAAGATAATACATTATGTTACATGACTCCAAGAAACGCACAATGCCCTACATTACGTTACATGACTCCAAAAAATGCACCGGTGGATGTTATCTAGATGTTATGACTAGTTAGGAATGTGCAACTTTCAAGGGAGAGATTATATGTGGAAAATGTTTTAGTCCTTGCCAGAATCCTTCGAAACTCTTGGTCTTTGTAATTATGATTTAAACATGTGAATATAAAGTTTGTTGGGTGTACGTCTTTGCGACGTGGCACCTTTCTTCCTTTAAAATAAGGACTCGCTATGTTTATGCGAATAGCTGAACAACTTGTATGAGCTCTCTCGATGGGGAAGTTTGAAAGGTGTCAAAAAAGAATGCAATATTAAAAATAAGGGTTTTTATCAGTTGTGCCCCTCTGAGATATTGCAATTTCAGTTATGTCCCTCCCTTTTTTGAAATATCAATTGTGCTCCTATCTTCTTGCAAAATTCACAGTTCTGCCCTTTTGTAATATCAGTTATGCCCCTAAGTTACATTAACAGAAGGGCACAACTGTGAATTTTGCAAGAATGTAGGGGCATATCTGATATTCCAAAAAAGGAAGGGGCATAACTGAAACTGCAATATCTCAGAGGGACACAACTGATAAAAACCCTAGAAATAATGGTGGTATGTCCAACATATGGAGACTACATTGAGCGATAGACTCCTTTCTCTTCACATCCATATTTAATCAACCATTTCTTTTGTATCACAGGAAACAAAGCTGATACATGGTTAAATGCAACCCAATAGTTCAGATCCTTGGTGATTTGATTAACAGGTAATATGCTCAGTGGAATATCAAAGACTAACATAACTCATTGAAGCCTGCAATATAGAGAGAGATGTATCTCTCTGTGTCGAGTAATAAGCAAATGGCATCCATCAACTAGTCGAACAATTCATGCATTAAGAATGTATTGAAACCCTCTCAACTGTTTTGCAACCCTACAAAGACGATAGTATGCCCAGATTCAACCAAGTAGCCGGGCTCATTAGCAAAGGTCCCTAAAACTTCGGCAGACATTGGATGCTGATTACAGGTGTCTCCCATTTTGGTTTGCAAAAAAGTTCAGCGGGCACAATAGTCTCAACAATGATGAGTGTAAAGGATGTTATTGCTCTAGAGGAAGGTTGGGTGAGAGACATAAGATCCCAATTGGACTCCTCTGTAATTGCTCAATGGAAAAAAGCAGGTCAGCTATGTTATTGCCTCCAAGTGTTCTAAATACGACATGACTTACCGCAATATATGCATTGCCTCATAGACCTACACCTATTGGATAAAGGATACGTGCTTGCTTAACCATGTACACTACCACGTCCATGATCATAGCATAGGAAATTCCATGGAGTGATGTCCGAAGTCAGAATAGCTACCAAGGTGATCATCTAGTTTTACCTACTATATGCCTCCATAGATGGTATCTTAAGCAAACTCAACATTTGACTACGAGAATCCTTATATGTAAGGGTTAAATCATGCAAGAAAATATCTTACCATGCTCTGCACCTGAAACTGGATCTGAGAGGGGATGCATGCAGACATGAGAATACTTGTGGAGTCTTTCAAGGGTTCCTCTAATCATAAGATTTGTACTCTTAAAGCGAGCGTTCATTCTGTGTCTTATGGGCTTATATTATTCTTGAGTTGAAGGTCTTTGATGTATTTTGAACAATGAATGTGCAATCCTTTGAGACCTCTGCATCTTTCTAATAAAGGGATGATGTAGCACCTCATTGGCTATTCAAGAAACGGATGTAGATCGGATATATGACTTGATAAGTGTTTGTTGCGCTTCCAGGATAAATGTGTGTCCTTCTCATGAAGCTCTTCTTCCTTTAAGATACACTCTTTGTCATGTCCTTCGACCAAGTTGATGACACTCTTTGTCATGTCCTTCGACCAAGCTGATGATGCCATGCGCCCACTAATTGTAGTTTGTCACATCTATTAACTTGAAGACTGACACATAGAAGGGGTACTTCATCTCTCTAGTGGTTACTTCTCCAAAAAAATCTCTAATGGTTGTTTGTGACTGACCACGTGAGCCAATCATATCTTAAGCCATAAACTAGGAGGGAGCACGTGATATACCAAAAGAAATCAGACTAGTCTTAGTACATTAGTCAAGAATAATGGACCAACTGGCCATATGTATGGGATGTGTTGCTGCAAGGACGTGCTCACAATGTGCATGAGGTAGGGTTCAATTTTCGAGGGATGTTGTGAGGAAGCATGTCTGCTCAGAGCTAGAGGTGCAAGCGCACTTGGAGTTGTGCACTTCTAAGATGGCACTGAAGCCTATCATGGTGGGTTGGGCTAGGGTCAACGTTGTTACCGGTGGGAGAGAAAGGGTTGGCAGCAGGCCAGGATGAAAATGATAGCTGGGAGCCTGGGATTATGGTTAGTGTGGAAGATGAATGATACTTATTTGGGTGGAGTATCCGACCACCTGTGCAAAACCGTTGCTTTGATACCATATTGAAAAATATATACTTATTTATTGAGGGAACTATCCATCCTTATATAGGAGGGATAGTGGTCAAGATAATAAATGAGCAATGTGAGACTTCCTAAACAAGGTAAAAAAATGGTACGTGACACCCAACCTTAAAGCTATTCTACAAATTAGATAGCCATGAATTTCATGAATTCATGAATCTTTGTGTGTTTTAGATTGCATCTACTTTGTGATAAGGGGAGTATAAATTGATAGTCCTTCAGTTTGGTAATAATAATGAAGCTATTTTTCACCTCATCCCCTGCCACATCTTTCCTCTCCCCTAAAGAAACATTGTCACTTTTGCATCTTGTCCCATGGTTTCTAAGCATGCAACTGGTTGAAGTTGCCTAAAGATTGCAGGATACTGAAGAGTGGGACTTGCTATCTTAATTGGAACCTTTGCATCTTGCGTAACAACGATCATCCTCTTTTTCACTTTAAGTGGGGTTGATTACATGGTTTCATAGCCAATATCTAATTTGGATCGTAGCCGCCAAAAATGTACAAGGGCGTCTAGTGTTTAGGGTAACTGAATGTTCTTATCATAAAAGCTGGTGGAAATCCTCCTTTGTTGACGAGTGTTCAGAGTAAGATGTTTGAGTTGGATGTCCAGGTTATTCAAACCCGAATCTATTTCCACTGTTTTTTCATCCCCAAGTAAGGGTATGGATGTTAATTAACCATATGTGTCTTTCTATATGAAGAGGGCTTTGGTTCATTAATGAAATGAGACATTACTACTATTAAAATTAATTATCATAGTATTCTAAATACCTCAAATTATGTTTCTCAGTATAACTTGCAAGCAAGGCTTCTTCTCCTCTTCTCTAACATCTCTTAGTAGTTCTCATCATCCCTTCCTTTTAAAACAAATATAGATGAAAGCTGGATATTGTGTCATTTTATTTTAATAATGAAAATCCCAGAGAAGCATATATATGAATATATTTACATTTTTCATCTTTTGCTTTGTTTTTCTTCATGTTTTATGAAGTATGAAACATGTCAGGTACCTCTGATGGGATGCGTCTTTTCTGTATGGGAATCAGTCTTGGTTCTGTCTTGACAATGATAACAAGGAAAAGGGAAGTAGAGAATTTGAGTGAAATGCTAAGATGCAGCAAGAATTTAGTTCAAGATTTGCAAGACGAGCTGGAGTTGAAAGATTCCCTTAGTGTCAAGGAGCTAGTCAGTGACTCCAGTGAAAGACAGGTGCTTGCTCACAAGCGTGAGAATTTTCAAGAAGGTTTGGGTTTGATCCACAAAGATGACAATGAATTAAACTCTATCGACCGTGATGTTGATGTGAACTGTCTATCATCCTCTGATGCTGCTATAAAACAATCAGAGTCGTTCAGCATAATTGAAGCAGAGCTTGAGGCTGAGTTGGAGAGGTTAGAACTTATTATGAATGTGTCCACTCTTGATGAGAATTTGGCTGCTTTTGATGAGGTAAGATGCTACCAACATCAATAATTTCCATTGTATTTAATTGATTTGTCTTAATCACGCAGTTACCAGTTGTAGAGTATCAATAATTTCCCTTCATAGTCTCATGGATTTTATATTGAAAGATGAAATTAAGAAGTTCCATGTAACAACCTCTTACAAGGAAAGGACCACTTAATAAGGTCAAAAAGTTGTTGGAAGTGGGTCGGATTGGGAATTCGTGTTTGGGGTCCTCCACGTGGTTTGGTTGAGGATCAGGTCAAGAATTGAAAATATGATTCGATAATGATGTGGATCTATGCGATGGCATGGACCCGCCTTAGTAGAACATTTTGGTTTCGAGGGCACTAGCATGTGGGATAGATGGGCTTCAAAGCAAGACATGAGCTAAACTTTA
Organism: Ottelia alismoides; assembly: GCA_037367405.1. NCBI lineage: Eukaryota > Viridiplantae > Streptophyta > Magnoliopsida > Alismatales > Hydrocharitaceae > Ottelia > Ottelia alismoides. The sequence continues at coordinate 352,023 of JAZKJV010009570.1, read as the reverse complement.
GACATTTGATGGGAAAAGGTGAAAGGATGGACTATTCTTCAAAAAAGAAGCTGACAAACAAATCAGTCACCCAGCCTCTTCTTTGATCCCTTTCCTGACATTCTTTCTAGTATGGAATGAGTCAATCATCCACTTTGGTATCTTATTGAAGACAAATGGTAATATTGTTCCTCCATTGATCAAGAATTTCGGTCTTTGGGAAGTCTCATGATCATCCAATAATAAGGGTTTCAATTTCTTCAAATGAACAATTTGAACACCTATTGATTCTAATAACAGATTGCGGGGTTGATCATTCGGGTCTTTCAATTCATAGATGTGAATCTCGGACCTATGAATGGGGATATTTCCGATACTCACAAAGAAAAAAGGAAGTGACTTGGACAAAAAGAGAAGTGACTTAGACAAAAAGAAACGAAGTGACTTAGACAAATCTTCTTTGTCGATAGCCTCGGACCAATCAATCGAATATTGATTAATACGTAATCGATCGAGCACTACTTGAAAACGGTTCTTCTGTTCAGAAACGAAATGTTCCAAATGCTCCTGGAAATTCTTGCTCCCATTGGACCATTTGTATCTATATGCATCAGGATCCCGATTCATGGATCTCTCGGTTCGAGAAATAAGAGGATCAAACCATTTCTTCTGACTCTTTTTCAAATTCGATAAATGTCGGTTGATCGTATATTTCCTTATAGTTATATGATTCTGAGTCTCATTTCCTATTCGGTCCCTTGGAATTCCATATTCGAAGGATCTATTCATTAAAAAGAATCGATTCGATACATTTCTTATGTATCCACATGTGCTATATTGGATTTGAATCAGATTTCGGATCAATCCATATTGATATTGACTGCCTCCATTATGTTGTTGCTAGCAAATAGCACTATTTTGAGTTTTGGATCTTCCAAATCATTCCCGCAGTGGATCCGGACCAATTTCTTTCTGATCCTTCGATAAAAGGATTCATTCTCTTCATAAAAAAGAGGGGGTAGAACCAATAAAGATTTCTTTTTCGATTCCCCCATTCAAGAATGTTTTTTGATCCAATCCGTAGGAATCAATAGAAAAGGCGAATCCCCTATGATACACCAGATCCGGCTCGGTTATTGATAGAGTGAATAGATCTGCCATTTCTTGAAATCTCTCTTCTGATGAAAATTGCGAAGAAGGCACTTTTCCTATTCCTCACTTCATCATACGAGGCTAATTAGAAGGAGGTCATTAGCCTCTTCCAAACATCATTCCGGGTATCTAGTTCAATGGCGGGCAGTTTCCTATTCCTCACTTCATCATACGAGGCTAATTCTAAGGAGGTCAAAGGACAGACAAAGGGATATAATAGTCTCGCTGCCTTCTAACTAGTTAATGTGGCTTTCGTTCCCCGGATTGACCTGGAGCAAGAAGGATCTCGAAGAGTTTGAGCAGGGTTAGTTGGAAGATCCTTCCCCTCATGATGGCATCTCCGGGGGATGATATTCAGAGCGGGAATAGCAGTTGCTTGCGGCGGGCATCCCTGATGCGAGCCCAATATATAATAGGAGGCCGGATTTCCGGTATTTTCTCAAACCTATGGTCGAAGAAGGGCAGAATCCTCAAGTGGGTCTCAGTAAGGAGGTTCACTCAATGGTAGTGATCCTGCGTCACGTGTAGCTTCCACGGGCAACTCTTTCAATCAGATGGACTTTAACTAGCTAGTCAAAGGCCATGGTTCACCGCGGAGTGGGCTACCTTTTCTTCTTTTCATTTTTTGAACTAAAAAAGGTGCTAGAACCGAGATCTTTTAGCTGGCCCTTAGAGATCTAACCTCAAATCAAGATCGTCCGAAGGGACTACAGCGCATTCCCAGATACAGCCAGATAGGAAGCGAAGAAGCATCAAATCTAGTAGTCAAAGAAGACCTCTGCCATTGGGTTCCGCGTATGGGGCGGGCTAGTTCGAGGGGAAGAAGCCAAGGCTTTTTTCATTAAGCCCTAGGCCTCTACTTAATAGACTGAATAAATAGAAGAGAAAGAGCACATTTGACTCCCGCTCTCATTCTTCTGAGTGAGGGGATCTCTTAGCTCCACTTCCTGCTTGGGATCCTTGTAGGGAAACAACACGATTACTCGGTGGATGGACTTTGTTCGGAGTTGAATGGTGGGCAGGTTTTAAAGTGTTGGTGAGGGGTGGCATGGTGTAGGCAGTGATTTCCATGTAATCATTGTTTCACACTGTATAGAGAGGAGAGCATGTTGTGGGGTCATTTGCAAGGGAGAAGGTGGTATGGAGAGTCGAGGGAGATGACATGTGGTGTGGGGTCCTATTAGGGAGGCGGAGAAGGTATGTGGCTTTGTGGGTGGCGAGCTAGAGCATGGTAAAAGGGGCGAGAGGTCTAGATGGGAGGGGAGTTCGGAGGATGTCGGGGCTTGATTATAAGTTGACCTACGCCATTTAAGGGAGGTAAAGGCGGGGGGAGGACACGGTTGAGGTGGGTGGTGGATGCAGAGTCGGGGGTAGGGGGATAGGTTGTGGTAGGGCCAAGATCTATAGCAGAAAAGGTGAGGGAGATTGGAGGCTCATGGAAGCTGGGAGTGAGGTGGGAGGGTGTGTAGGTGTAGAAGAGGTGGTTGCATTTGTTGGGGATGTGGGAGGTCGAAGACCGGAGGGCTTATAAAGGAAGTGCAATCTTGTGGTGTTTTTGTAGGCACCAGTCGTAGATGAAGAGTATTTGGGTCGAGGCTCCTTGAATTGATGGTGTGGGTTCTCACGTAGAATGTGAGAGGTATGAGGGTGGAAGGGATGTCCTGGAGTTCGTAAAGGTATGTCCTGGAGTGGGGAAGGGACATTGTTCTCTTGCATAGTCACATCTAAAGTCCTACAAAGAGGGGGTGTTGATGTAAATTGGTGGAGTGAGCTTGCCAGGCTTTCTTGACAAAGGTGATGGTGGAGAGGTCATGTGGGCAGTTGTTGGGGTGGAAGGATATGTCTGACCTAGTTACCTGGGAGAGGTCTTGATGGCTCAGTGACTACAAAGGTTGGATTAGTTTTTCTTACTAATAAGCCCAATATTGTGTGGCCCGGGTTACCACATTCATTGTTTTCCAAAAGATTTACATGAAGGCATGGAGAGACGAGCATATAGCCTTACAACATGAAGATGACTAATATGGTCTTGGAAAAAGAAATTTTAAGCTAAGTATGGCCGACATGGCCTTAAAATAAAGATAACTATGTGCCAGCTTTGACCCTTGGACCTTGAAAAGAATGAAAGGTTGCCTTCAAGTTGTGACACCTTCACAATTTGGAATCAATCTTTTCCACAATATGTCATTGATTTCTCTTGCTTCTTGCTCTAACGGTCATTCTCGTTAATTGACTTTCTTTAAATACTGGTAGGCACACTGATGGAGAATTTTCAGGACGAATTATTCTGTATTTGTTAGGTTCAACATATTCTTCCTCTTCAATTTGATGTTCCTTTAAGCAAGGTTGTGGCCTCATGTGCAGAGTAATGGTAGAGTAGGATTGCTCACACTATTTCTTTGATTAGGTTGGATTAATTGATTTTCTACGTGGTGGGAGTGTAAAAAACTAACTAATGATGGGAGAAAAAACGAGTGCTAGGAGGATTTAAGTCGGGAAGGAGAGATTTTTGCTTAAGAGGATGTCAACATAACTCTTCATTGGAGGACTTGTCAAAAGGGTGATCAAGGAGTGGTACGGTGATGGTCATGGATGAATTGGGTTCGGTGGACTACCTAGTCTAAGAGTATGTTTGGTTAGCAGTGTGGGTTAGAGTAGATGGCCTTTGTAGGTGTGGAAAAAGAATACTTGTTGTGTTTATTCATAGAGCTCAAGGGTTCTCTTATATAGAAGAGAGAACCCATAATGGGTAAATTACATACTAAAGACGAAAGAAATAAATAACTGTAAAATAATGATATAACGTAAAATCTCTCCAACACTCCCGCTCAAGTTGGAGCATAGATGTTGATCAGGCTCAGCTTGGAACATCTCATCTCTGAAGGATCCTTTGGCTAGAGCCTTGGTGAGCACGTATGTTGTCTGCTCACTAGAACTGACATGGGATGTAGGAATAAGGCCCTTTTGGATCATATCTCGAGTATAGTGGCAACCTACCTTGATATGCTTGGTTCGCTCATGGAAGGTTGGATTGTTGGCAATGAACAGTGCGGCTTGGTTGTCGCATTGGAGGTACATAGGAAGAGATACCTCAATGGCTAGGTCAGTCAGAACCGATCCAACCCACATCATCTCTGTGTTGCCTTGTGCCATAGCTCTGTACTCTGATTCAGCACTCGATCGGACGACAACTTTCTACGTCTTGCTCTTCCATGATACTAATGAATTCCCCCAAAATACTCCAGACCCGGAAGTTGACTTCATATCCTTGGGACATCCTACGTAGTCTACATCTGCACAAGCTATAACAGCAAGGGATGTGCCTCTGCTAAACAAAAGACCAGTGCGAGGTGAGGTCTTCAGATACCTCAAAATCATATGGACTGCATCCATATGGGTTTGTCTTGGCTGCTCCATAAACTGACTCACTTTGTGTACTGCAAAGGATATGTCTGGCCTAGTGAGGGTCACTTATGGCAGCTTCCCAACCATGGAATGCCGTATCGCGATATATCGGCGATATCGCCGAGATATCGGTATCGACGAGAGAGGGATATCGATATGTGGCTGTATGTCGAAATACCGGATATCGGCGATATATCGGCCGACAGATGGCATCTTGCTGAATTGGCATGCACCAAAAGGCATCTTTGTGTCGGTGGCATTAGGCTATTTAATGGGCATATCGCCCATATCGACCCACACACAATTTGAGCTGCAAAGCCTCCCATATCGACCCACTCATAGGCATCGATGACCACCACTACAGGCAGTATGTGATGGATTACAAGGCCATGTACTCGTACATGGCATGGGAGAACTACTGCGAGTTCATTGAATATGCGATGCGTTATGAGAGACAACAAGGAAGGGGGGGCCATTCAGATCCACCGCGAAACTCTTGGTTTTAGCCTAGGTCATCTCATTTTACATTGTCAACTTGATTTGGATATTTGTCATTTATTGTTGTACTTGTAGCTTTTATATAGATAAATCATAAATCTTTATGCCAATTGCCAAACAATGATTGTCTCGTTATATATTCCCATCGGTATGACCGATATGTGGAGTTTAAGGACCATAGTCCTCATAAATTATATATGTGTGTTATGACTTATGTTATGAGGTGTATATTTCTAGTATTTCATGTTATAAACTTATAATAACTTGAATGGAATCCATTGCCAATATTCATAAGTCAAGAATCAACATTAAGTGATTAACATCGACACGACCGATATTTGCGATATATGGTCTATAAATGACTGATATGTGTGATATAAGTGTGTATTTCTAGGTTATTTGTTGTTTTAATATCTTGGATGATCTTAATTTCTGAAAAAATGGCAAAAAAATGGCTTTTTTGAGCCATTTTCAACATTTCCACCGATATCGTCGATATATCGTCGATATATCCCGATATATCCATTTCCGGGCGGATCATACGATATCGATATCGATATCGATACGGCCTTCCATGTTCCCAACTAGCTCCATGTATCTCCTCTCATCGGTGTCTCATCATAGAACTTCATACTCGGATCCATGGGAGTAGTTGTTGGCTCGCAATCTACCCTACATGTCTCTGATAAGAGATATGTAACATACTTCCTCTGGGTCAGCACAAGACTTCGTTGGTTCCTGGCGAACTCCAGTCCAAGGAAGTAGCGTAGACTGCCAAGGTCCTTGGTTACAAACTGCTGACTTAGGAAAGCCTTAGCTGCTAGAATCCTCTATGCATAATCCCATGTAATGATGGTGTCATCGACATATACCAATGTAGCAACGGCGCCCTTCTGGGACCTCTGAACAAACATGGAGTAATCTGTAGTGGATCTCACATACCCCTTTTGCTCTATCACATCTAAGAGCTTATGAAATCATGCTCTCGGACTCTGCTTAAGGTCATAGATCACCATATGAAGTTACATACCTTCTGAGACTCCCCCTCAGCAGCAAACCCAGGTTGTTGTTGCATGTAGACTTCCTCCTGAAGATCACTGCTGAGATATTTGTATCTCTTATTATCTATTTCTATTTTCTATTTTTTTTATATACCTCTCATGTAATTAACCCAGGGCTTTTCTCCTATATAAGAGAGCCCTAGGGTCTCTTGTAATGCAAGTAATTCATTTCCTCCAACATGGTATCGGAGCAACGGTCCTAGACCGGGGTTCCTGTATCTCACCCTAACCCTACACCCCCCCTCGCATCGCCGGCAACCCCCCCTCCCTCCTCGCGCTGTCGGCAAACCCCCCTTCCTCAGGCGCCCCCGCGAAGCCCCCCCGCCTCCCACGCACGGCAACCCTCTGGCACTCCCCTGCACCTGCTGGACTCGCGCAACCCATGCACGGACCCCCCCCCCCGCATCGCTGCCTACCAGCAGTCCACCGTCCATCGGTGGGTTCTTCAGATGTCACAGCTACTGCCACAGCCTCTTCGAGCTTGTCAGGTATTGCTTATGCACTTATCAGTTGCAGCAGTTCAGATTTGTCTGATTGGATCATGGACTCTGGCGCATCTCATCATATGTGTGGCGATAAAGTACAATTTAGTTCTTACAGGTCTATCCCTCTTGGTAGATCAGTTGTGATTGCTAATGGGGTTCATCTATCCATTGTTGGTCAGGGGGAGATTGTTCTAGCTCCCTTGATGCGTCTGCAGAATATCTTCCATGCTCCAGCATTTCAGATGAATCTTTTGTCTATTAGCCAAATTACAAAAGATTTACATTGGCTTGCCATATTTGGTCCTTCTCTTGTGTTTCAGGACATACTCATGGGCAGGGTGATTGGATGTGGTCGTGAACAGAAAGGACTTTACAGACTTGTCCAGCCACCGTGTGTTGGTGCTGCTGCTATTCCTTCAGGATTTGTTTCTCCTTTCATGTGACATCTTCGCTTTGGACACCTTCCTCTGCAGAAGTTGTGTCATGTTCTACCTCAGATATCTACTCGTGTTACCTTGGATTGTGAGGCTTGTCGGCTTGGGAAGCATCATCGTTCTTCTTCTCCTAGTAGTCAGAGTCGTTATAGTAGTCAGTTATTGGAGTTGTTTTATTTTGATATATGGGGTCTTAGTCATGTTCCCGATCATCAGTGACATCATTTTTATATGATTGTTGTGGATGACTTTTCTAGATTATCTTGGGTGTTTTTGTTGAAACATAAGTTTGAAGCGGGTGCTATCGTTAAATCATTTCTCTTTGAATTTAAGAATATATTTTCTGCTAATGTGAAGTTTATTCGTATTGTCAATGCCTTGAAGTTTTCCACTTTACATCTATCTGATTTTCTCCGATCTTGTGGTATTGTTCATCATACCTCTTGTGCTTATTATTCACAACAGAATGGTGTTGCTGAACGCAAACACCGTCATCTTCTAGACGTCATGAGGACTCTTTTGATTCAGAGTTGAGCTCCTCATTTGTTTTGGAGTGATGTTGTTCTTACTGCTTGCTACTTTGTTAATCGCATGTCGTCCACTATTCATGGAGGAAAGGTTCCCTTCTTGATTGAGTTTCCCGATGACCCGTTCTCCCTTACTCCCATGGTTTTTGGGTCTGTGGCTTTGGTCCATAATTTCACTCCTGGTCGTGAAAAGCTCTCACCTAGAGCTGTCAAATGTGTCTTTGTTGGTTATTCTCGTACTCAAGAAGGGTATAGATGTTTTGATCCTGTAGCAAGAAATAATGTCACCTTTTTTGAGTCTACTATGTATTTCTCTCCTACAGGTGACAGGTTATTCAACACTGATTCTGGTGAGGATGTTTTTGTTCCTCTACCTCCGTTATCTCAACAACCTGCACCCCATGTTGAGTCTCAGTCATCCACCTCCACCTCCTCCACCACATCCACCTCCATCTACAGTGACACAGTTCCTACCACGTTTTTACATTCACATGTCTTCTACTCGGCCTCTGCTCATGCGACTTCCCCATCATCCAGCACACCTCGGGTATGTAATGAACACATTGTTTCTACTGATAGCACTGGAGATTTGAGTGTTTCATAGGATATTGCACAGGAGGAGTTGATACTAGAAAACAGAAAGGCTGATGACCTGGATGTACCCATTGCCTTGTGGAAGCCGCGTCGTCACTGTGTCATTATCCTCTAGTTGCACATGTTTCATTGGACCATCTTTCAGAGGAGTACAAGAGGTTTGTTGTGGGACTCTCAGTTGTTACTATCCCACGAACATATCAGGAGGCCATACAGGATAGCAGGTGGCGACTTGCCATGGAGGAGGAGATGGCCGCTTTACAGTCTCATGGTACCTGGAGCATTGTTCTTGCTCCTCCAGGTGCCTCTGTTGTGGGGTGCAAATGGATCTTTACAGTGAAGCAACGGGCAGATGGTACTGTGGATTGCTACAAGGCAAGGCTTGTAGCACGTGAGTTCACCCAAACTTATGGGGTGGACTATAAGGAGACCTCTTCAGTGGCCAGACACTCGACACTGCGCATTCTTCTATCAGTTGTTTCACGGGATTGGTCTCTTTACCAACTCGATGTGAAGAATGCATTTGTATATGACAATCTACAAGAGGAGGTATATATGCAGCAGCCACTAGGGTTTGCTAATGAGGAGGAGTCTCAGAAGGTGTGTAGGCTCCATAACGCGATTTACGACCTGAAGCAGAGTCCGAGAGTTTGGTAACCAGAAGCTATCAGAGTTGATAGAGCAACAGGGTTTTGTGCGGTCTACTGCGGATCACTCACTTTTTGTTCAGAGGACATATAAAGGTATTGTTGACATTCTTGTCTATGTTGATGATTTTATTGTCATGGGGATGATGAGAAGGGCATTTAGGCTGCTAAGGAGTTCCTAGGTCAGCAGTTCGTGACTAAGGACCTTGGCAATCTTCGATACTTCCTTGGATTAGAGTTCGCCAGGAACCAGCGTGATCTTGTGATGACCTAGAGGAAGTTTGTTACCGATCTTCTTCTAGAGACAGGTATGACTGGGTGCAAGCATTCTACTACTATGGATCCATGTATGAGATTATATGATGATGACACTGAGGAGATAGACAAGAGGAGATACAAGGAGCTTGTTGGGAAGCTCCTATATGCTACCATAACCAGACCAGACATATCCTTTGTTGTGAGCAAGGTGAGCCAGTTTATGGAGTAGCTCAGGAAGGTTCATATGGTTGCGATCTATATGATTTTGAGATATTTGAAGAATTCACCTTGTATTGATCTTATATTCAGCAGTGGTACATCTCTTGAGGTGGCAGCTTGTGCAAATACAGATTGTGCAGGATGCCCTAGAGATAGGAAGTCCACTTCTGGCTTTGCTATTTTTGTTGGGAGCTCACTCGTATCATGGAAAAGCAAGAAGCAGACGATGGCATGGCCTCAAATTTCAGCGAAATTCGGTCGAATTTCTGTCGAATATCGATATCCAGTCGAAATCGAAATTCGACTGAAATGACCGAAATATGGGGGTCCTAGTACAAAAAATGACCGAAATGACCAAAATTTCGGTCGAAATTCCACCGAAATTCCATCGAAATTCTGTTTTGGTCGATACCGAAATGGTGACCGAAACCGACATTTAAGGCCTTGGACGATGGTTGCTAAGATCTAGTGTAGAATCTGAGTACAAGGCCATGGCACGGGGAAGCACATAGATGATGTGGGTTAGATCTGTCTTGACTAACCTTGCTGTTGAGGTTCCTCTTCCCATGCAGTTTTTATGTGATAATCAAGTGGTTCTATTTATTGCCAATAATCATGCATTTTATGAACAGACCAAGCATACAGAGGTGGATTGCCATTATACTAGAGACATGATCCAGAAAGGTCTCATATCCACCTCCCATATTTCTACTGGAGATCAGAGGGCTGATATTTTCACCAAGGCTCTTGCTAGAGGTCTATTTTAAAGGTGGTCTTCCAAGCTAAGCATGATAGACATATATGCTCCAGCTTGAGGGGGAATGTTGAGATTTTTTTTGAGCAAAAGCACGGGGGAGCCCTCCCGAGGCGGGAGTCACCACACCAAAGCATTCATTAATAAAGTACAGTGTACATCAGTTAGACACCCAGAAATTGTACAAAACATAACAGTGGGATAGAACATTCTCAGAGTAAAACCGCTGCCCCTTGAAGATTGTATCATTCCTACCAAGCCAAATAGCCCACAGTGCGGCAAAAGGCTTGGAGACATCATCGGAAGACCCATGGCCGACCCGACGAATCGACCGCCAAAACTGATCAGCATCAAAGGCCCGGACCCACGTGAGCCCCAAAGACTCCCAAACCTCTGCGGAAGACCTGCAACCAAAGAAAATGTGGTCCACATCCTCCAACTCGTCCTCGCATCCGTCACACTTTAGATCCGTCCCACCCAGCAGTCTGCCTCTTCTCACTTTGTCACAAATACGACCTCTCCTCATACACTAAAGGAAGACCTTCACCCGTGTAGGAATCTTAGCTGCCCAAATCATCTTCACGTCAGCACACACGTCTTCATCCCGCTCCATCAAAGCCGCAGAAACCTTCCGATAGGCCGTCTTTACCGAGAACCTACCATTAGTCCACTCAAAATGGTCTGGGTCCCCCGACAGCTCCCCTACAGGGGGAATCTCAGACATCATCCTCAAAAACTCCTCCAACCTCTGATCCGAGAGATCCGTAAGGAACCTCGGCGCCCACGTCCCAGCCTCGACGACCTCCGCCACCCGCGCTCCCCTATCAACGACCAGCGCCAATAACCGAGGGAAGCGGGAGGCTAGTGCCCCATCCCCCGTCCAATCATCCAGCCAAAACCTGAAACGGAGCCCATCCTCCAAAACCAGCCTAAGAAGCGGCCGAAGCACCGGAATCACAGCACGGATCCCACTCCACAAGGAAGACTCATGCCGCTTCCTCTCAGCTACCAACTCCCCAGTAATACCATAAATCTTTCTCAGCAACTGCAAGACCTGCGAATCGGACGAACCCCAAATGCGCACCACCCACTTGGCCAAGAGAGCTTTGTTCATAGATTCCACGTCCCTAACACCAAGGCCCCCCTCTGCAACAAGAACAGCCAGGTCCTTCCAAGCCACCAGGTGTAATCCCCTCTTTGCCTGCCGTCCATCAGACCAGAAAAAGGATCTCATCAAGGTCTCAATCCTCCTTCTAACACCAACAGGCATTAATCTCGTCGAAAAGAAAAAAGTCGGGATGGCCAAAAGAACGTGCTTCGGCAATGTAAGCTTCCCACCCTTGGACAGAGTGACAGCCTTCGAACCTTCTAGCCGCTCCTCCAATCTGTGCAGCACACAATCCCAATCGAACTTCCTCAGCCTGCCCTCCACCAGAGGCAAACCCAGATAGGTTATCGGCAGTCTCCCCAAGGGACAACCTGTCCACTCCGCCAGCCTGACACTCTCCTCGCCACCCAAACCCACTAGAACAAGGACCGACTTCTGCCTGTTAATCTGCAACCCAGAGAGTCACCCAAAAACATCCACCAGCACAGTTGCATTGCGATTCTGCTCCTCCGTCCCTCCCAGGAAAACCAGCGTGTCACCCGCATATTGTAACACCGGAATCGAGATGTCCCCCATTCGGAAGCCCTCGCACAAGTTTTCTTCCACTGCCCGCTCAAATAAAACCGCAAGACAATCTGCAACCAACACAAAAAGCAGGGGAGCAAGGGGGCAGCCCTGATGCACCCCCCTCTGCGGTTGGAACCATCCTCCCTCAGGCCTCCCATTTACCAGCACCGAGCATGAGCTAGTGGTGACACATCTCTTAACCTAAGCAATCCAATCTTACGGGAAACCCCTTTTCTGCATAGCTAACCAAAGGAATCTCCAACTTACACAGTCATAAGCCTTGGCGTAGTCAATCTTCCAAACTGCCCCTTTTTTCTGAGACCTCTTCTACTCACGACAAATCTCCGAAGCGGTCACGATTCCATCCGCCATAGACCGACCCGGAATAAAGGCGGAGTGTTGAGATATTTGTATCTCTTATTATCTATTTCTATTTTCTTTATGTATGTCTCATGTAATTAACCTAGGGCTTTTCTCATATATAAGAGAGCCCTAAGGTCTCTTCTAATGCAAGTAATTCATTTCCTCCAACAATCACCGTAGAGGAAAGCATTTGTCACATCAAGCTAGTACAAAGGTCAGTCGCGTATGAGAACAACAGAGAGAAGAACCTGAAGTGTCGAGTACCGAGCTACGGGAGAGAAAGTGTCATGATAGTCCACCCCATAGGTCCCGATGATGCTTTCCAAGTTCACATGACTCACACTAGAAACTAGACTTAGTAGAGATGCAGGTATGAGGCGACAAATTTTCTTTTGCGGTAGATGGCCAAATATGAGATGCCACGTGTAAAGGGAAATGCACCAGCATACGGAGACTGAGACCACATGTATAGCCATGTTCACGGCCACATCCAATCACCATGCCCGTGAGTATATCCTGAAAAACAAGGGAACTAGGGTCAAATATAGCACGACAGTGAATTTTTCGTAATATGGCTAATAGACAGTAAGTTCATGGAAAAGGCAGATGTATGAAGAACATTCGGCAGGTGTATGGAGGGTGTCAAATAAACCTCCCATGTCCAGTAATTGGGGACTGAGTCCCATTAGCAATCACTGTTGATCTACCTGGTTATGTTGGACTGTATGTACCAAACAATAATCTATCTCTACAGAGATAATGTAATGCTTCGGAATCCATATTCTACTGTGAAGGATATTCAAGAGCGACCAGTAAATGCATGAGTAATAACTAAGCTATTGATGGAGGCAGAGGCTGTCGTGTCTGATGTATCGGTGCTGGAAGATCCAGCGGTTGGAGGCGTGATCTCTCTCAAGCGATCAACAAAATCATCGTAGCGATGATCAATAAGATCATGAGCAGTCTGACTCTGCTCTGCGGCACGGGTTGATGGTGGGAATATGTGTTTGGAATAGCATATATCCTCTGAATGACCTGAACGGTAACAGTATAAACATGTTTGATGTGGATGTGAACCGCCTTTGTCGTGTGTGCCTCGTCATGTGAAAGGAGTAGATCCGCCTCTACCACATGATGCAACCATAACCGACAAAGTCTAAGAAGGTGTGGCAGAGGAGATACTCAATCGGCTCAGCTTGCGATATGCTTCCTTCATAGGAGGTATGGTAGCATCGATAAGAAGTTGAGAGCGAGCCGAATCATATTCTGGCTTGAGGGAAGCCTGAAAAACACCAGTCATGACAGAGTCTTTGTAGACCTTATGCTACTCTGGAGAGGCCGTCAGGGGTATGTATATGTGAAGTTGCTTAAACATACCTCACAGAGATGTATACAGGACGTGAAGATGGCGATCACCATATTTGGTCGTGAAGATATCATGCTGGCAGCTGGAGCTGCAGTATCTTCGACTCATTCTTCGCCTGAGAGTATGTCCCTGTAAGAATGTCCTACATCGCCTTTGTTGTGTGTTGACTAAGGATATCGATGGCTATCTCCACAGAAACGGTACCAGATAGCCACACCTTGACATATGCATCATCCTCCCATGAGGCATTAGTCCCAGTCTTGTCCACCAGCTCATCCTGCGTCGGAATATGCTTCTTGACATGGTACTGCATCAGATTCATGAACTGCATTGCCCACAACTTGTAGGTGATACTGTCCATCTTGACAATAGTGCAGGACCCTTGAAGGCACCCATAAATGGCATATCAACTCTGTTGTCTAACGTTGTGTACAATCACTAGGATCTTAGACCAATCGTGTCGCATCTAAATAGACATGAAACGAGATGGTTGTGATTTTAGACTCATACCACGACCATCGTCAGACTAATTATGGTTTGATTTTGATAACTAATAGATGGCATATCAACTCTGTTGTCTGACATCGTGTACAATCACTGAGACCTTAGACCAATCGTGTCGCATCTAAACGGACATGAAACGAGATGGTTGTGATTTGAGACTCACACCACGACCATCGTCAAACTAATTGTGGTTTGATTTTGATAAAATTAGGGTAAATCAAAACCTAAATCTCTGTAATCAGACCAAAAATCATAAACTCATGGCTTCAAAATGAGCTAGATAGCAGCATGGTCACGTATGAGTGACTGCAGGGGCCACATGCGGCGCTAGGACCCGATGGGAGGCAGCGCTAGGTGTTGCTGGGGGCGGTGGCGCTGCTGTTGGCAGCTGCCGATGGGAGCAACCAACAGTGTCATTATGTTGGCGGCTGTTGCAGTGACGACGCTATTGCTGGGGGCTGCTGGCGGCGCGTGGAGTTGCACGTGCAGAGGGTTGGCTCACGGAAAAGGTAAGGCTGCATGGTAGGGTTTAGGTTTCGGCTCAGGCTCTGGTCTAGGATTGCCGCTCTGATACCATGTGGAAAAAGAATGCTTGTGTTTATTCATAGAGCCCAAGGATTCTCTTGTATAGAAGAGAGAAACCCTAATGGGTAAATTACATACAACGAACAAAAAAAAGGGATTTTATCACTTGTGCCCCTCCGAGATGTTGCAATATCAGTTATGCCCCTATCTTTTTGGTAATATCAGTTGTGCCCCTCAAAACTTGCTATTTTATCACTTGTGCCCCTCGGGTTAGTGACCGTCCATCTACAGTGCAAACGGACGTTAACTTTGAGGACATAAGCGAAATTATTTTTTTTTAAAAGGTTATATGGTCATTTCTTCCTCCTCTTCCCCAACCTCTTCTTCTTCCTCCTCTTCCCATCTTCTTCCTCCTCCTCCGACCTCCTCCTCCTCCCTCTCCGCCCCGAGCTCCTCGCAGCCCCTCCCCTCCCCGGCGCCGTACCTCCTCCCCCCCGCACCTCCTCCCAGCCCGCCGCCCCCTCCCCTCCCCGGCGCCGCCCCCTCCCCTCCCCGACACCGCCCCCTGTGCCCCCTCCCCCTGGGCTGCACCCCTCCCAGCCCCGCACCTCCTCCCCTTGTCGGCGCCGCCCCCTGCTCCCCCTCTCCCTGGGCTGCACCCCCTCCCAGCCCCGCACCCCCTGCCCCGCACTGCCACCTCCCCTCCCCGGCGCCGCCCCCCTGCTCCGCACCGCCACCTCCCCTCCCCGGCGTCGCTCCCCTGGTCATGCGTGAGGCCAGCTTCTCCAGCCCTGTCGTCAAGACCACCAGCAGCTCCGTGGAATCGCTCATGCCATCGAGATCTTTTCCTCCATTGGTCCCCGCGACGGTTGCGGCAATGATCCCGAAGTGGCAGCCGCCAGACCGCAAAGACATGTGCCTCATCTGCACCTCCGGCTACAAGAAGGAGCTTTCCAAGCTCTCCGTGGAGCGATCCTCCAACTCCAACCCATTGCCCCAGTGGCTCCAGGCAGTGAAAGCCGATGCGCCCGTGGCGTGGCAGGCGGATGCTGCTGTCGTAGTTGCGTCCACCGTGTCACCATGTAGGTCTGGCGGAGGAGCGAGGCGACGAAGGGGGTGGGGGGAGGTCAGGGCGGCAACAGGTGGGAGAGGAAGAAGATGGGAGAGGAGGAGGAGAAGGGAGGAAGAAGACGGAGGAGGAGAAGGGAAACAGAAGAGGACCATAATACCCTTCTTAACCACACCATGGTTTGAATAAACCGTGGTTATTTTAATTTTTTGACGGTCAATCTGACGGAAGGGCACAACTGATGACGGAGCAAGTTTTGAGGGGCACAACTGATATTACCAAAAAGATAGGGGCATAACTGATATTGCAACATCTCGGAGGGGCACAATTGATAAAATCCCAAAAAAAATAACTATAATACGGTGATATAACAGAGAAGCTCTCCAATAATAAGGTTAGTAAAATGGATAACATTTTGTGAATAGTAGGTGTTTGAATGGAGATGGGATGGATAGGAGTTGGATGTGACATGATGTGATGTAGTTATTGTCGGTAGTTATTGTAGTTATGCTTGGGTTATAATTAGGATACCCATTTTTTATTTGTATGCTATGATACCATGTGGAAAAAGAATACTTGTGTTTATTCATAGAGCCCAAGGATTCTCTTGTATAGAAGAGAGAAACCCTAATGGGTAAATTACATACAACGAACAAAATAAATAAATAACTATAATACGGTGATATAACATAGAAGATGTTAACCCCTCAGGATCCGGGTACCCGTTTACGACACAATTCGCGAAATTCCATTTATGACATCGCATTAAAAGCATAGTTTTTATGGGGAAAATTTTTTTCTTTTCGCAATGAACGTATTTGCAAGTGACATTCGACATTCACATTCACAACCACATGCTAATAAAAATAAATGTCACCAAGAATTTATTTCATTAACTTTCATTTCATTTTCAACCTTTACAATGTCTGAAAGTACATACAGTATATCCCAAAATCTGACTGAAGAGAAAAGAAGTATATAACATTAACAACCGAACAAAACTGAGACAAAAAGAATAACATACCGTCTGGTATATATACCTTGTCTCCTGGAACCCTGTATAGCTACTGAACAATAAACTCCTTTCCTGCCATGCGTGCAAGGAAGAAAAGGAGTCACAAACGTGAATACAAACCCGTAGTTTAAAATAAATAACAAGTAATTAAATGTGCAAAAGAGAGTAAGTAGAAAGGTGGAATAAGCACTATTTACATCTACTTGCATAAGAAAAAAGGGTTTTCAACTGTTTGGTACTAAGTTCATTTGTTCTCCTCTTTTTCCCATTCATCCCATATATATATATATATATTTATTTATTTATTTATATAAAGTTTAGATGAAAAACCCTAACATATAATGATTTTGGGTCTTGGAGATCATGTTGCGGAACTTGATGGCACATGTAAATGCTACTTTCTTGCCATTGAGATTATGTCATGGTTTCCGATGATGGACCGATATAATGATGACGGATTTGATCCTTAATTCTATTTACTTCTTTTAAGTTAGTGGATAGTCCGTGGTCTTGGTCTGTGTGTAACCTCACACTATATCTCTAAGGTATTAAACTACCTTAGGGTTGGGGGGCCTCCGTAGGCATGCGGTGTTGTGTAATGCATCCTAACTAAGTTCCCAACACGTCCACTAACTTATAGGGATTTCGAATCAGATTAAAGTCACCTCCAATCAACTCAATTTTTATTGTAATTTCCTCCAAACCTTCACTCTAACTCTCTTAGATGCAACTCTTGATGATTTAGATGTAGATGTAGATGTAGATATGGATGATCTGGATGTAGAATCGCCAAGTCTGTTTGGCGAAGGTAAACTCAAGCGGTGAAGAAGCCTACAAATGGCTCTTCCGTCTCGCCCTCTAGTTGGAAGGCCGGTCCAATAGAGGGATAGGTCTACTCCCCAACTACGCCACTGAGACGGGTGAGAGGGACTTCCCGGGAAGTCGCTCTAGAAAAACAGCCCGACCGGTAACGGGCAACCGAGCTCGTACGTAAAACTGAAAACCAAGGATCCCCCGCCTGGGTATCCTAAAAGACAGGGTCAGCGGAACTGGTCTAAAGTCTGGATCCCAACGAGGCGTAAAAACACTGCGAGCTCGCGTAAAAACCGAAAGAGGACTGGGATCCTAGACCCGCGCACTTGGCGGCCGCTGCCCTAACTGGGCTTCCTATTCTCCCGCCCAGTTGAGGGTCACCGTCCCCTCGCACGGTTAAGTGTAGAAGTCACCATAACCGGCATAATTGATTTATAAGTCATTACTGACTCTCCATCATACTTGATTACATAATTCTTTCTTGATATCTCACAGGTGCCTTTATAGATCTAGATATTTGTTACAACCTATCTATAGTGATATAAAATCTTACTTAAAGGATCAATGTGTTAAATCTACAACTTTTGAATGTGTGAATAAGTCACCCAGGCTCATGTCATGATTTCTGTTCTCTAAGTGTAATATTGTGACTTAATTGGGTCCAAGTCTGGGTATTCTATGATAGGTATATTATGAAGCTATTAATTTAAGAATATGTAAAATCAAGAATTGAAATTTGTGTAAGAGTCATCACTGATTCCAAGATTTTCACTTATTTGTCTACTCCATCATACTTACTTGATTGTTCATTCCTTTCTCAGTCTCTCTTATTGATGACTCCAAAACTAGGTATTTGTCACCACTTCTTTTTAGTGATATGAATAAATAGAAGATTATATTTAAAGGTCAATTGATTAGCATATTCTAAAAGGATCATTTGGATCTTTCAATTTATAATTTGAATCAAAGATCAACCAATAACTTTAATCCTTCCTAAATCAATTAAAGATTCGCGTATTTCAACTTGAAATCTAAGCGGAAAATCCTAAGTTGAGTGTGAGAAGACAACACTATCTCATAATTCATGGACTATCATGATATCTCGGTATGGTCAATGTAAAGGAAGTGGAAAATGTTGAAATACCCTGTACAGTGCATCTCTATACAACATTGATGGTTCATCATCTTGAAAGACGACAAATGGACCAAGATAAGCTGGAAAAGAAGATAATTAGAGCATTTCAAGAAGTCGTGGGAAAAAAAAATAATGTGTAAATGGTCCATACAGTGAATAGATACGGCAACAGAGCCTTGAAGTTACTATGCTTAAATTGGATATTATCAATTTATTAACCTGTTTTTATGCAAAAATTTGCATATTGATACATGTATTGCATCTGAATATACACTTCCATAATTTCTCCTGTAGCTTAATGTCTACACTTTTTCTTACTAGTATAACCTCCATAATATTAAAAGATGATGTCATCAATACATAACGTATACAATCGGAACAAGATCATGACTAGGTTATTCTAAAATTATAATCAACGTGATTTATAATGTTTAATTATTATTTTTTTTTGTGCAAACCAAATTAGTCAATATAAATTTTCTTTTCAATTAATCTTCCAATCTTTGTAAATTTATTATACAACTTATACAGTCAAAGGCTCAACTGTACAGACCTTAGACTGTTATATCGATATTAGGATAATTTATTAATGCTTAAACTATAAGCTATGATTTTAGTTCGGAATTGATTATGTAAACAGAATCTGAAATCTCAACAAGGTATACCTAAATAAAACAAATTTGATTTGAGATTTTAATGTGTAATATGAATAGAATGTTTGAATAGCAATCACTGCAGCCTATAAATTTGGATATTAATAGAATGTTTAGCAACAATATTGAGCTGTAGCCTGTAGTACGATCCTAAAAACAAGAGAAGAGGGAAAATGGATCTGAAATTTGTGAAATACCACGCATGGCAGCAAGAAAAATAGGGTGGAAATGTACCTATATATCTATTTAGATCACCGAAGGCCCGATTCACGCATGCACCAACTTTTGAACGGAGGGGGCCGTAGCAGGAACAGGCAAAACCTCACGTTTTTGGACAGGGTTTTGGCTTCTCTCGGTTGCAAATGAAACTAATGGAGAGAGAAAGGAATTTGGGGATTTAAAAGGGAAAAGGAGAGAGCAGATTTACACGTTGGGAATCCAATTGGCCACCTGTCCTAGTGAATGATGTATCAGCCATGACATCAGCAGGCTGACATCAGCCTGCTGATGTCATAAATCCCCCTTTTTTTTTACAACTGTACTGTAGCACAGACCGTAGCGCATACCTTTTATATATATATATATATATATATTTTTAAATGAGTAGCAACCAGTAGCTGGTTATGAAATTTAATAATAAATTTTAATTTAATTTTATTTGTATACTTAAAACGAACCATATGCACGCCTCGGGCTTCCGTTTTCGACGCAAAATATCTCGATTTGATCATCTTTCAATGACGATCAAAAGGAGTATAATATTGATATACTTCCGATCGAGTTTTGAATACCCGACATTTTCGGATACGGTTTTTGTTTGAGATTAAAATTTGTGATTTTAAAATATCAAACGACCTCCGATTGACGAACGGTCGATTCCGTTGGTCTTGTTTCGTCGAATCGGATCTCATGATGGTCTCGGTTCATTTTGCGGTTTCCGAATTTGCGTCGCGGCTTTTCACGGCACGCATTGCAAAGGGACCGATTTTTGGTCGATTTCGTCCGAACGACTTTTGATTTATGATCAATTGGTCGTTTTAGGTTGTTTAGTATTGACCGACAACGTTTTTGGGTTCATTAGACCCAAAATCGGACGACTTCAGGTTTGATTGGAAACCGGATGCTACAGAAGCTCTCCAACAATAAGGTTAGTAAAATGGAAAACATTTTGTGAATAGTAGGTGTTTGAATGGAGATGGGATGGATAGAAGTTGGATGTGAGATGATGTGATGTAGTTATTGTCAGTAGTTATTGTAGTTATGCTTGGGTTATAATTAGGATACCCATTTTTTATTTGTATATATTTATATAGAATTGTTTAAGTTTTTTAGTATTTGAGAAAATGCAGTATTCACATGCTACTTTTATTATGTACGCTAAATTCACAACAACAACAAAAGCTTTTTCCCACATTAAGTAGGGCTGGCTACGTGGATTCTTTGCCTCCATTCAGATCTATCTTGGGTCATTCTTGGCCTTATATCCAAAAAACTAAGATCCCTTCGTATAGTATCATTCCAACACTTCTTGGGCCTTCCTCGCCTCTCTTAGTCGACTCAACATCCCAAAACTCGCATCTCCTCATCGGTACATCAGCTGACCTCCTTTGCAAATGTTCAAACCATCTTAAACAGTTTTCTTACATCTTATCCTCAATCGGAGCTACATCAACTTTCCTTCTGATTGCACCATCCTGAATATGATCTTTACATGTGTGTATGTGTGTCCACCAGTGTTCAGAAAGGCGGCCCAGGCGGCCGCATATGCGGCCGCATATGCGTAGTCGGGCACTAGACCGAACCGCATATCCAGTATTCGGTCCATATGCGGTTTGGGCGAGTATGCGGCCGAGTAAACCGCATATGCGGCTGCATACCCGGCCGCCTTTTGTATAGAGCCCTTTCATACATGCCCTTTCAATACTGTGTCAGTGTATAACTAAGACCTTCACTATCTGGTTGAGCGTTGTCGTTGGCAAGGTATTTTCTTTGCCTTCATTTAGGCTGCTTTATTTAGAGAGCTTCATGGTAGCTCTTATGGCCCATCACCTCTCCTTCCCACCTCAGATGTTTTGTCTATTTTCAGAAGTAGGCACTTCACTTTTTTATATAAATTGATACAATATATTTTCCATCTTTTGATTAGCCTCTAGTAGTATTAGCCAGCTGCAAGGCCCCTTCAACCCATTGTTGTTGTTCTGTGAGTTGTCATTGATTAGTTGAGATCATTTGGTAGGTAATGTTAAAAAAACGTGGTTCGCTAAACATTCATTTTACTGAGTATAAATAAATAGTATCCAAGAGCTTATGCATGCTTTATATGAATCTATGTTTTTTAATTTAAAAGCATTTTAAATCAATGTTTCAAATTTTAAAGTAATGCAACAATATTTAGATTCTGAAATAAAAATAAGGAGTATAATCTCCATTGACGAAAACAGTATCGAGATAATGCTTGTATGTAAGCACCAATCTCCTAAGTCCTAAAGTCGCAAAATACACAACATACTTGATTTGAGTACCAACATCATCAAGGCCAAAAAAGTAGAGAAGATGTCCAATGAACTAAAAGGAAAAAAGAACATTAAACAATTTGTTGATGCATTGAACAAGATAAACACAGAACAATGCAAAAACATTAACAATTATAATTATGTAATCAAGATGAACATGAATAAGGAGCCCTTTCATACATGCTTCATCTTTGAAATCTAGATGAACATAAATCTCTAATATTTGAATTCAATGTATTACTTTAATTATTTTTAAATTAAAATAATACAAACCGCATAATCCGCATATACTTCCGCATATCCGCTTACTCGCTTCAGACCGCTTGACCGAACGAATACCGCATACCGACTTTCTGAACCTTGGTGTCCACATATCCACCTTAGCATTTTCATTTCTGCTACTGCCATTCTTTGCACGTGTCTATGGTTCACAGGCCAACATTCAGATCCATAGAGTATAGCAGGTCTCACGGCTGCTTTGTAAAATTTTCCTTTAATTTTGAAAGAAATTTTCTTATCACAGAGAACGGTAGAGGGTCCTCTCTACTTTAGCCAACCTGCATTTATTCTATTAATAAAATCTCCATCAATTTCCCCATCATGTTGCAAAATAGATCTCAAATATCTAAAAGAATCTCTCTTCTAAATGTCATCGTCACCAATATTCACTTCAATTCCTTCACCATTACTTCCATCAAAAGTACACTCCATCTATTCAGTGTTAACCCTACTTATACAAGATCCTTTAGTCTCCCATGCATGTCTCCAGACCTCAAGCTTCTCATTTACTCAATCTCTGGTCTCATCAATCAACATAATATCATCAGCAAATAACATACACCAAGGTTTCTCATCCTGAATGTGACTTGTCAACTCGTCTATAATCAAAGTAAAAAGGAAAGTGCTCAAAGCTGAACCTTGATGCAGATTTATGTTGATGTCTAAATAGTCAATCTCCCCATACTGTATCCTTACACTAGATGAAACCCTAACATACATAGGGTAAATACTTGTCTCTTCTCCAAAACTCCACAATATATCTCATGGGACAGAATCATAAGCCTTCTCCAAATCAATAAAAATCATATGGAGGTTCTTCCTTTTAGCTCTATATATCTCCATTGTTCTCCCCAGCAAGTGGATGTCTTCAATAGTTGAGTAACCTGGCAGAATCCAAATTGATTTTCTTTTACTTTGGAAACTTGCCTCAACTTTCTTTCGATCACACACTCCCAAATTTTCGTAGTATTATGACTCATCAGCTTGATATCTATGTAATTTGAACAATTTTGAATGCCCCCTTTGTTCTTATAAAGAGGCACTGTGATGCTTCTCCTCCAATCTTCTGGCATTTTCTTGCTTCGCCAAATAACATTGAATAAATTTGTAAGCCAAGTCAAACCACGCTCACCTAAAACTCTTCAAACTTTTATAGGAATGTCATCGGGTCCTACACCTTTCCCATGTCTTATAACCTTCAAAGACTCCTCTATGTTCGTCCTTTGTATTCATCTATAGCTTACGATTCAAGTAACTTTCACTACTAGCTAGATCTCCCAAAGTGATCTCCTTATGTTCTTCCCCAATAAAAGCTTACGGAAGTACTGCTTTCATCTACTTTGTATCCTTCTGAGTAACAAGCACGTGACATGTCCTTCATAAACACTAGCATGCCCTGAATCATCCTCTCCCACATATCCATTAAGATCTCCACCTAGGAAAATCATCTCTTTGTGGGATTCCTTGCATAATCTTGTCCAAAACCTCCCAAAAATCTTGTTTAATCCCTTCATCTAATTCAATTTGTGGTGCATAAACTAAGATGATATTTAGAATTTCTTCTTCGAACACCACTTTTAGCAAAATTATCTGATCCCCGAATCTTTGCACCTCAACCACACAATCCGTCAAATCCTTACGAACAACCACTCCAACATCATTGTTGCCCTTATCTTTACCTGAATACCAAAGCTTAAAGCATATCTCCTCTATCTCCCTTGCTTTCTCTCCCACACATTTTGTTTCTTGGATACATAGTATCTTAGCTACGCTGAATTGATATTTAAAAAATAAGACGGATTATTAGTATGATTGGATTCATGAATACACATTAGTACATTATTTTCTTACTATTATTGCATGACTTTTTTACTTTTATGATTAGAACGATGAATACCATATTGTTAGACAAAACTATTAGCAACGATATAAACTATTTTTCACAATATATTATCGATTGCAGTCATCCACTTTTGTACTAGCTACTCACATATTTGTAGTTTCATATTCACTAACAAGATTACATCTAAAAACTACAATCATATAACGTATTTATCAACAATGTCGTCATCACCACTCCGATTCCTATATGTTGCATTTGCAGTCGAAGTGATTCAACCATTTCTTTTAAAGAAGATGTCTTGGTTGCACACAGCATCAAGCTCTGGGCACACACATCCAAGGTCATTTTCCTTGTCATGTATCTATTTCAAAGCAGTTTCTAGCTTCAAAGATGGTTCCCTATTTTCAACTTATGTTTCCCACAACCATTGTGTAAAAAAGAAAATTTATCTGCCCAATTTTCCATCGTCTTTGGGGCATCCAAAAATTACTCTCGATGATCGCATTGGTTTTTATAACATATGTAGAATAGACGTGTCATTAAATCCTTAGTGCCATTTTGTGTACAAGAACTAGTGGATCTCCGCATTGGCAACTTTCCGTTGCAATTCTTGACATCCTACGCTTGGAAAATTAAATAAATCACATAAGCTTGCAATTGCATTGAAGGAGAATGTAAAAGCAGGTGCATCTCAGATAGAGAAGAATTGCGTACATACATTTTAATTAAAACATCCCTATAGAAGTATAGAAAGTTTTAGGTGAGCGCGGTTTGACTTGGCTTACGAATCTTTTCAATGTTATTTGGCGAAGCAAGAAAATGCCTGAAGATTGGAGGAGTATCGTGGTGCCTCTTTATAAGAATAAAGGTGACATTCAAAATTGTTCAAACTACAGAGGTATCAAGCTGATGAGTCACACTATGAAAATTTGGGAACGTGTGATCGAAAGAAGGCTGAGGCAAGTTACCAACGTAAAAGAAAACCAATTCAGATTCATGCTAGGTCGCTCAACTATTGAAGCCATCCATTTGCTGAGGAGAACAATGGAGATTTATAGAGCTAAAAAGAAGAACCTCCATATGATCTTTATTGATTTGGAGAAGGCTTATGATTCTATCCCACGAGAGATATTGTGGAGAGTTTTAGAGAAGAGACTAGTGTCGGTCCTATACATTAATCTCATAAAGGACATGTATGATAGGGCTTTATCTTGTGTAAGGACCCCGTCTGGGAAGACTGGCTATTTTGACATCAACATTGGTTTACATCAAGGTTCAGCTTTGAGTCCATTTCTTTTTACTTTGATTATGGACGAGTTGACAAGTCACATTCAGGATGAGTTACCTTGGTGTATATTATTTACTGATGATATTGTGTAGATTGACGAGACTAGAGATGTAGTAGCTTGAGGTTTGGAGACATGAGTTGGAGAGTAAAGGATTTTGTATAAGTAGGGCTAAGACAGAATATATGGAGTGCACCTTTGATGGAAGCAATGGTGAAGGAATCGAGGTGAGGATTGGTGATGATAACATTCAGAAGAGAGATTCTTTTAGATATCTGGGTTCTATTTTGCAACATGATGGGGAAATTGATGAGATGTTACTAACAGAATAAATGCAGGCTGGCTAAAGTGGAGAGGAGCCTCTGCTGTTCTCTGTGATAAGAAAATTCCTTTAAAAATTAAAGGAAAATTTTACAAAGCAGCCGTGAGACCTGCTATGCTCTATGGATCTGAATGTTGTCCTGTGAACCATAGACATGTGCAGAGAATGGTTGTAGTGGAAATGACAATGCTAAGGTGGATGTGTAGACACACATGTAAAGATCGGATTCGGAATGATGCAATCAGAAAGAAAGTTGGTGTTGCTCCGATCGAGGATAAGATGCGAGAAAACCGCTTAAGATGGTTTGGTCATTTGCAAAGAAGATCAACTGATGCACCAGTTAGGAGATGCGAGCGTTGGGATGTTGAGTCGGCTAAGAGAGGGCGGGGACGGCCCAAGAAATGTTGGAAAGAGACCATACGAAGGGATCTTTGTTTTGTGGATATAAGCTCGGGATTGACCCAAGATAGATCTGAATGGAGGCGAAGAATCCATGTAACCGGCCCTACTTAATTGTGGGAAAAGGCTTTGTTGTTGTTGTTGATTCGTACAAGTGAAGAAGATGACCTATCACATTAAATAAGAATGGAAATCTATGAACTAAGATTGTCTCCTTCGTCTAGTATTCCGCATTGCATGTGTGATTCTATCATGTAAGACATCTCCCCGTCGAATATTATCATGAAGTATGCCAATAACATGTTGATCTTTATCGATCTTGTGAGGTGAGAACTCCTCAGTGATATCATCGAATAGTATACCCCCTCCCCCCAATCAAACCGTATAGTTGCAATTTGTCAAAAGCACTAGAAGCACTATACTAGGCATTAAGGCGAGGCAAGTCTCCAATGTCATTCCCTCCCTATGTAAGGCATTATGCCTCATGTGTCACCTAAACCAAGGCGTTTGGTGTGTGCCATAAGTGCCTAAGGCAAAAAGGTAGCTTACTCTCCACTATTTGTGTGATTTAATTATTTTACGATTTTATATAAAAGATGGGATGGACCTCCTTTAGAGGCTTATCCAAGAAAATATATTTAAAAATAGTAAGGTAATTACGTCCTCCATGTTTCCTAAAGGGCTCCAGCGTACCCGAGCACATTTTTTTTCAAAGTAAGACCTCCCACCACAAAGATAACAATGTTTCTAGCTATCCACAATGCCCAAACTAGTGTGGACACCTCTGTCCACCCTTCTTCTGAACCTGACCAATCTCTACCAAGCAAGACCCAAAAGAATCTTTATCGCTTCACTGGACCTCTGAGATGTTTGTGTTTTGCCATGCTTCCAAAAGGTGCTTAATATCTTCCATCGCTCCACCACATCTACAACAGATCTCCTCCACTCCTGGAAAAAGCTTCGCCTACCGTGCAGCTGTCAGGACTCACTCTTTACTCAACAATCATAAGAACACTGTAACCCTTGATGGTATCTTCCATCTCCATATCCTAGCACAGTCCGGAGTAGTCTCTATATCCATCGAATAGGGCATAGTAGACATCACCTTGTACGCCTTTTTGACCATGAATGCTACATCTCTCTAACACCATGAATCTTTTCCTTCCATCGGCACATCAAGTCGCGACAGCTTACCAGAGAGACAGTGATACTCCTCCATCTCTGATCTGATAACTCAACCACAAACTAAGGGGTCCAAGATCCGTTAGACCCAGTCCACAACACGTACCTCTTTGTTCGTTGCTAGAGCAAAAAGCCTTGGATACAAGTTATAAAATACACCCTCCTCAGACCAATCATCTGTCCAGAATCAAAAATCATGTCCATCTCCTAACAGAGGTCGCATTGAATATGTCAGCACTAGTAGGATTGAACAGACGCCTCTCCGGAAAGTGGTTGACGAAGACACAACATCAGACCAGGCACAGAGTCTGTGCAACACATCATAAATAGATCTAATCATTCTAGAGAGTATATCATTCCCACCTACCCATATCTACATCATCTATCTCGCAAGTAACATCTTGTTCATATCGCCAATCCGCAGCACCCCAAGCCTTCCCTCCTTAATCGGAGTAGTTACCACCGGCCTTTCCACCAACGCAAGACCATTCCCATCATGTGTAGACAATCAGAAAAACTTCATGACTCCAACCTCTTGCGACTGCCTAACAGGTAAGACTTTTGTAGACAAGAAGAAAACAGGAATTGCCATGAGAACAACCTTCACCAGAACCAGTCTCCCACCTCTTGAGAGATACAACACCTTCCACCTATCAGTTTCTTCTCCAACTTCTCCACTACCGGCAACTAGTCAGCCTGTCCAAGTCTCCCACATATCAACGGTAGGCCTAGATAGTTGATAGGCAGACTATTCTGTGTTGTCTCCAAGATCTCCGTGCAAGAAGTTGACTCCTCTGAGCTAAGGTTGAATGGTATGAAAACTAACTTTACACCATTAACATTCAGACCTGACAAGTCACCAAAAATATCCAACACTGCCCCAATCACCTTACACTCTACCATGCCATGTTTTATGAAGAAAATGGTGTCATCCTCGTATTGCAAGATCGGCATCGAGAAATTCTTTCCGGAGTAACTCTTAAAGAACCCCCCCACCCCTCCTTTTGCGAATTCAGACATAATTGCTAGTGCATCTGCATGTTAGGACAAACAACAATGGTGCTAAGGGACACACGTGTCTCATCCCCTTGCAGTTGAAAGAAATCCCCTTCGTAGTTACCATTAACCAGCACCAAGAGCGAGGATGTTGTGATACATCTCTTTATCCAATCAATCCAGATATCCGGGAAACCCTTTTTTTACTGACGACGCCCAAATAAATTTCCAACATATACTATCATAGGCCTTCGAAAAGTCCACCCTCTAGATGAAACCAGCGACCCCTCTCCTCTTCCAATCTGATACCATTAATGATGCCATAATTTCCCTTAAAGCAGTTATCGTCCCAGAATAAATGCAAAATGAGCCGGTAGAACAAGATCGTCCAAAACCCATCTGAGTTGGTTGGCCAACACCTTAGCCACAATCAGGTAAATAGCATTAGACAATAGTGTTGGAAAAATACTTTGATCATGATTCAGAAAACCCTAGGCTCTCTTATATAGGGAGAGACCTAAAGGGTAAATTACAAAGAGGTCTACAGAAAATAAAGAAATAAAGATAAACTACATAAAGAGATAATGAAACTACGAACTATCTCTACACTCCCCCTCAAGGTGGAGCATAGATATCTATCATGCTTAGCTTGGATGAACATCTCTGAAACGGTCCTCTGAGCAGTGGCTTGGTGAATATATCTGTTGTCTGATCTCCTGAGCTCACATGTGCAGTAGATATCAATCCTCTCTGGATCAAGTCCCTCGTGTAACGGCAGTCAACTTCAATATGCTTGGTCCTTTCATGGAAAGCTGGATTGTTGGCAATAAACAATGCTGCCTGATTGTCACACTGGAGCTTCATAGGTAGGGGCACATCTACATGTAGATCTTCTAGTACAGAACGAACCCACATCATTTCCGTACTGGCTTGAGCCATGGCCCTATATTCGGATTCGGCACTGGACCTTGCCACAACAGTTTGTTTCTTGCTTTTCCAAGAAACCAAAGAGCCTCCAACAAACACTGCAAACCCTGAGGTTGATTTTCAGTCCTTAGGACATCCTGCATAATCTGCATATGCACACGCTGAGACAGATAAGTCTGTACCCTTCCTGAATAGCAGCCCTGACCCTGGAGAAGACTTCAGATATCTCAGTATCATGTGTATAGCATCCATGTGAACCTGTCTTGGCTGCTCCATAAAGTGACTCACCCTGCTAACTGCAAATGCAATGTCTGGACGAGTAATGGTAATGTAGAGGAGTTTCCCCACCATTTCTCTATATCTCCTCTTATCCACTTCATCTGTATCACCATCATACAGCTTCATGCTGGGGTCCATGGGAATACTTGATGGTTTGCACCCATCCATGCCAGTCTCAATCAGGAAGTCTGTAATATACTTCCGTTGTGTCATCACCAACCCTTGTGCATTCCTTGCAAATTCCAACCCCAGAAAATATCTTAGGGTTCCAAGATCCTTTGTAACGAACTGACTGCCTAGGAATGCCTTCGCCCTCTTTATGCCCTGAACATCGTCTCCTGTAACAAGAATATCATCCACATAGACCATAATGACAACCGTACCTGCCGATGACTTCTGGACAAACAATGAGTGATCGGCATTTGACCTCTTGAATCCCTGTTGCTCAATCAGGTTAGACAACTTCTGGAATCATGCTCTCGGACTCTGTTTGAGGCCATATATCGCCTTGTGAAGTCTACAGACCATGTGCTTCTCCCCCTCAGCAGTAAACCCAGGTGGCTGCTGCATGTAGACTTCCTCCTGTAGGTCACCGTACAGAAAGGCATTCTTCACATCCATTTGAGATATGCTCCAATCACGTACCACAGCAACAGATAATAGAATACGAAGTGTAGAGTGTCTCGCCACTGGAGAGAAAGTATCCATGTAATCCACACCGTAGGTTTGTGTAAACCCACGGGCAACCAAGCGTGCTTTGTATCTATCCAACGTGCCATCTGCATGATATTTGACTGTGAAGACCCATTTGCAGCTCACAACAGATGCATCAGAAGGTGCAGGGACCAAAGACCAAGTGCCACGAGACTGTAGGGCCCTCATTTCGTCCTCCATTGCTAATCTCCAGCATTCATTCTGTAAGGCTTCCTGGTATGTCCGTGGTATATCCACGGAAGACAAGGCTGTGGCAAATCTCTGAAAATCACCAGTGAGACGGTGAAAAGAAATCTGTGAAGCGAATGGATACGAGGCACATTGCCTCCTCTTCTTCCGAATAGCAATCGGAACATCAAGATCATCATCTGCTGTACTGGATGGGCTAGTGTCTGCCTGTACTGAAGGATCCTGCACATGTACCAAATCTGACCCGTCGGTAGTAATGCCATCTGAACATACCTGAGGCGTGATGATCGGTTGCTGCGTAGTCTGAGCAGGACCTGACCGACGTGTATAGAACATAGGTAATGGTGATATGATAGGCCGTGGAATGGGTGGAGGTGGAGGAGGTGGTGGAGGTGGTGGAGGTGGTGCTGGCGTGGAGACAGACCCAGGGGACGACTCAGGTGCTGGCGTGGACTCAGGTGTACTCAATGTAGGTGGTGGAGGAACATAGATATCATCAGTGGTAGTGGATGGTACCATTCTGTCACCTGCAGGAGAGAAATACATGACCGACTCAAAGAAAGTGACATCAGCACTCACGAAGTACCTCTTAGTTGCAGGATCATAACACCGGTAGCCCTTCTGAGTTCTGGAATAACCAACAAAGACGCACTTGACTGTTCTAGGAGAGAGTTTGTCAAGTTCGGGAGATAGACGATGCATTAAAGCCACAGTACCAAAGACACGTGGAGTCAGTGAAAATAACTCCTTATCTGGAAAAATAATGGACATAGGTATCTTTTCACCAAGAACTGAGGATGGCATTCGGTTGACCAGATAACAAGCAGTAAGAACAGCATCGCCCCGGAAAGAAATAGGGGCACAACTCTGAATCAACAGTGTACGAGTAATATCTAAGAGATGGCGATGCTTTCTCTCCGCCACACCATTTTGTTGTGAGGTATATGCACAAGTGGTTTGGTGAATAATACCCTTTGATGAAAGGAATTGTGAAAGTGAGCGTGTACAAAATTCAAGGGCATTATCTGTCCGAACATATTTGACATTTGCAGAAAAGACATTGAGCACTTCACTAATCAAGTTCTTGATCACATTTCCTGCTTCAGATTTATTTTTCAACAGAAAAACCCATGACACACGAGAGAAATCATCCACTACCACAAGATAAAACCTGTGCCCCTGATGATCGGGAACACGACTCGGACCCCATATATCTATATGTAACAACTCAAAAGGGGAGCTATTGCTCCGACTCAGACGACGTGGGAAGCTCGACCTGTGATGCTTTCCCAACTGACACGCTTCACATCGAAACGAAGAACTAGGAGCGATCTGAGGCAGAAGATGGCGCATTTTCTGAAGTGGAAGATGACCAAATCGGAGGTGCCAAATGTACGGAGAGACTGGTCCAGCAGAATGAGAGGAGATGCCAGCATAGGAATCCCGAACCAGTCGATACAAACCATTCTGCTCAGAGTCACAGCCAATCACCTTGCCCGTGAGTATGTCCTGAAAAATGAGAGAAGACGGGTCAAATATAGCACGACATTTCAGATCCCTCCTGATCTGACTAATAGATAGCAAATTCATTGAGAACTCAGGAGCATGCAGAACGTTCTGTAATTGCAAAGTGGAGGAAAGGAAAACCTCTCCCTGTCCAACAAGGGGCGAATGGGTACCATCTGCTATCTGTACTAAATGACCGGGAGGAATGTCCCTGTAGGCCTGTAATCTACCTCTATCTCGGCAGAGATGATGTGTGGCTCCAGAATCAATAATCCAGTCAGATATATCATGAGGTGCAGTAGATATACCTGAGGAGCTTGCGGCTGCGGATGAACTGGCAGAGGCAGTGGCAGCAATATCTGAGGAACCACCGGATGAATCACCAGAAGCATGTGGCATAATATCTCGGAGACGAGCCACAAGTTCGTCAAATCGACTATCTGCAGTAGAAGTCAGTGGAGACTGGGAGTGCTCTGCAACACGTGTTGATGCTGGAAAACCATGCTTAGAGTAGCATGTGTCCTCTGAGTGTCCTGTGCGGTGACAATAAGAGCAAGTCTGACTGAAGCGACCACCTCTTCCTTGTGGTCCACGGCCACGTCCACGTCCACGGCTAGACAGCTGTCCACCTCTCCCACGCAAGACTGCCATCGCAGATGGGGGTGGAGTAGAAGAGCTGGAAGAAACTGGAATGCGACTGAGCCTCCTGTAAACATCCTCCACTGGAGGAATAACTGCATCAGCTAAGATCTGGGACCGTGCGGCATCGTACTCTGGATCAAGAGCCGCAAGTAGAATGCCCACCATGGTGGCATTCCGAAACGTCTTCTGCTGTTCAGGAGTAGCAGTAAGAGGGATGGTACTATATAGCTTCTCGAACATCCCTCTTAGGGATGTATACAGGGAATGGAGAGGTCGACCACTCTGCTTCATAGTGAAAATGTCATGCTGAAGCTGCAACATCTTTGTCTCATTTCGCACCTGCGAATAAGTAGCGGCCAGAATGTCCCACATTGCCTTGGCAGTGGGCTGATGGAGGACGTCGTTGGCAATCTCCGTCGTCAATGTACCAGACAACCAGACCTTTGCATAGGCATCGTCAGCCTCCCATGAGGCATAGATTCTTGTCTTCTCCGCAGGCTCATCCTCGGTAAGAATGTGTTTCTTACCATTTGACTTCATGAGGCTCATGAACTGCATCGCCCAGGGCTCATAGTTAGACCCGTCCATCTTCACTATTGGTGCCGGACCTTTGAATGCATTGGTGGAGGGCATATCGGCTTTGGAGTCTGACATACTGCCACTTGGAGAAGAACAAGAATATATAGACACTGTGATAAATGTCTACACCAACTGCATCGGATTTGAGTACGTATGTAGACGTTACGCACTCAAATCCATATATCTGTCGAAGAGAGAACTAGGGCACGCCTAAGATCAGGCCTATAGCCCTTAACCCGGGTTGTTGAGTGCCGCCTAGATGTTGGCGGAACTGGCTGGGACCACCGGGACCTCCGGCGGTGGCTGAGACGACTGGCGGTGGCTTGAATGGACTGCCTAGGGCCCGCTGGTGGTTGGTAGGACGTCCATCAGCACTTTAGGGCTTGCGAGAGGCCACTGGAATCGCCAGAAGATCTCTGGCGGAGGACTGGAAGCCCTCGGCTTTGACTGGCGGCGCAGCAGAGGTCGGATGGACCGCTGGCGGCAGGGCTGGGCCTACGCGTTGGCTGAGATCGTCGAGAGGATCGGTGAGATCGCTGGCTGGGGCTCTAGGCAAGGCGCGGAGACCCGAGAAGAGGAAGGCGGCGGCGGAGAATCAGCGAGAGAGAGAGAGAGAACGGGCGGCGGGTGGGGAGCCCTAGGGTGGCTCTGATACCATGTTGGAAAAATACTTTGATCATGATTCAGAAAACCCTAGGCTCTCTTATATAGGGAGAGACCTAAAGGGTAAATTACAAAGAGGTCTATAGAAAATAAAGAAATAAAGATAAACTACATAAAGAGATAATGAAACTACGAACTATCTCTACAAATAGCATTAAACAATGCCATTGATTGAGGACCTGCACAGCACTGTCCTCAATCAAATGGCTTGGCGGGATGTTTTAATAGGGAGATCAAAACCATACTGTAGAAGCTTGTATGTCTAGATCGTAAGAATTGGTCGCAACTGCTTGATTAAGTTCTTTGGGCACATACCGCATGGCATACAAGTCTCCTCTCGGCATGTCTCCCTAGGGTCGTGTGATCTCACAAGGCGAGATCGCAGTCGCTGAGGTGGCCGCTCACAAAAGTCAATAAATTCAACAATTAACCCACAACATATATCAATGTAATGCAAAATAAAAGTGGAGCTAAAATTTATTATAACTCTATAAAATGTGTATATAGTGCAAGTATGTAGAGGTCGAACACAGGGAGCACACAAGATAGATTGTGAAATGAATTCAAAAATTTGCCTTCTTCAAAAAGAGAAGGGACCTATTGAGTTTCTCCATGCCTCTATTCGCCTCTCTGAACTCCAACACCATCCCCATGACGTCATCCTCCACCACCTCCCGGAACTCCATGTGAAAAGAACTGGAAGGTCATCTGGTCCAGGGCAGCCATCTGCATTGAGATAAAAAACCATCATGCTTACCTCTTCCCTGATAAACCCTGAAACAACTGTCTCCTGCTGGCTCAGCTCCAAGGACTTTGCCCCCTTCCCAGCCACCTCGCCCTGAAAAATGGTGCCCTCCTGCAAAATCTTCGAAAGTCTTCCACAACAGTCGTACCTATCGTCCCGTCTCCATGGATCCTCTGCCCCTCCACATGCAAGTCGTGTATCATGTTTCTCCTCCTTCCACTAGCAATGACATGAAAAATCCTCGTGTTTGCATCTCCCTCTTTCGACCGCGTTTGTCTAGACCTCTGTCGTCACTCCACCTCCTTCTGCTTGTCTTCCGCAACAACCTTCTGGTGTTCTCCTCGTGACTGCAACTCCTCTAGGCTAAGATCGTGTTCGTCTCCATCCCCATCCAATCTAGCAATCTCCTTCACCGCACTGTTATGACACTCACCTCTGCTTCAGTGAACCTCTTTCCTATGTTTCATCAGAACCTCTCGTAACCCCACGATCTTCTGAGCTAACCTCTGCATAGTTGAGCCCTCCACCTGCAAAGACCTCCGACGGTTGGTAACCATCTTTGTGATCCCATCATCCAGCAATCAGGCTCTTTCAAATATGAACGACCTTGGAATCGTCCCCTCACACAACTCCCAACAGATAGATATGCGGTCCGATCTCGATCTAGGAAGATCCCATACAACGAACAATGTGAACAACTCCATTAAGTCAACAGATGCCATAAAACGATCCAGACGGGATCTCGAGGAAGTGCTCTGTCAGGTGTATCTCCTATTCGTTGTATCAATCACCTCCAGAACCATCTCCCCAATAAACTCCATGAAGTCAATTGAACCCCGATTTTGCTCACCACGATTACCCGGGATATCCAAGGCAAGTAACGTCACTTTAAAATCGCCATTTACAATCCAAGGGATGCTCGAGAAGTCCCTTTTAGTTAATCTCAAATCCTCCCACAAAGCGGGGTCACCCCCCCCCCCCAAACCCCCTAGAAACACCGTACACCGAAGTAAGCAACAACATGCTAGCTCTGTACTTCAGTTCCAACACTACAGAAACCGACCTAATATTTATTCTTTCTTCAACAGCCAACAACACATCTACATCCCAAGCCAACATTACACCACCCACACTCCCCACTGCCGGTATTACTCTGAATTCCCATAGAACTCTAAATCAAAGGATCTCAGCGTGCATTCTTAGACTCTTGCAAGAACACTACATCTGCACGTCAAGAAATCACACACTCACCAACAACCTTTCTCTTCTCTCTATTCCACATCCCCCTCACATTCCATGTGACAATCTTCATGATGATCCACTCGGAGGGTTAACTACGGGAAGGAATACCCCAAGGCATTCTGCAACCCGCACGTGAATGTCGATCGCAGAATTCAAAACATCAGAGGACTGCCTCTCACCCTCCATCTGATTCTCCATCACGGGTACCACGGTCGAGGTGGACCTACCCGACCCAGGGATCAAAGTCCCCACAACTTTGTCTTCCAACTCCCGCTCCAACCACATATGTCCATCTAGTTTCCTCCTCTTGCGGGAGAAGGATAAGATCGGATCTCCCTTTACTCTTTGGTTGTCGTCCCCCAGTGCCAGCCTTCTCTCTCTTTGAGCTCGTTCCGCTGCCAAAATACGCTTCTCCATTTCTTGTCTTCTCGCCAAGGACACTGCCCCCTGCTCCTTTTCAACCTCCAGACCGTCAAGCTCCTCTGCCATCCCACTCACCCCCAGGACGGAGCTCCCCGCCATCTCAACCGCACCGTTTCCAATCACAACTTTGAAGGGGCATGCCCTCATCGGAAGCAAGGACAGGGGAGATTCCCCCACTTAAAACGCAGGGCTAGGGGACCCCAACTTCAATCACTATGCCTTAGTTAACGAACACCAGAGACGAGTCCACCCCTACCGGGTCCTTTATAGGCCTAGTTCCATCAATCATATCTGAAAACAAAGGGCATGTTTGGTTGGAGAATAGGCCCTGGAATAAGGGGCTAATTCTCCTCCCGGCACGATTCCCAATGGTACGGCTATTTCCCGTTATTCCACATTATTTCACTCTCATTCTTATCTTTATTCCACCTTACCTACCCTTATTTCACCTTATTCTCCTTATTCCTATATTTCCAGCCGAACAGAGAATAGACTCTTATTCTCCTTATTCCCCATCCTTATTCTCGCTTATTCTCGAAACGAACGGGCCTAAAGAGTATGCAAGGCATGGTTCCACACGGCCCACCATTGCTCTGGATTCTGTTGGACCCAATGTCATATACAATTCGAGTGGTCCATCCGCCCTAAAAGAGTCAGTGGTTATCGGGTTAGGACCCGAACCAACAACCCCCGCTGCAACTGGCGATGCCCTTGTCTAAATATCTACCGAACGATTGAAAACCCCCAAAAAAAGGAAGGTCCCCAATCTCACCCGATGATCTCGCCCGAAAATCTCGAGGTGAAACTGTCGAGACAGAGCGAGGATCTTGCCCCTGCCACTGCGGTGAAACCGTAACCGATACCGGAGTCATCGTTGGTTGATCATATGGTCGACGAACACCATCTGCCCAACTCTCTCCCTTCGCCTGCCCATCAGAAGCGGTCGTGAAGCCCTCCGGTACCATCGACACCACCATTGCATGCATCACCTCCTCTACGGTTGCCAAAAGAAGTACGAACTCCACCCTTCCGACCCGAAGGATGATCTTCGAAGGCACGACCCTCCGGATACCACTCATTTGAACGATCACGTCCCAACCCTCGCCCGGTCTTTAGCCCCAGTCGAAGAATCATCTCAACCTCCCCTACAGGTCGCAACACGTATCTGACAAACCGAAGGTCACGGCATCTCACCGGCAACCCCTGCACCTCCACCACCCATTGCGAGATGGCCACCTTCGCCCCATCTCACGATCGAGGTCTTCACCAGCGCACCGTAGGTGGGAGCAACCCACCACCATTGCTCAAGAATCCGATCAGCTCATCCGCTTCAAAATCCCCGTATACAAAGTGCCTGATCTAAAAGCCAAACCGTGTCTTCCATGCATCTTGTTGTATGCCCGAACTCAAGAACCGCAACCACCACCCTCAGCTCCTTAGAAGAGCCCTCTCCAATCAATACCCCTTCCAAGGGATATCGCCATGACCCATCACATCATCCTTTATCTTCACGGAGCCACCTCCTACATTCGATTTGGAAGGCCCAAGGGAAAATCCTTTCGATGGTGTCCCTCCACCCTACAGTGGTAGCATACAGGATCTTGCGCGGGACACCATCTCACCATGTGACTCACCGGGCCGCACTTGAAACACCATCTATGAGAAGGAGTGTTCTCCCGACCTTCCCTGGCATCACGGTCGCCTCCCACAAAACGGAACTCTCTAATGGTGGCCCTCTTTCTCGCCTCTCCCTCCTTCACTTCATGCTCTGACAAAGGTCCCGCATCCCCCTCGAGCACCAAAGGCCGTTATCCCTGCTCTCTCCCGTGCCATCTCTTTTACAAGAAGTTGTCTCCATTTTACAGTTTTAATTTCAAAATTTGTTAGTTCTAGTACTATTAACACACATGTTAACACACATGTTGCGGATATCTTGCACAAAGAAGCAAACACATGAATTTACAATTTACACACATGTATGTATATTGTTGTGTAAATCAAAACACACCGTATACGACTGAAACCCTTGTTTTTGAAATGGAGGCTTCACTCCCAAACGTCTCTGTGATTGTTAGGATGAAAGTCACATCTACATATACGCACAGACACATGCATACACCCTCTAGGATTAAAGATGAGAGGTGGGATTAGACATGAACTACTTGTAAGTTTTGGATTGCTGGAGGTGGGGAATGGGATTACACCCTCTAGGATTAAAGATGAGAGGTGGGATTAGACATGAACTACTTATAAGTTTTGGATTGCTGGAGGT
Source organism: Ottelia alismoides (assembly GCA_037367405.1). NCBI lineage: Eukaryota > Viridiplantae > Streptophyta > Magnoliopsida > Alismatales > Hydrocharitaceae > Ottelia > Ottelia alismoides. The sequence continues at coordinate 313,891 of JAZKJV010009570.1, read as the reverse complement.
GGGGAATGGGATTAGGATGTTGCTAAATTGGGTAAGGTTGATTTTAGATTATAATTTAGGTTTTGTGTATGTGTAAGATGTGTGAACGCAATCATGTGTGTGTCGCTGTAGCTTTTCCAAACAAGGGAAATTGTTATGAGACGGCAATAAAAGTAAAAAGCCATTTAGAGTTCCGAAAAGAGAACATGGCAAAAGCAATTTATCTGCAGTCAAATCGAGAAGAAGCTAAGCAATTAGGTATAAGCCAAAAAAAATCTTGAGGGAACGTCCACTCCATGCTGATGTTCAAAGTAAGATGGAAGCTTGCAATTGGGAATGGGCAGAGTGCACGTTTTTTTGAAATATCCAATGAGAAAAAAGTCTGAATCAACAGTATTGGGGGAGGACAAGAGGCGGGTGGGAAAAAGGGGGCATAGGAGCCTCGCCTTTTTCAGCAGGCTGTGAGTTGTAGCTTAGGGAGCGCCTTCCCTCCTTCTGGGAAGATTTTGCTTTCTCCTCATGACCTGGTCGAGAGAAACATCGGTGTAAAAGATTGAGCGGGATCAGTAGAAAAGAGAAGGGCCGGGTGGGCTCCTGAGACTCTCCCGGGACAGGAGTGAGTGTACTTCTTCAATTGATTGATCCCCTTATTATCCGCCGAACCTACTTAGGCTGACTTGATATTATAGCGCAGATGTAATAGATTAGTCATTTCTAAAGAGATTTAATTTGTAAAATTTGTTGACAGTAAATAGATTTAGTAGGATCAAAAGCTCGGTTCGAAAGTGTTTTAATTATTTTTTTCTGAAAACATGTTGGGAAAATAGTTTGCAATGTCATTCTTCAAAAATCATCCAAAAGAAATAGCAAGTGTGCATAAGAAATAAGAATCAATCATTTGTTTGAGTACATGTTTCCGCTTTAGGGTTTATTTTAGAGCATTATTTTTCAACATGGATTTGAGCCAGAATCCATGTAGCTGACCCTAGTTTGGGAGAAGTCTTCGCCAATTTTTTTCTCAAAGAATTTTTGCCATGCTTAGCATATAATGGCATGTGAAGACCATCGTTATGGTCACGATATCTCACACATTGTCCTTGTATTATATTGTACAACTTATATCAGTGTCTCAAATCAAGAATTTTATCATGCTAACATATCTTCTCAAAATAAGAGCATGCTAAATTTCAGCTAAGGCAACATTATATTCTTTGAAAGCCGTTCGACCTTACCGATTGCTTTATTTAACTGATCAAATATAATTTGTGTATCCTTCCAACTATATTTTTCCTCGTGTTTGACCTAGTGTTGGGTGCAGTTGGATGAACAGGTAGCAGAGGTAGTCGAAGGAGAACTGTGCGTAGATAAGTTCAATCATACGGAGGATGACTGTGATGACCCTCACCGCAACTCGAGAGGAATCTCTGCAAGTCGGACCCCTCCTCCTAACTATTCAGTTTCGCCTACAGAACTGAGCTTGAGACTGCACGAGCTCAAGCAATCCAGGCTTGAGGAACGCATCAGGGAACTCGAGGTTTCTCTTGCCCATAGCCAGAGGCACCTCCATTTCATGGAATCAGAGGTGATGGAATCTTTGAACACGAGCAGCAACTTGGGATCCTCATCCAACCAGGAAAGTCCGACGGTTGCAGAGCCAGCAACAACGGTGGCACAACCTCTTTGCATAAATCTTTCTGGGGAGGCACTGGATGCCTACAACGAGGCCTACGACGAGTTCGTGAGGATGGGTGAGGCAGAAGAGAAACCACCATCACCGTCTCAGACAAGCGGTAAGATGTCCGGAGATGACCTCTGTGATGATGATGGTGGGCTCCTGTGGGCATTGGATAGTTATGCACTCAGCTCGCTGGCGAGCGATGGCCACTTACAAGAGAAGGCAGGCATGTTGGAGTCGATGACAGAGTGGGAAAGTGAACTCAGAATCAATGACGCAGATGGTGGGGAGAATGATGACAGCGACGACGAAGAAGGGAGGAGTTTGATCCAACAGATTGTTGAGAAGACGAGAAAAGGTTCGCCATTTGTATTAAACGTTCAAAAAATGCTACTTTTAATGGCCAAGTAATTTTTTCCAAAGTAAAAGAAAAAAAATGTATACATGAGCTGCAACACCACTGTGCATATGGAGAAATATCGATTTTGGATGGTCGGTCGAGTTTCTGATCACTGTTCTTGAGGTATTGAACTGATCGCAGTAATTCGTTATTCAGATTCATCGTGTTATGCCATTATTTTTGCGACTTTTGATTCAGTTGTTCCTATTATAAGGAAAGGAAGAGGTCATGATCGAAGTTTTGAATAATATGAAGTATTAGGTGTTTGTCTACTTTTATAGAAGATTAACATTTCATGATAAGAGTTGAAACTCAAGTCAAGAAGGAAGAAGAGCTTTTTATATATCATTGCATGAATGGATTTTTAACCGGCAGACCTTATAATCTTTTTCAATTACCTCTACGACCTTTGAAACATCGTAATTCCTCCCTCGACCTCGTAAACTTGCTCCGTCTTACCCAACAAACCCTGTCGTCAATTTTAACTATGTTTGAGGCAATTACTTGGGTTAGTCTTGAGTTAAGCTAACCAATTTACCATCCAACGGTTACGATTAGACAAAATAATAATAAAAAGAAGAATGGAAAAGAGCAAGGAGCTTGCGAGGCTGGGCGGTGCGGGAGGGGGCTCCATCAAAGAACAGCGGCGGGGGGGGTGGGGGGGGGGGAGCAGCTCAGGCAGAGACGGGGGTTTGGGGTGGGGGGAGACTCCATCGGCGGCGTGGGGGGTGATGAGCGGGGAGCAGCTCAGGCGGGGAAGGGGGGCGTTGTAGGCGGAGACCCGAGGAAGAGGGTTGGGGGGGGGCTCCATCAGCAGGGGGAAGAGCAGGGACCTGGGCGGTGGATTCCTACGGGCTATTCCAGTCGGGGAGGAGGGAAGGAGCTGGGAACGGGGCTCCTCGGCGGCCGGTAGCTGTTCGCGAGGCTCCTCTGCGATGGCGAGGCTCAAAGCTTGGCGTTGGCGGGGGGACGTCGCAGGGGAGATCAGCTCCTCTCGGATGATGGAGTAGCACTCAATGTACATTTGATAAACAAATTGGGTATAGTATAAAAGAATATAACGGAATCCGGTAAATTTAAACGGGTAAATGAACGGGGGTTAACCGCAGAGTATGTAGGGTAAGGGTTAGCAAGTTTACAGGGGCGGGGGAGGAATTACGATGTTTCAAAGGTCGTAAAGGTAATTGGAAAAGATTATAGGGTTTGCCGAGTAAAATCCCTTGCATGAATAAGTGGTATATCGAACTGCTTAAGCCTCGAAAACATTGAAGGGGAGGAATGCAACCTTCGGTTGAAAGTACTAGTCTTTTTTTCTTGCGTAGAATTATTGTGCAAAGAGAGTTTTGAAGTTACAATATTTTTAAAGCACAAAAAAACGAATTTAAAGTCAACTTTCTTTGAAACAATATCTTAAACATTTTGTCTTGATTCTTTTCAATTGACTTCCTATCCATTTCAGTCATCTAAATCATCTTCAGTCGACTACTATGTTTCCTCGGTCGATTACTTTTGCATTGAGAGTTTAAACCATACTATAATCCAATACACTATTTTTTTCTCGGTCAACTGAACTAGTTTGATCGACGAACTCTAAATTTCAACTGATTACTTTTTACTTCGATGTTTAGGTTTTAGGGTTTCGGGTTAGTTCAACCAATTAATCGTCCTCCAGTTAACGAAGAACCTCATAGACTAGTTGATTTCTCATTAAACTCAAACAAACACTATCAAATGAATTCTTCAGTCGACTAAGATTGAAACCAATCGATTAATTTAAATCAGTTGACTACAAGTTAGTATCCATTGAATTTTGATTAAAAATGAATCTATTGAATTTTAAATAAAAAATAATCTATATTAATTTTGATGACTATTATGTCTTGTTTAGGTCTATAATAGATCCTTTAAGACTCTTTGCAAGACATGACTCAACACAATAAGAAGAATCATTTGTTATACATCTACAAGTGATTTATGAGCTCTAAACTTCCAAATTCATTTGTGTTTTCTTAGGGGGCAATCGGTTCGAGAATAAGCAGGAATAAGGAGAATAAGGGCCTATTCTCTGTTCAGCTGGAAAGATATGAATAAGGAGAATAAGGTGGAACAAAGGTAAATAAGGTGGAATAAATATAGGAATAAGGGTAAAATAAGATGAAATAATGGGATATGGATGAAAATAGTCATACTTTTGGGAATCGCATCGGACGGGCAACTGAGCCCTTCCTTAAGCTCAAAGCTCTCAATTATCCATATATCTTTTAATCCATTTCAATCCTTGTTCATTGATCTTACAGCTTTATAAACATGTGCTTTAAGATTTTATATTAATAAGTCCTCTATTTACATCATTGTTGTATTTAAATGCATGGGCTATGGATTCCTTTATGCAGATTCCTTCTTCTCAAGGAAATAATATTTTTCTTGGAGGTTATCCAAAAAAAGATCGATTATACAAGAGGTGCCTCTTATTTATTTCTGGTCCGAAGACCCATATTTCTAGGAATCTGACTCTGCTCTCTTAAATTGTTTCTCATTATTAAGAAAAGATAACAGATAAAATATGAGCTTGTTTTATAGCAATAGTAATTAATCGTTGTTTTTTCAAGGTCAATTTATTTACTAGTCTAGATAATATTTTTTCTTGTTCACTAATAAATTGACTAATTAAACTCATATTTCTATAATTAATTCGATCTCCGACTCAATTGGAAGCAAACACCTATGAAAAAATCGCTTAGATTTATTAAAAAGTTGTTTGGATTTATCCATGGTGTATTCTTTATCTATAAAATCCTATTTCTTCATTCATTTTAAATTGGAGCATGAATAGTGGAAGGTTTCTCCGATGAGAGAGCGTATGAGATGAAAAATTCTAGAATAAAATGTTCTAGATCGTGATTTTTTAATTATTTTAATCTTTTTATAATGTCGATTTGCATAATTCTAACTCCCCTTCTTGTGCCAAACTCACATTTGGTCGTACTAAATTAGCAGTTGGTAGTAGCGTCATGTTTTCAATTGAAGATCCCAAATGGCACAAAAGAATTTCGCTACCCCCTCATATGGCTTCTACCTACTCGATAACCAAGTCGTTGCATTTCAATAGTAATGATTATATAGTTTGGACTGACGAATATAAATTTTTGTACAATCCTTAGACTATAGGTTGTGGAGTATCGGAATCCTTTGTATTTTCTTCTTCTTCAGATAATGAAAAATGATCGTCACCGCCCAAGACGTACCAGTGTTACAAGTGAACCTTGTAAATCTATGCATCTCCATTCTTGCTTGCTTGATCGTGTTTGTCTTCCGTGGTTCACAGCAATGGGCACATCATATTTTGCTCAAAAATATCAAGTGAGATTTGGAGGACTCTACAATCATTCGTATGGGAAAGGTTAACTCGAATGGAGCGTATTTTCAACATCCATGTCGTGTTTCACTTGAATACCTGAACATGGGATAAGTACACCTTATGATGAATTTTTAAAAGGCTTCAATTTTTTTCATATGAAAAGTAGAAAAAATATATAAAAGATGTTATCTTTGGTATCAAAGATGGAAGTTACGTGTAAATGATCTTGCTAAATTTACAAACAAAAGGAAAAATTAGATAACTTCCAAACAAGGACGGATAGATGGCCTAAATTTTAGGGAAAAAAGCACAAACCCCACTATCATTTTTTGTGTTTATTCTCCTCAAGTTATATTCTAAAATTAGAATAGAAGGAAGTCCGCCTTCTCAGATCCCCCCCCCCCTCTCTTTGTTTCTCTTGACATTTTCCAAGGTAGGAAAATGTATTTTTTATTCTTTAGTTATTTGCTTTACATTATACTTTTAGGTTTTTTGAGAAAATAGAAATAATCCAATGTCTAAGGTAATTTGCTGCGATAAAGCTCAATCGCAATGGATTTTCTTTACAAATTTATAGTTTACGAATCTGGTGGCAACGAATATTCAAATTATTCCTTGCCATGGGTTAAATTTCTTAGTCAAAAGGCAAATTTGAACTGCAGTTTGAGCGAAACAAAACAAACACATTCAGGAACTATGAAGTTTCAACAGACACAAAGGAAACCAATAACAGAAAGCAGTTCTTGGCTTCATTCAGCTGAACCAATCCTCACAGCTCGGTCATCGGCTATTTGACGCTGCAATCTGGCTATGATAGAACAGGCCATGGCTTTGTCAATTCACTGATCAGATTATTCAGTTGGCAGCATTAGTTAGACAACTAAACATGATATATGGTGCCTGATGACTCCTCAACAGTGTAACAAATCATGGGAACTAAACATGATTAGAGGATAAATTTTCAGTTCTATAGGTCTGTGTATCACTGCATGGCCTTATGCCTGCATATAGCATGCTTCCCATTCTCCAAAAACCAATTTAAAGCATTTACTTATTCAAGGTAATGGAATCAAGTGCCCATTTGTTCAACACTCCTTGTTTTTTAATGTTTGAGAAAATAAGCATCCTCCAAAACAAATTTCAATACATCATCATGAGCCTATCGCAAAAAAATTGAAAAGAAAATTAACAAAAAAAACAACCTTCTAACTGAGGCGAAAAATCACCAAGAGTTTCTCAAAACAGCTGATAATTTCAATTGGATCATTTAAGTACATGAAATGGGCAACAGAAAGCCCGAAAAGCATGCACATAGTAATTGATTCGAGCAAAGTTCTTATTGAGACAACTATTGAGACTATGCACCCATAGTCCAAGCATAAAAGCCTAGAGTTTGAACTCAGATAATTCGAAAGAGAAAAACACATCTTTAGTAGTGGTTAAAATAAAATCCAGAAGGCCTTTAATATCCCCACCAAAAGGTAGGAATCACCTGAATCTACTTCTTCATATTTCCACAAAATGGATTTACCTTCAGCCCCGCTTGTTTGCGTAGTCATTGGGCTCATTGTCATCGTATCTCTCATCGTTGTCTCCATTCTCCTGTATGCTGTCCAAATTCGTGTAGTCGCCAGAACCACTGTCACCGAAGCCAACAGGACTGGCAAAACCGTCGCTGACACCAGCGGCTCCAGAAACGCCAAAATTACCTTCACTGGTACCATATGCAGCAGCATTCACATAGCCACTTCCTTCAGCATTGCCATAGGAACCTCCAACAGGGCTCCCACTACTGGCGAAACCAGCTCCATGACCCTCAACACCACCACCACCTGAATAGTTGACACTGCCATATGAACCACTGCTTCCACCAAAGTTTCTTGTGCCATAACCAGCACCATCTCCACCTGCCCCACCACTAAAATCACCAACACCACCACCACCATAACCAGCATCACCCCCACCAACCGCTCCACCAAAATCACCACCGCCACTGCTGCCATAAACAGCACCACCTCCGCCAGCACCACCACCAAAATCACTGCTACCATAACCAGCCCCACCTCCACTGCTTCGACCATAATCACTGTTGCCGCCACCATAGCTACCTCCTTCACTACCTCCATAACCCCCTCCACCATACCCGCCGCCATCATTGCCACCATAACCGCCACCACCACGTGTGCCATAACCACCTCCATCTCCACCACCGTAACCTCCATAACCACCACCACCACCACCATATCCTCCACCACCATATCCGCCACCACCATAGCCACCACGAAATCCACCTCCTCCAGCACCACGATCATGAGCATAGTTTACCCGCACAATACGTCCTTGAAGATCCTAAAACAATTAACATGCAAAAGATTGGCTTAAACTCTACACAAAAAATAACCCAGCGATAAACTTTGAGGATATAAGACAGAATTATTGTAAAAAATGTTTGAAAGAAGTAAAAAAATTAGTCACCATATATTCATGGTTTATGGTATATTTTTGAGGTTGTCTTTTATGAAAAGGAAGACAATGTGTGCCGTACTTTTTCAGCCAGCCGAATAAATGGAAACTTTTTTAGACCCATTTATCATTTTGGCAAACTTGGAGGAATACTAACATAGCCGTGCATACTAGCACTATTGTAATTGCAGTTGCCAAGACTCAAACATGTGCAATATCTACCAGATTAGGGGTAAAAACCGGTTGAACTATGTCTTGCATGTGAATTAAAGTTAGAAAGAGAGAATTTATTCATAGGCATCTGATTGTTGTTTCGGGTCAAATACAACTCAAAGAACGAACTATTCTAATATATCATTGACATGTTGGTATCGCAAAAGTCAATATTTCAATATTACCATGTATACTGAATTCCATGATATCATCTGGTATCTAGCGAAATATCTACGATATATTGACATGTCGCATTGTATTGGTAAAATTCTTGTATTCCACATAATTTTTGCCTATATCAATCAATATCATCGATGTTGTATGTATAGCGATAATGCATCATCAATATCACCTATGATACTTGATTTCGATGTTTTACTGCTTGTTTTGTGAGGGAAGAAGCTCAGATGTTTTAAAAAAAATGATAAGATTGGTTTGTTCAAGATGTTTGTATAAGTATTTCCAGTATTAGCAACATAAAAGTTTATGGAGTTTTTCAGGGTGCTGGCCCCAAGCCCCAGTAAGGGGAGCACAGCTGCTCCCTCTTACACACACACCCCAGGTTCACTGACCAGGCAGCAAGACCCTCGTTTTTGAAGGGAGGAGGGGCGGCTTCACCTCCCTTTTGACCATGGAGATGAAGCAGCTCTAAAACTGGTCAAGGAAAGCATGCACACATGTATTGTACATTTAGTTAATACTTTGTGATTGTTTGTAATCCAGTGATCTATGACATACTCCAATTGATATTGGTTATCTTTAGCTCAGCTAGAAAAATGAGTTTCTAAAACCATTTTAATTCTTCATCTCTTGTTTGAATTTATGACTATTATGAATGATACTCTTTATAATCTAATATTATTGTACTCATTTGCTTCTTTGTTTAATTTCCAATAAAGTTCGGCCTTTTGTTAATGTGCATTAATGTGTCAAGTTAAAGTTCTAATCTATTTTAATTTATTATTGTTATGAATGATACTATTTATAATCTAAATATTATTATACTCATTTTCTTGGTTATTAGATTTCCAACAAAGCTTAGCCCTTAGTTAATGTGTAGAAATATCAACTGTGTTAAATACACAAAATCCTTGCATATAAGAGAGTACTTGTTTGTTCTTATTGTTTTATGAGTTAGGATGATCTTGCATAATCACATGTTTTAGATTGCTAATGTTCAACAATACAACTTTAACCTTTTACAAGCTTAACAATACAAGTTTAACATTGGAACCCCTTTTCATATGGACTTTTCAAGCGCGCCTCTTTGTTAAAAAAAAGACATACAGTTCCTAGGAACCATCCTCAACAAGCATCATCCTTAACAATGAGTTGTGAATTGGCCTTCTTTTATACTTGTGCTAGAAAAAAACTGCTCACGAGTCTTGCGTGGAAAAACAGAGTTTACTCTCGAGTCTTGTGCTAAATGAAGAGACTTTATTTTCAAGTCGGGTTGCTTGTTTGGAATCAATAAATAAATTCATAGTAGCCAACTTGTTTCGCACATACACAAAGGATGCAATATCTCAAAAATACTGCAATCTGGAATTAGAGCCATCTATTAATATCTCATAGTGGGCAATTATTTAGAGAAGTTTGGGAAGAAAACAATGGAGTCATATGCTACACCCAAATAATTAAAAGAATTTAACTGGTCAAATTTCAGTAGTACTAGGTCAATCTTGGAACTTCTCACCACCTCTGGATCTTCAGCAAGACTTCCAAAAAAAAGTCTATTAGAATAGGTTGGATGGTTATCATGAGCCAACATGGTCAACCATTGATATTAATAATGATGTGGATTGCATTCCAGCATACTTACATGAAGGATTATTACTGCAAACAATAATACCCTCGATGTAACCTTCCCTGTGCAATACCATCCAAAACTAAAAAGATGTCCAGTTATATCATGCATCACTTGCTATGCTCTTTTTTCGTAGGATCAAATTGCACTATCTCTACTACCGGAAAAGGTACACACGACAAATTTCGAGCATACAATAGTCATATTTCCCTTCACAGGAAATAGTTGAAAGCAAACAAAATTGTATTCATGTAGCAGCATAGCAATTTGTTTTTCCATCCATTAAGTATGAGACATTACATTACAGACTACACCTTTCCATGCATCAGTTGATATGCTCTTTGTTCATAGAATCAAATTGCACTATCTCTTCTACTGGAAAAGGTACACACGACAAATTTCGAGCATACAACAGTCATATTTCCCTTCACAGGAAATAGTTGAAAGCAAATAAAATTGTATTCATATAGCAGCATAGCAATTTGTTTTTCCATCCATATTGCAAAGTAGGAGACATTACATAGATTATACCTTTCCATCCATACCACTGACAGCTGCAGAAGCTTCATCTGTGGATGTATACGTTACAAACCCAAAACCTCTTGACCTACCAGTCTCCCTATCCATTATGACCCTTGCTGGACAAGGGAAAACACAGCAATGAAAGAGAATGCATTGTCACTTCATGAAATAACAAAACTTGTTATGAAGTGGACAGAGAAGGATAAATAATAAATACCCTCAATAACCTCTCCATAACCAGAGAATGCCTCTCTAAGACTCTGATCATCAGTAGCATAGGGAAGTCCTGGAATACAGAATACACAAAGCAGAAAAAATGTGGCATTCAGAATACACAAAGCATGAGCTGATACTGAACTAGGTAAACTCAACCCCACAGCATGACACCAAATTTGGCAATATGTCATTCAGAATATCATTTCCACACCCACGATGATATTTGTGGCATACTCCCAACATTTTCGATGTATTGCCTAAATATCAGATATATCACCGTGTTCATGTGGCTGATAAATGGTCTGAAATCACTATCACATAGATATTGATGGCTGATAAATGGTCTGAAATCACTATCACGTAGATATTGATGATATATCAACAAAATGGAAGAAATCTAGAGGAACCAAAAATTCATGGATATTGCCAAAATTCTCCTAAATTTGTGATCATACCAGAATCACTCATTTTAGGTGTGTTATTCTCAGTTCATTTGCATTGGAATGATAATAGTCATCTTCCAAAAGATGACTAGCGCGATATTGATAAACACCTAATTCAAGTACTGCATAGAGAAAGGATGGTAGTTTAACCATACGGCATACACTTTATCCTACTACTTCCTCTTTCTTTTCTAGCTTCAATCCAAGTTTCTATATCACAGATATCATGGCCTCAAATTTCGCCGAAATTCGACCGAATTTCGGTCGAATTTCGGTTTCGGTGGGTAACCGAAATTTGACCGAAATGGCCTATATCGGCCGAAATTTGGGGGCCTTAGTTCAAAAAATGACTGAAATGACCGAAATTTCGGTCGAATTTCGACCGAAATTCGGCCGAAATGTCGTTTCGGTCAGTCACCGAAACGAAACCGAAATCCGACATTTTAGGCCTTGACAGATATCAATATGACTAGTATAAATACAAGTCTTTTAGCAAATCCAAGTAGTAATGTCTAATCAAAATTTAAGCTTATTTGATATTAATATATGTTTTTAAACTCTTGCGATACGAGAGTTTTTACAAAATCTAAGTTCATTTGATAAGAATATGTACCCACTTAAATGGTCTGGTGGTAGTGCAGTGTGCCTACCACCCAAATGACCAGGGTTCAATCCCACCATTGCGGGATTGTGTTATGTAGTCAACAGCCAGCATAAAAAATAGTCGAATCTTTCAACATGGATTTGAGCAAGAATCCATGTAGCTGACCCTACTTATAGTGGGAGAAGGCTTCGCCATAAAAAATTGATAAGAATACAATTTTATTCCAATGCATTCCAAGAACTATAGTTTTCACTAATTGCATACTTTTTACCTTCATAACTTGTATCTCCAAGAAATGTATGGTGTTGGCCAAATCTTGCAACCTTTCAATTTTTTATTATTGATTTAAAAATCATGATACATTATTGTCTTGAAAAACCATCTATTCTAGGTCATTTTTCACATTTTTAGCAGTAACAGAAATTATCAGTGCTTGTAAACGTATCTCTCCTAGTATTAGGCGGTACAAACTCTATGGAGATATTAAATACATTGCTCTGAGGTAGTTATCGATACATACCTCCAACAAAGAGTTTTGATGAGGACATACATCTTATCGCCTGGTACATCGAAGGCCTAGATGAAACAGCCTGCTTAACCAGATTTCCAATCTTGCCCAGAAAAGCCATTGGAAGGCCTAAAACCATGAAATTGCAGGAAAAATGATCAGTTTACAATTATTTCTCTTATTCATACCAAGAATCTTTTCTCAATAACAGAAAAGGAGAGAAAACTTCAGTAAAAGACAACAAGAATTAAATACAACTGAAAAACAATGTGGAAATGGTAATTTACAATAGATTTCATAAGGTCAACACATTTCAAGGCACCATCCTACCTAAAGACCAAAATTTAGAAAGTGGTGTGTGGTCTAAGACAAACATGTCCGATGAGAATGGCTATTTAGTAGATAAAAACAGCCAGATACAAGTAAATATATGTCAGTTATCATATTGTCATCCATTTTAAAATATAGATACAGATGTATATTAATATTGATAGATTTAAAGAAATTGTTATCACATCCTTAAATCTTAAAATGAGATTATATGGATCAAGTCTAAGTTTTTGAAGATAAAAAGCAGAAATAAACATAAATAAATATGTAATAGTGCCTTAGATGTGAAATAAATGCAGTGCATATACTTGTTTCATAATAATAGATCCAACATCATTAGAAGTGGGGCACGTAGTCATGTACAATTACAAATATAACCATCGCTAATATGTGTTTATGAGTGTATGACTATATAAAAAATTTGTGCGATGTATCTAAGGACGAGCTTAAGATGTGTACCAAAGAGCAAAGATCCAGAGGATCGAGGAAGATAAAAATGCAAGTAATACAAACATCAGCCTCTATCAAAAAAGTAGAAACCACATTAAAGCACATAGAGATAAGGTTGGTGTGTTGATATCAGATGTCAGTGGTATATCTCACGAACTGCTCGATTTTTACCATATTTTTCAAAAAAATCCTCATACGGAGCCCACTTGGATATAACTTGGACTCGAATGTGAATATGTGAATCAAAGATCAAGAGGACCTCGTGACCTCGTCGCATCTTCCATGTTAGAGGAGATAGAAGGCACGATTAGAAAGTTCAAGACTTCATGAAATGACGTGACATTTGCAAAGTGATGGCTTTATGGTGGAAGACATATGGCATGTGCCGCATAAAAGATAAATTACCGCCCAACTAGGTTGGTCGAAATGCCACTGTAAATCATATCAAAAGTTCGTAAACAGGCGGGCTTCGATTCTCAAAAGCTTTATTCCGCTATCCTGGTACATTCCTCAAAGGTCATTCTACGATGGAATGATTCACCCTCGCTTAGGAAATTCTTGAGTGTTGGTTTAAAATAAAGGAAAAATATCTAGTGATCAAAATTGATTTTAGGAAAGCCTTTAATATCTTAAGATAGGACCATATTATCATATTCATCTTACCCTTGAGATGACCCTAGAAGTTGACTAGCTGAATATTGGACATTCTACAAAACTCATCCATAACTTTAAACATAGAAACCTCAACAGCTTCTTTCGAACCCTCGTTAGAGTGCAATAACATGATCCAATGATTCCAATCACCCTAATGTTATTATTAAGACCATGAATCTACTGGATAGCAAGCTTAGAACCCCTAGGGAACAAAATATGATAAAAGGTTTCGGTGCAAAAGACGATATTGACGTAATAAATTGTATATTGAGATATTGGTATTAATAGTTTACACAAAAAGGGGATATAAAATCATCCTACCATGCTTAGATTGTTCACACTTACCTCGGGTTTGGAACTCAATATTGTGAAATCATCATTTCATTCCATTAATCCCATTACTCTGAAGCACCATGGGCAATAACCGTCCTTGATTGATGAGTTAACGTTTCCTTAAATACACGTATATCCACTACCACCCACTCCCCTTTAAGAAATAAATTAACTACCAAGATGTGTGACCGGAAGGCCAAAATGCTCTCACAACAAGATCAAGCTACTCTCTTAAACACATGTCTCAATCCTCAGGAAACGCATGGCATGTTGATGCAAATCGAAAATCGCAACGACAAAAAAACAAATATTGGTGGTGAAAATTTTGGTGGATAAGAAATTGGAGAAAGGGAGAAGAGAAAGTGTGCTGGTTGCACGAGATTCGAGGAAGAAGAAGCGCGAAGATCGTGTGGGGTGAGGGACTCCGCAGGAAGGGGTGATGGGGCTGCGGGTTTGCCTGGAAACTAGGGTTGCACACGGATCGGACAAAATCCGTAATCCGATCCAATCCGATGTTATTGGATTGGATTGGTTTTATCACTTTAACGGATCGGACTGGATTGGAATTTTTAAAATCCGTTAAAGTATGGATTGGATCGGATTATTATCAAAATCCGATCCGATCCGATCCGTTAATCCGTTAACATATATTTATATATTTACATATATAAATATAATACATACATAACATCTATTTTCACCAATCCATAATTTCCCATAAAGCCTTAATCAATGTCTTTCATCACAAATTTTGTGGGATACAAGTCCTATTACCACACACACATCTTTCTCTTGAAAGCCAAATGCTAAATCTCAAAAATAATAAAATATGATTATAACTTGTAATGTTGTGAATCCTCTTTGACCATTCCACTCCAATTCCACCTCCCTATCATTTCACTCTCAACCGCCAATATCTAACTATTGTTCTCTCACACCTTGGTCCATTTTGATGCCTCCTCTCATGCACAACGTTGTCCCCCTCAAGTACAATAGTTCGTCCTCCCTTATGATGCCACATGTCTCACTCAATATCGTCCTTCTCTGGCATAATACCGTTTGCCCTAAGCACACTACAACTCATCCGATACCCATTAAAAGAAAATAGAATCAGGAAGATTGCTTAGCACGTGTATTTTTTATTCTTGACCCTTTTGCTTGTTCCGGCTTGCAACCTTTCCCATGTATGAAATTAGATTACCTATATGTTGAGATGTACCATACCATGTAAGAACAAACAAACATACTTGAATTCTTTTTCATATTAAATTGATATATAGATTTGATTCATATTTTTCAGAAAATTTTACATATTTTCTTTATAGGTACAACTCTAACAAATAAATTCTATTTCAAGTCTATTTTAAATGAGAGGCATGTTGCCTAATTGGTGGACTATATTTTTAAATTGGTTTTGTCGTGTATACCAAATCGAATATTAATGTTTTATGATTCTTGAATGTTTATGATATATTATCGTTCCTTGAAGTGTGTTCTTAGGAGTGATCTGATTTTGGCATAACTTAACAATCTAAATACATCACAGACTTCATCAATATCCATCAAAAGAAATCACTTTTTTGGTAATTTAATTATTTTTTACATCCATATTTGGTAACTTGCATGAATCATATGTCGAAAATAATTACAAAAAATATACTAATGCACCATTAATAAAAAGAAACTCAGATATCAAATTCAATATAATTCTTTAGATTCATTGTGTGGTCTTCAACTTTTTTTATAATGGATTAATGGAGTTCATCAATTTTAATTTGATTGTGCACTCTTCAAATATTCTTTTCATTATATCTATCCAAATTATCAATTTTGAAGTCAAATTTCCAATGTCGAAGGCTAATGTGCTATAAAATACAAACATTACACGGTAAATTATTGAATGGAAATGTGTAAATATAAAAAATACGATCCAATCCATAATCCGATGGATTGGATTGGTTTGGATTCAAATATTTGATGGATTGGATTGGATTGAGAAAAGTGAAAATCCGTTAAGGTTGGACTGGACACGGATTACGCTAAAATCCGATCCAATCCGATCTATGTGCACCCCTACTGATAACGCAGGAGTGGCGGGAAGGGTGAGGAGGGTCTGCGAGGGAGATGGGGGAAGGGGGGGGTTCTCGGTGGTATAGGAGGTGCTAGGGCGGGAGGGGGTGGCGACGGTGGTGGGGCAGGGGGGTCCCTGGTCCTGAAGCTGCATCGCAGAGGTGCGGGGGCGGCGAAGGGAGGTGGTGGGGTCTGTTTGGTGGGGGAAGGTGGATGCAACGGGGCTAGGGGGTTGTTGGAGGTGTGAGGGCAGCGTGTAGGGTGATGGCATCAGTGGGGCTGGGGCTGGGGGTGCAGCGGGAGGGGGCGTTGGGGTTGGGGCACACAGAAGGTGCGAAGTTTATGGGAAGGGGCGCATGTGATGGTTTGGACGGTACCGAGATAGCAACTATGTCGTCGTTGACGTCGTTGTTTCCTCCTGAAACGGCCCGGACAGCAAGTTTGTCGCTGTCGCCGTCTTTCCCATTTAAAACTACATGGACAGCACACAGATCATCGTTGACGGCGAAATTTTTCGTCGTCAATTTGTACCATAAAGATATCAATGGTGTACCATAAATCTATCCATTGTTGAATCTTAATGCTTGTCTTGAGGCGATTCTTGAATTTTTGTTGATGTGAACGCGCATGCGAGCCACAAGATAAGCGGCTTTGATCGAGCTTCATCTTCAATATGCGACATGACCTCGAATCGTGAGAACAATTCAAATTCCATGCTCTGATACCAAATGATGCAGAAGAGAATTTACAACGGATAAAAATTAATTTGATTGTGGATTTTACGGTGGAGAAGGAATTGGAGGGATTGAGAGGAGAAAACTTGTCGAAGAACGAGGGATTTTGGAGAAGAGAATCACGGAGATCACGTTGGGGGAGGGGAAAGACGAGAGAAAGAGAGATAAAATCTCAATTTTAATTTCAACTTGAACTATTTCAAAATAATAAACTACCACCCCTTTATATAGGAGGGATGTGATTACAGAAAAATTCAAATTTAAAATTCAAAGTTGACTCTAACTTATCCTAGTCGACTCTAACCGATTATACCTAATTTGACCATTAATTGAGATCACATGCGATCTCTTTTATTTAAATGAAATTGCAACACTCGATAATAAAATTAACCTCTAATTAATGACAAAAATAAATAAATTAAGCCCTATTTATTTATTTCGCGTTGCATCACATGTCCTTACTTAAGCTTCCAAAAAATATTCAGAAACAATCTTGTTTGGAGACTCAATTTACCATTCGGAATTAGTGTTTTTATGTGGCAAATGCGAGGGAAGCAAGATTCTGACGAGGAACCGTTGTTCTGGATTTTTTGTGGGCATACCCAGCACATGCCCGTAATGTGATATGCAGGAAGAAACAATAGAACACATCTTCTTTCATTATGGGAAGTCTCCCCCTGTGTGGCGCAAAATTGGAGCCAATTGGCTGAATTTTCAGATTGGAAGCGTTTTGGGACTCCTTGGATGCATCCAAGAATCGTCCCATAGCTGAGCTTCTTCCACCAGTGGCAACCATTTGGGCTTTGTTACTAGCTAGAAATGGTGCACACTTTGCCTCGCAACGTTTTTATTTTTGAAAATGTAGTTTCTCAAACCAAGACTCCCCTCGAGTCATGGCTTCTTTTGAGTTTTTCTTCACCTTTTTAAATGTATTTGAGGCGAACACCTTAGTATGTCTCTCCCTTTTTTGGATTCAAAAAATAATAAAAAAACATAGATAGTATCAAAAGAGATTTCTTATGTTATGGAAACGCTCAATCTAGAAAAGATCGCATGGTAATGTGGGACAAGATCTGTCATCCAAAAGAGAATAATGTTTGAGGATAATCAATCTAGAAAACGTCAATAACTCACTCTTGACCAAATATGCACTCAAGATATATGATGATTAGGAGGCAAACCTCCATAGTAACAAGGTCACAAATTTTAAAGGTAAGGAAATCCCTATTGAACTTCAAACCAAGACTCAAACTTTTGGAAATCATTAAAGAAAAGCTCATCTAAAATCAGAATCACACACTCCAAACCCATTCACTTCTCTGAAAGGATAAAATAAATGGTGAAATTTGTCTAAAGGAAAAGGTTCCCATCATTATGGAATATATCCTTCAACAGAAACACAATTGTCCAGAACACAATGGCTACGACAGTACGACTCATGCACGCAATAACTAGATTAAAGCCCTAACAAGGAGGGATAAAATCCCACTGAAAACTGAAGTTAGTTGTTTGAAAATATACTCAAGACCTTAAGGGGTTTCAATAAGCCCAGGCATAGTGGATTTCCCATATCGTAGATATAGGACTAGTTCAGTGTCACTAAACAAGCAATCTTACTTTCTTCTTCAACAGGGGAGGAGCATGTTATACTTTTATGAAAACCTTTGATCCGAAAACTTCCAGCCTAAGGTTTCTTTTTTATGGTCGATGCTCTGTAAGAAACCTGAATCTCATTGATGTGTATATGGTTATTTCTTTAATAAATCAATAATATATTTGTAAAAATAATGTCAAATCATGGGATCATTTACTGTTTGAATGTCCTTGGGTTCTCTATGTGTTGGATGAACCGAGACTACAAACTCAGCAGTCGCCTATCCAAAAAAAAGTTTCATTGATATGAACAAACTACAATAACAACAACAACAAAGCCTTTTCCCACTTTAAGTAGGGTCCGCTACATAGCTTTTTGCCTCCATTCGGATCTATCTTGGGTCATTATCGGGCTTAGATCCAAAAATTGCTATGAACAAACTATATGCACATAATTCATACTGTCAGATGAAGGCAAAAGTAGCACCAACTTGGGGGTTTATCTAGAAAGAGCAGTGCAACAAGACCTTTAGGGGCACAGCACTTGGTATTCTTACCATTTGCTCGGAGCTAAAATTCTTCTATTCTCATCAAGTGCAGACTTAAACACTACTCTTAATATCTTATAGTGCCATATGATGCTACTATTGCACCTCCCAAGTGTTACACTTTTGACTAACAGACTCTCCTTGTTTTTATGTGAATCAAGAATGAATACCTAACTATAGAATTACTAATTACTGCAGCAGTAGTCCAGGAGGTAGCAAGGGAAATCATCTGACGGCCCAAATTGGCGCTGTCTGATCCCTGACTAGATATTCCCTATGCTTAGCATATCCAATGGGAAGCTTATATTTTGATCCCCTGAAATTCTAGTTTATTTGTTGGACTATAACTAAGGCATTTGTTTTTTGTGCTCAGAAAACTCAGAAACTCACTGGTTTTTATGTTTAGATGAATAATATTGACTAGTTCCCAAAAAATATGTATGACTAGTTAAGATGTATGTATGATTGTGTTTTGTTGTATGCATATATGACTATATTTATGATGTGTATGAGTGTAAAGGGGCATACATGATACAGCTGTGTGTGGGGTAAACAGGTATGCAGGCCACGTCTTTGTGTAAAGTATACGGGTATACAGGCTACAGCTACTGTGAATTGGTGCGAAAGGAAAGCACGAGTGGGTTCAGGTAGCAGTTTTGGCTTTAGAAGGTCAATGTGTGGAATGCAGACCATGATTCCAAAGTTCAATAGGAGTGGTCTAAAGCCTAGTATTGGAATGCTATGGGGGTTTGCTTTTTTGGCATCCAATACAAGGAGTCAGTCTTGAACCCTCGGGTCACTGAGCTACAGGGATTCAAAAATTTATACAAATTGTGGAATAAATATTATACTCTAAAAGTCTCCAGCAAGGGCAGCACTTCTGAATATATTGCTGCATTTATTATAGAGCTTTGAATTGTTCGTAAAGAAGGGCTTGGTTGAATGAGGGAGCCAATCACATATGTACCCATTTTAAAGCAAATAGAGCTACAGATGCCCAAAGATGTATACAGCGGATATGTTAGTGGTTCGGATGCAGATATATCCAGCCACACTATTCAGTCATGCGAGTGAACTATGCACCTAACCAATCACAAAAACAGTATCTTTTGCAAGAAACGACTCTCACACTGACTGAAATAGCAAATTAGATGGCATACCGTACACAGTCAACCAACCACTAAACCATAGTTCTTGACCCACGAAGCATTTGAATACAAAAAGGCATATCAAAGAAGAAAAAAAAGACGCAAGAAGATGAAGCAATCAAACAAGACATATCGGAACAAGCAGACCGGTAAGTCGGGATGACTTAAAAACCTTCAAACAATACAGCAAAACAGGAATTTCGGGGATCAAAACCCTATAAATGAAGGAGAACCTGCTGGAACGGACCGGGAATCGCCGCTTGCTCGAACTCCAAAACCCTAACGACGGGAAAGGAGCAACGAAAGGGGGACATGAGGACGCTGCGGGGGTTTAAGGGCAAGACTGATGTTGATCCGATCCGGATCCGGGTCCGGATCCGCGTACCTGAAGGTCTTTTTTTAATGGGTATTGGTATTTACCTCACAAATGATTTCTATCATTTTGATCAAAATGCTTTTTATTTTACAAATGTCATATCATATTCTTACTCTTAATAATCATTTGATGTATGTTCTATTGTTACTAATGATCGATTCTTATTATATATAATGCGTGTGTTGTGCTATTAAATAATTTGATATTCCATTCAACAAACTACTTTATTTTCTCTTTTATTCGGTTGTATTTGTATATGATTTTAATTTAGTCAAATCAATAATTACCAATTTACAAAAATATTCTTCCTATTTGAAGTCCTAAAAGCATCTATTACCCATAAAAGAATCCATATCATCAATTATCAATTTTCATATGAGTGTCCATATTTAAGGATGTTATTTGTGAATTTCAATATTTGCATGATATCTGTTTATGTATTCGCATTTTAAAACAAAGAATACGGTAACATACACAAAATTATACATGCACGCGTCCACACACATGCATTTATGTATCCATCTTTTTGCATCCTTTAATTGCAGCACATGTAAGTTGATATCTTTTTTTTAGAGGTCCCACAGTATCTATACGTTATCATATATTGTTTCTATTTATTAGATTTTGGAAGTCATATCTATGTATTTTTTTATATGGATAAAAATATGACTTTGATGGATTAAAATTCTTATAAGTATTATATCTTTTACTAATACATATAAATATAGTAGATTTATTTTTATATATAATAAACGAAGTTTTTTTCGTTATATTTGATGTAACAACTATTAAATTAATACATGCATAATGTTTTATATGTATCTTAATAAAAATTGCATCCATTTTATTTCCATACCCACTTTTTAATGATAATATGGTTCAAATCGTTAATATCTATATCCTCATTTGTAGTCATGTGGTAACACTTATATATGTATTCATCCAACCGCTTGTATCCCTAGAACACGACTAATCAACACTCTAATAAGAAGATTTGTAAAAGCAAAAAGTAGATCTTTCTTGCCGAAGTCGAGAACAAATAAATTGTTACATTAAAGGACCTTTGTAAAAAGTGTTTGTTTTTGGTAACTACATTTAGTCTGTTATATTAAAGGACCTTTGTAAAAATGTTGATTTCTGGTAACTGCATTGACAGCCTAAAGGGCTAATATAGTCTAGTTGCATTAAAGGGTGACCGAACTTGTGAAGAAGGACATGTTGTGGCGCCTGACAAGTCGATGAGTGATGGAGCAGGGAATGAAAATGGGCAGTCATCCCTCTGACTTAATCTTCATATGAGAAAATTCAGTATCCATGATCAAGATTTCTACATCACGACCCCTATAAACTTTTTGCGATTACATGACGACATTTACAAATTTCATATTTACTTTGCAACCTCCTATAAAGATATCAACTGTTACAATATGATCCTCGCAATTAACTCCACATCGATTTGGCTGTTAAAATGGACATAATCCGTTAAAAATGTGTTATCTATGATTCATTTTAGATCAATTTTCACATAAAACTCTTTGTCCTTCCTCCTTCCTTCACTGTTAGCAGTCATGGCCACCCCTTCATCCTCCTTCTGTCATTGCCATTGTATCTATTGCTCCTCCTCCTCCTCCAATGCTCTCACAAATGACACGAGATGCCACCTCCTTGGCTCTCCCCGTACTATCGTGCCACCGCCTCCTCCTCCTAGCACCCCCCATCTCTCCCTCACATCCTCCCCTCCCATCCCTATCTCTTCTATCATCATCCTATTAAGGGGAGAGTCGACCCAATCCCCGAGGACCTAATCAGGGCCGACCCAATTGTAAAAAGGATCACATGAGTATGTTGGTAGAAGGGAATAACAAGGGGGAGAGGAGAATGGAGGTGATAGGGAGTGAAAAATGTATCATTGGACTTCCATGTGGTAAATCAAGAGGAGTTAAATTGATGGAAAGGATCGCAACATAAGATTATGAGGGTCGTGGGATAAATATGAATTTTGTAAATTTTGTCGTGCAACTGCAAAACTTCATAGGAGTCATGGATTAAAAATCCCTTGTTTATATTAAATTCTACTTTTTGGTTTCAATCCCTCAACAGTGTCAGGTTTGTATGCTATAGCAAAAGTCCATCACAAACTAAGGATATATTTTTAGCATGTCATTCACTTGTGGAATAATGAAGGTAGAATAAGGAATGTGTGATAAAGATATATTTATGTCACTTGTAGAATAATGAAGGTAGAACAATAGGTTAGTTATCTCTTTGTATTCTTTCGGATGTTTTTATATTGGTGGGATAAAGAAAGAACGAGGAGGATTTATTCATATTCTTTGTTTATTTAGTGTCCTTGATAGTGTAAAATAAGTAGTAGTTATTGTGAAATATGCTGATAAATATTAATCATTGCCTAAAGAAGAATAAGGAATCATTTCAAAATAAAAGAAGAATAAGGAAAATAATATGATCGTAGAATGAATAAACACGAATAAGGAAGATAATAGAATCGCCCAATGAGAAAGGGAAATAGTTATTCAAGGAGTAAGAAAAGTCAAAATAAAGGGAGAATACCATGATATACTTTCTTCTTCCCAAAGAGAACATAACAAAGTTTGATCATATTTTTCATGTGAATATTTTGTTTATCACTATCTAAATAGACAAGTTACTTAATATACAATGACAGGAGGGAAAAGAAAGTCAGACTATGCTCATCACACAATCTCGGTGAAGGAAGGCAGGTCAATACAGTCAAATTGTTTTTCCATCATATGCCCCCATGATATGTGGTGTTCTCCAAAGGATGCACTATTAACATCATGTCCAAATACTTGAACCTGTTCAGAGCCTACACTCTTCTTAAGCTTGTAGCTTAAATGGCACTTCAGCTTCTATGGATAAGACACTCATGCATAAGCATTGAAATAAGAGTGCCAACCCGTTCTCCAAACAACTTGTTATGACCACATTGAATCTACTTTGCGGGATCTCTACTCAGACTGGTTGGGTTGTTACTATAGAGGAACTCCCAATGGGTCTCATTCTCATCACAAGACTAGACTTTAGGACTATAGACCTATCAAGTCCCTTAGTCAATGAATCTGCCATGTTGTCTTTAGATCCAACAAAATCCACAACCAAGCACCTCTAGACACCAAATCCCTTACGTCTTAAGTCTGATTTGAACGTGTCTCTTTATTTTTCTGATTGAACTTTGAACTCTTGATCTTGGCAATTGTGGTCATGTTGTCATAATGTACCGAGATCACAGGAACCGTTTGACATACCATGGGAATTTCATAAAGAAGTTCTCTTAGCCATTCAACCTCAATCCCAGTGGAGTCCAAAGCACACAAGTCAGTCCCAAACGTAGATCGAGCTAGAATGGCTTGCTTCACATACCTCCAAACCGCACTACCTCCAAGGGTAAAGACATACCCAATAACATTGTTTCTCCCATACTCCTCTGTAAATTTTCCCATCCCACTTGCATCACTATATCATTCTAGTACAAATGGATGTCTACCATAATGCAAACTAAGGGAAATAGTTCCCTTTAAGTACTTCAGTACTCGATCAAGAGACTCCCAATGAGTTGAAAAACACGTTGGATGCCCTAGCTAATTCGTGTGAATTATTAATGTATCATTTCATTGCAGGTAGACAAATTATAGTTTCTCAAAAATACCACTTAAATTGATTTCAAATAATTTTAATGCAAAGTGATCAAATCTTATTTTTTACTTGGGCATGCCCAATGCCGAGCACAGGGAGGTCACTTTTTCTTAAAGTTAATTTTCAAATCGTTTAGCTACTAGGTTTTTTAGGGAGTATTTTTTCGACTTTTATGTACAATTTAAAATGAATGCAAATGTGATTAAGCTCACAAGTCTTTTCATAAAAAATAAGGAAAATTAAGTCCAAAAATCCTCAAACTTGGCCAGAATGTGTGATCATTCAAATTTAAGTTACTTTATTTTTTTAGATTTTCTGAGGTAAAATGAATTTCTAATGAATTTGTGGATGTAAGGATGGTGATTTTTAGTGATCAAATTTTAATAAATAGCTAACACAAGTATTTTCCAAAATATAAAATATCCTAATTAGCTCTGGTATAGAATAATCCAGGACAACTTAAAAATCCTCATAATACTACGTTACGAGCTAATTAAAAATCTGTTACCAATATCACAAAACTATTTATTCAAATCACAATATGCATGCAATTAACATGAAACTAAAGATACTAAAAAGAATAATTGATCCTAGAAAGTGTGAATTTCTTGAAATTTTTAAAGTAATATATGTTTTATTATGAACTTCAGAATCTCAAACGAGAAAATTATGCAATTTTACACCAAAGTATTTTTCACTAAATTATTCAAGGCTTACAAAAATACAAATAAATAAGCTAGAGAATTAATTGAAAGATGCAATGCAATTTTTTGCATTTAAAATTTCTGACAAAAAGTGGTTCAAATGATTAATCAAAGCTGGGGGTATAATTACAAACAGAAATAAAAATAACTCGAAGAAAATGGCATTAAGAAACACTTCTTTAATTACCATGAGATATGTCGGGTAGAAGCATAATTAGTCCACGTACATGCTAATGAATCTCCATTTCATCACCTTTATTCAATCATTTTGTCCTTAAAAACCCAAGTAAATGCATGTAAATGCCCTTAATTCATGCATTTTAACATTCACGCATTGTTGTGTAATTAGTGTATAAGATACTATTATTAATGCCAAAATTATAGAATAAAGAAAAGAAAAAAGAATAAAATATTGATGATATTTTATGACCCTAACCCCAAGACCTAGGCATCTCGATGACCGGGTCGACAAGGAATAAAGTAGGGGGAGATAATGGTCCAAAATACAATAAAATCTCTTTTTATTTATTCATTTTTATTCATTTTTGGAACCTATTTTTAGTTCCACTTTTTATACTTCAAATAAAGAAACTTTGTACATGAAAGTTGTAGATAATAAAATATATAAAAATATAAAATTAATTTAATAGAAAAATAATAAACAGATAAAGACAGACTTAGAATAAGTTTCCAAAATCCCAAATTTCCAGACCCATATCTCTCAAATATATTAATATCAATTAATTGTGTATAACTTTTAATAAGCTATTTAATGAAGGTGGTTTCATATTTTTTGGAGTTAAGGTGTGAAAGTTACGTTTTGGATCCCTATTGTATAGTTATACCGATTAAAATATTCAATTTTTTACTCTTTATTATTTTTATAATTTTATATTTTTTATAATTTTATAACTATTATTTATAATATATGTACATATTAAAACTAAAATAAAAACATAAAGAAAATATTAAAATAAAATATGTATATAAAATACATAGGTAAAATACATATAGTTATACATATAAAATTAATACATCTATTTAATTAAATACACATATTATATCAGAAAAATATAATAAAAATATATTCAAGTATATAAAAATATTTTATAAATATATAAAATAATAAACTAAAATAATAAAATTAAAAATACAAAATAAAAATAAAATACATCAATACATAGATAAATATACCTACCATGTACCCCTAAAAAGTAACTTGTAGTTTTAAACCTCAAAAAAATAAATAAAAATCATAATAAAATAATTTATAAATCAATAAATATTTTTCATTTTATAACTTAAAATTAATAAATTCATTTATCCTTTTAAATCAATTTTTTAAATAATTTTGACAAGGTTTTTTTTTCTAGTTGGTCCACGTGGACCAACCAGTTTCCCCGCCCGTTGACCTCGGTCAACTCTCTGACCGAGGTCCCCAGGTTGTCAGAGTTGGATTTTCACCTCGTTTCTCGATATTTTCCAGACTCTTCCTTGCACCAATAAGCCTCGGTCCCTTCGCGACTTTTCTTCCTCGATCAATGGTGATTCACACCTAGTGATTGCCTCGGGTCATGGATCACTGAATCACTGCTTATTCCTCATTCTTTGGAGCGCCCCAGTCACTTTGTACATATACCCATCCAATCTACCCCTACCCCTTTTTGAACACCTTTTGACCTTGCCTTGGTCCTCCTTTCGCCATGCTCCGGACCGGGGAGGTGACGGCTCCCCTCCAGCACTTTAGGCGGGCTCTGGTGAGCCTTTAGGTGTGTCCACCATCATCTCTGGCCAACCTCGGTCGTTGAGGTTTACTTCCCCGCTTTTTGGCCGGTGAGATATCGTTTTTATTGTATTTCTTAGCTTAGTCATGCCCGTAGGTTGTGTTTTTACATTTCTTTTATGCATTAGTCATCATCATTAGCCGTTAATCGCCCCGCATGTGGTTCGTCGGAGATCTGCTTCGGCAAGCCTTCCATCTGTGCCGTTCTCCACCCACCTCGCACGTAGGAGGTTCGCGACAGTTTACCGGTGAATATCTCAACCCCTTCTTATAGGTACAGGAGCATCGCGCGCACCTGGAGCCTTTTTAACTGGTCGTCGACGATACATGGAGGGATTTTGCTTCTCCGACCTCGCGGGAGGATGTCAGTTGCTCTTCGATCATTTTGTAGCTTCCAGGCGATCGAGGAGACCTGCAGGAGTCGACTCGACCCTTTTGGAGCTTAGAGGAACGTTGGAGGAGGGAGGAATCGCCGGAGCTTCCTCCATGTTCTTCCTCGACCTCCATATGTCGTCAGATCAAGGCCATAACCCAGATCGCACCTGCACCGTTTGATCGCACCTCGCTCTTCACCATCCATCATCTGGTGATCTTCTTATCTAGACTGTAGGCGCGAAGTAGCATCGGACAACCACAACACGCCATGTGGCAAGTGATTGCCTACCCATCATTGGATGCCCGTCTATTGGGTTATTTTATAGTTTTTTTTGAAGCCAAGAAAAGGGAGATACACTCATTGGTGTTCACCCCAATATATTAAAAGGAAGGAGAGTCAGAGGTACAAACAAAAACAAAAAAAAGTGACCCAGTAAAGGAGGCGAGAAACCTCCAGTTCTGGGCAAAAACACAAAAAACAAGATATCAAAAATTAAGTACAACTCCAGTCATCCACCAAACCATTCGCGCGACAGATCACATTCTTCAAGTAGAAGTGTTGCGCAGAGAAAATGGCCTCGTTGCGACTAAGCCAAATCGACCATAATCTTGCCACCGGTGCCAAGAGACGCCTTCTATCCATATGCCTATTCACGAAGAGAGAGTCACAGAAGGTCTCCACATCATAAGCACGCACCCAAGCCACAAGCGGGTCTTCCCAAAGCCCCCGGACCATAGGGCATACAAAGAGGATATGATCCAGGGATTCCACATTCGATTCACACAGGACGCATAGATTGGAAACCGAGAGCATCAACCTTGAGCATCGATCACGCGTCATAAGCCTCTTTCTGCAGACCAGCCATATGAAGAAAACAATGCGCAAGGGCAGGCCCAATCTCCAGAATAAACCACAGTCTCTCACCAGGGAAATCGAGCGAGCAGGCAGAAGCTCAAGCAATCCAGCATAGGCCTTCCGAGTCGAGAAGGCACCATCCCTCCAAACCCAATGATCCAAGCCCACGGAAGGCATATCCGCAACAGCAAGGACGTCCATCAGAGCAAGAAATTCCAAGAACCTCTGATCCGAGAAATTCCCCCCAAAGCGAGGAGACCAACACACATTCTCCCAGCAGCAAGCCACGGAGGCATCCTTGTTCTCCGCCAACGCAAAGAGCCGCGGGAAGCGGACAGAAAATGGATCCCCCCAACCAGATGCGCTTCCAAAAGGAGAAGGCACAACCGTCCCCCAGGACAGGCTTAAATCTCACTCTGTTCTTCAAGAAGACCTCCTGAACACCACGCTAGAATGGAGACCGCGCACGCACCACCCCAACCTGTCCTCCCCAGCCCACTCCCTCCCATGAAGCTCCCTCAAGATATCAATAAAGAAGTTTCCACCTCTTCCCCACACCCTGCTCGCCCACTTAAAAAGAACGCATCATTGACCAACTTGAGGCACCTAACCCCCAACCCCATTCCTGCTTCTCCCTCGCCACCTCCTCCCAAGCGACCAGGTGAATCCCTCTCCCTTCAACACCCGATTTCCCCCACAAGAATCTCTTGAAGCAAGACTCTAGTCTCCTGCAAATCCCAGCAGGCAGACGTCGAGTCGACAAAAAGTGCACCGGAATGGCAGCAAGGACTGAGCGAAGAAGAACCAGCCTTCCGCCTTTCGAGAGAAGCATCGCGTGCCAACCCACCAATCTCGCCTCAACCTTCTCCACCACCCCACTCCAATCCCTAAGTCTTGTCCTCCCAACCACCAAGGCAAGGCCCAGGTAATCAATCAGCAGACTCCCCAAAGCAGAGCCCAGAATGCTCGCACAATCCAGCGCCACAACCTCCGATAAGCCAAAAGGAATAACCTTAGATTTGGTACCATTTATGATCAGCCCCGATAATTCACTAAAGAGGTCCAGAGTCACCGACATGGCAGCGACCTCACTAGCACCCCCTTCAATGAAGCACAGGGTGTCGTCCGCAAACTGTAATAATGGCACGGAAGCAGCCCCCTTGGAGAAACCCTTGGAGAGGCCCGCGGCCACAACCCGGTCCACCATACGAGCCAAGACATCCGAAGCAAGAACAAAGAGTAGGGGGGTAGTGGGCATCCCTGGCGAAGGCCCCTTATCGGCTGAAATAGCCCCCCTTCCAAACCGCATTGAGCAAGAGCGAGAAGGAAACAGTAGTCACGCATCGGCGCATCCATGAAATCCACAGTTCCGGGAACCCACGCCTCTTGAGGACCGACCAAAGGAAGGCCCAATCAATGATATCATAAGCTTTAGCAAAATCAATTTTCCGTAGCACCCCCTGTCTCCTCGACGCTTTCCAATCAACCACCAATTCCGACGCAACCGCAATACAATCAGATATTTGTCTTCCCCCAATGAAAGCCGCCTGAACGGGGGAAACCAGCGAGTCCAGTACTCTAGAAAGTCTCCTAGCCAGCACTTTAGCCACAATTAAGTAGTTGGCGTTTGAAATCGAAATGGGGCGAAAGTCGCCAATCTCCTCCGTCGCATCCCTCTTTGGAATCAAAAGCAATAAGGCTCTGTTCAGCTTATCAAAACCCGCATTTCCTCCGCAAAACTCCACTGCCACCTCAAAAACTTCGATTCCCACCAAGTCCCAAAAGTCCCGAAAGAAAGCCACAGAGAAACCATCAGGCCCCAGGGACCCATCAAGATTAAGATCCCACACAACCTCTCTGTCTCCACCAACGAAATCGGCCTAATAATCATGGCACAGTCATCCTCGGAAACCTTGGGCACCCCTAACCCCAACCACTTCCAAGAGCGTGTGGAGCGAGTCGACATGACGCCCCTAAAGTGCTCAACAATGGCAGATCCCATCGCATTATCCCCAACGAAGCGCTCCCCAGCAACAGAGATAACACGAATTGAATTGTTCCGCTTCTTCCCACTAGCAACCCTGTGGAAGTATGCTGTGTTTGCATCACCATCTTTGAGCCATTTTAGCCTAGAGCGCTGATGATGAATACCCATTCATCACTCTTTATTCTTTTATTTTAGCTACAAAACCCATGCAAAACACATGTATATTCCTGTAAATAACAATAATTGTCAAAAAGCATGCATTGTGTAAATATGCATTTTTAGCATGTTTTTGTGCATAAATAAAAGAATAAAGAAATAAAAGAAAAAGAGGGAGATATTTAGAATAAATATTGAGCGACCTAATCTCAAGAGAGGGCTCAGCATGGGCCTGATCGCAAAAGAACCCAAGTAGAGAGAGATAGGGAAGCTCATATGTGTACATATACCTATAAATAAATAAAAATTATTTTCCTCTTTTCAAAATAAAATTGGGTGTATATTTATTTGTTTATATTTGTAAATATAAAATTTAAAAAAATATGAGCAAAATAAAAGAAAATTAAAAAGAAATTAAAATTCCTTCTCCAGTGTATATATGACATGTATATAAAACCACAAACCTATTTATTTTCCCTTATAAATAAAAAAATAAAAATTCAATAAAAATATGTATATATCCCATACTCCATAATGTGAATAAATAAAATGAAAATAATAAAAATAAAATAAAAAGAAATCAAAATAAAATCAAAATCAACATTGTATATATACCATGCACATATGTATATATAACTATTTATTTAACTCTTGTAAATAAACAATAAAAATAAAATAAAAATACACTTTTATTCCAAATTTTATTCTATAAATAAATAAAATATAAAATTGGAATAAAATGCACAAAAATAAATAATTAAAAAATCAAAAATAAAAAATGTATATTGTATATACCTATATATAATAATACTATATTGTAAATACATTATTTTTATTTCAAAAAAATAAATAAAAATCACCAAAAATTAATTTATAAATAAATAAACATTTTTCATGTTTTAAGTTATCCGAAAATAAGTCAATTAGTATTTTTAATTGAATTATCAAATAAGTATTAAATGATGCATTCTGATTGGTCCACGGGGGATTGTTGACCCCCAGTCAACTCTCCCCCCTGGACCGGCCCACGCGGATCTGTCTTATTGACCCGACTTCGCCCATTTATCTAAACCAGATCCGAGCCCCAAATAACTAAACCCCGGGTCCTAATCCTTCTTGATACACCCGAGATCCACGCCCGTGGATCTACATAGGGATCCGTGCTCCGAATTCCTCGCCCGACCATCCTCTAGCCGAACCCCTAGCACTATTTGGCTCCTGCTCCGCCGCACTTTCCTAGCATCTTTGGCATCGTCCCTTCCACCCAGAACCTCCACCCGATTCCCTAGAGTGACAGCTAGCGGCCGGAGTGTTGCAGAGAGGAGGAGGAGCACTGCATCACTGATCCGACAGCGTCTCGCCGCCGTGCGCCGCCCAGAGCAGCGCCTGAGCCGCGGGCCTTCGACGACCCTCGAGGCAACGAACAGAGCTTCGCAAGCTCAATCCCAGTCGAACCCATGCATTAGGTAGACTCAATTCTTTCCATATTTCTCGAATTTTCGATCAGCCCCATATCCACCATTCACTGTCGTTCGTCGATTCCGACCATCTCCGTCACCCTCTCGATCATCGGTCTCGATTGTCACACCCACGAGCCCTCTCCTCACCTTCTGCACCCACTCACACCCCCTGACTCACCCCGGAGCAGGGACCCCCGTCGCTTCGCCGGAGGTCATCCGCCCGATGCGCTAGCCACCCATTTCGCCCCTCACAGAGTCGAGGCAGTTTGCCCTCGACCCAGGAGTCTTCCTGTGTTGTTTTCTAGGTCAGAAGAGGCCCATCTGAGGGTCGAAGCATTCGAGCACAGGAGCTCAGCTTCGTCGTCATCGCTGGGGCTCCTTGGAGCTTCTTGGCGTCATCGGAGGAGTCCACCATCTGCGGGAGGTTGCGGCGATTACATTACACTCATTTGCAGCCCCCGAGGAGGATCAGCGCAGCCGTGGTGCTCCGGCGAAGTTCGTTGGAGTCGTGTTCTTCCAGGAGCCTCCAGAGCCATCCATTCAGCCCCGACTCGTCAGATCTCATCCGGACCGCTCTTTCCAGGCAAAGAAGAGGCCCTTATCAGCCACCGTCAGATCGACACGTGGCCGCTTCATCGCCCTTCATCCAGCGAGGGGTGCCCTTGATTCCAGAGCGTCAGATCAGCCACGTGGGCACACCTCAGCCGTCAGATCCGAGCCGGCGTCCTTCGTTGAGGAGCAACGCCCCGCAACCGTTGGATATCCCACGTGGCGCGTCTCCAGCCCTCGGATAATAAGGGGTAAATTTCGTTTAGGCCCCCTTTTGTTTTGTTTTTATTAAGTAGTCCTGTAAATATTCTATATAGTTCATTTTATTTTGGTTAAATTGCACGTAGGACCTAGACCTTTATGTTATTTGCTTTTTCATCCCTGTGTATGTGAGACACGTGCGTCATCACGTGGTTGTTTGGTGAATTTGCATGTTTTGGGCTGTTGTCTAGATGTGTTAATGAATGAAAAATACTTCTTGCTAATTACAGTTATACCCCTATGAATGATTTTATTTGACATGTGCTGAATATTTTGGGTATTTTGCAACTAGTCCCCTAGGCTTTTAGCACTTGTTGCTAATAAGCCCTCGGAACTATTTTTTGTTGCATATTGGTCCCTCTGTGCCCAGACCACGTGCCGTGCGCGTGGGAGTTTGGAATTTTTGCACGTGGACCCCCCAGATTCCTGGGCGTGTTACGTTTCAGTCCCAAAACTATATTTTTATTGTAAACAGGTCCCTGTGCATTGTGTGTGTGTGTTTTTATTTAAATAAAATATCAATTCAAGCCCAAATTTCGTGAAAATTGGACACGTGGCTCCTGGCACGGTGTAAAATTTTCATTATAAATTTGGTGCATTTTTAACCTTTTTATTATTTTTAAAAATTCAAAAACCCTTGTTTTTCTATCTGTTCAGATTATAAAATCCTAAAAAAATATAAAACTTTGTTAAAATTCCAAAAAATTCAAATTTTGTGTATTTTTGTGTCCTTATTTTTCTATGCATTTTTGACATTTTTAGATTTATAAAAAGCTTAAAAATTAAAAAACCTTGAAAAACTTATAAAAATTCTAAAAAATCAAAGAAAATCCAAAAATTAATAAACTCTTCTCCTGAATATTGTTTATTGTTTCTATTTTCCCAGAAAAATACCTCCAGGTCTTGATAAGACCATTTGATAATTTTAAGTGGTCTTTGAAGCCTGATTGGACAGTTTTTTCTCTTACTTTTGCCTTCTTTCATTTTTAGAAAATTCAATAAAAATTACAAATTTAACCAAAAATAGTAAAAAATATATAAAACCTAAAAATATTTTTGTTGGATTTTTTTGACTATTTTTGAGTAATTAAATAATTAATTGAAGTTGTGTGTATTTGCCTTTTTATTATTTCTTCATTATTAAAAATCCCAAAAAAATAAAAATATTAAAATCCACCAAAAAAATATTTGTTTTTAGTTTCTTCTCTTTTTAGACTACTTCGTAGGCCGCAAGGCCAACTCGTGCTCCTCGAGATCGACCTTGGGAGCTATACTAGGTTAATCTCCTAGCAAGACCGCTATTTTGATTTTTATCGATTTTATCTTTGCGATTGGTGGTCTGATTTTTGTTTCTTGATTGAGCTCTGAGTCTCGAGTGATTGTGGTCACAACGCCCTTAGTGAGATACTTTACCTTAGTCTATCGGGCAGCTCATCAGAATGGCGCCGTTGTCGGGGAGCACGGCTTAGTAGTCTATTTTCTTTGATTTTTGTTTTATTTTGATTTTCGTGGCTTTCCGTGGCTTTTTGTTCGTCCGCAGCTTTTCACGGCTTTTTGTCTTTCTTTATTTTTATTTTTTATTTTCTTTTATTTGTTTTCTTTTGTTTTTGGTTGTTTTTGGAGTGTTTATTTTTATTTCTAATTTTGCATATATACCCTATTTTCTTTTTCTTATTTTATTTGCTTTATTTTTATCTAGTCTGTGACACTCTTTTGCTTGCTTGCGAGGGCCCGAGGATCGGGGCGGCGACTTTCGAGGAGCCGATGCAACTGCGATAATCGGAGGCGGCTCCCTTCTTCACGGAGCCGCAGGAGAGCGCGAGGAGGCAACAGAGTGCGGGAGTAGATTAGGCTTAGTTTAGTTTTGTTTCCTGCAATATTTGAACTGTTGTAATAATACATGGACAAGACACTCAGCCGGACTTCTTAGACTCTCGGGGTCTGTTTTGCCGAGCACCGGTGTGCTCGAGGGACCCCTCGGTTTTCTCGCGGCTTTTCTCGCGGTTTCTTTTATTTCCTGCCTATTCGGTTTCTCGCGGATTTCAGCCCCTAGCCTTAGGATTTTTGCTTGACTGTGACGTAATTAGTAGGGTCCCAACACCTTAATAACTTTTCCTGTACCTATAGATCGATTAATTGGACCTAAATAAAAAGATTAATAAAAAGACTATTTGGTCACCTCAGGGGTCACGCGCCGCTAGAGGTCGTATACAATGCTGGCAGGACCCGTTGTGACGGACACCGATCGACATCCAAGACCGGACTCCGACCCCTCTTGATTGACCACTTAGACACTCTTCTGTCGAGTAGAACTGCTTGCTTAGGGCTTGGATTTCCGCCTGCATCACTTAGGTAGTTTTATTCCTGTCTTTAAATTTTGCGTAGATTATTTATGCATGTAGACTGCTGGAGTCAGGTACGCATCTCTTACTCTGCATGCATCATTGATTTTTCACGCATCGGCTTTTTCGGCTTCTCCCCCTGATTTTTGGACTTAAATAACCCGGAGAACCGAAAAATTCGTTAGGTGTTTGTTTTTATTTGAAAAATACCTAAAAATTTGAACCATAAAATTGGGACTGGTTAACTCTATTTGACCCTAAAAGACACTCACTGAAAAAACTTGTCTTGGGGAGAGCAACCCCCTCATTGTCTGGTTTGCTTGCGCGAGAGAGTGACCCGCACCCTAGGATAGAGATACATCTGGACCTCCTTCAGACTAATGCTCTTGAGCTAGTCGTTCTCCAGTGAGGATCGCTCCGGTCTCCGGTAAAGTGGGCCGCGATATCCTTAACAGAGCGAACCGATCGGGTAGCCGGTAAACGGTCCGTGGCTTGTACTGCCTGGGAAAGATCTAGTTCGGGATCGGGCCAGTCTCCTAGGGGAACCAGATTCCCAACAGGTCATGTAATCGCTCTGCTATCTTGACTTGATCACCTAATAAAAACTGACAAGATAATTGACCGAACTCTTACGGTCTTCAGCTCGTGTTGAGTAGGTGAACTTGGGGTATTGCTTGCTGATCATTGTTGTTTCCAAATCTCATCCGCCCGACTCGCCAGATCAAGATGATGGGCAGAAGGTCCCTTAGGCAGCCTCTGGCTGCACCGCTTCCCAGCACTTCTGCCCGCTCATCTATGTTGGTTCACGAGAGCCGAGACCCGCTCTCCGAACCCGAGTTCGACTCCGCCCTGTTCCCCCTCGACCACCCTTCTACCAGTTTCGAGATACCAGTGCTAGATGAGAGACTACTATCAGATGATTTATCGGCACATGAGTTTGGGTCTTTTGCCTTTGCAGAGACCATGGCACGTAGCAGTGACGATCACACCAGAGGTCCCCAGCCCCAGCAGACATTCATCATGGACCAGGGTGCGATCAACTCCACCCTGATCGCCTCCCTCGAGACAGTTCAACAGCAATTGAGGGATCAGGGAGCTTTTATGATTGAGATGAGGCGTGAGATGGAGCAGTTGAGAGCAAACCGCGATCAGCGCGAGCTAGGAGACGGGCCGAGGAGACCCGATGATGCAGCAGCCGTCGTAGCAGCGGCAGCACCGGACCAGCCGAGACCGATGCGAGAGTTACACAACCCCAGATCGACACTGACACGCCATTGGGTCGTGTTACCAGCCATCATGGGGGACTTCAAGTTCCCCACGAACACTTTACAACTCCTCCCCCGGTTCCATGGGCTCGCCACTGAGGAGCCCCATCTCCACCTTCAGGAGTTCTTGATGATCTGCAGCACCGTCCACGGCAGACAGGTGGACGAGGATACCATCCGCATGATTGACTTCCCCTTCTCACTAGTAGACAGAGCAACCACCTGGCTGAAGCATCTGGGGAAGTTTGTCTACACCTGGGAGCAGCTCTGCACCGAGTACTTGAACAAGTACTACCCCCTCGGGCAGACGAATGCCGCGAGGGCCCTGATCAGTAACTTCTCCATGCTCCCCAATGAGCAATTCCACGAGGCATGGGAGAGGTTCAGAGAGTTGACAGATAGATGCCCGCACCATGAGATATCGAAGCCGAACCTTGTTCAGAGCTTCTTCTGCGGGCTGACACCAGAGCTACAGGGCATGGTGAACACTTCTTGTGGCGGGTCCTACTTCACCAAGGATCATGATCAGGTCTGGGCCATCTACGAGGAGATGGCAGAGAACTATATGGTGATGTCCCAGACCCGACTCTACACACATGGACGCCCTCAGCCACAGAGCAGTACCAAAGGATCGTACGGGTCGACGCTGGTCCATCCACTTTGTCAGCGGCAGCAGCACAGGCCGAGTCCACAACCGCTGACATGGGCATCATCAGCGAGAAGCTGGATCGGATGGAGATTATCGAGAAGAAGCAGTGCCAGGTTATCACGTAGATGGAGCAGATGGCACAGACTCTGAGTGACCTGAAGACACAGCTCATGTGTCTCCAGAAGGCACAGACGGCTTCCCAGCCCCGTCTTCAAGCACGAGGCAATCCGAGTAGCACCGGCAGCTCGTCCCAGCGCTCCAGCCACCAGTAGCCTAGACATGTTCACCTTGTACAGGCGGAGCTGTACCAGCAGCCGCAGCCCACTTACTAGTCACCACCATCTCCAGACACGCAGATGGTGGTCTACCAGCCGGATCAGCCTCTGGCAGTACTTCCGCCAGCCTCTTACGAGTCAGAGCCGTTGATGGATGTTAACGGGATTTGGTACGACCACCCCTAGCCCGGTATCCGACGAGACCATCCCAGATTCCATTGGTCGACCAGAGGTGCCAGCTCCCAGCAGGAGCCGTCAGGACAGGGTGGCCAGTACATCCATCAGAGAGATCACCAGCAGTAGCAGCCCCCAGTGTACCAACAGCAGCAGCAGTCACAGCAGTATGGTCCTCGTCCCTATCAGCAGGGACAGTCTTGGAGGCGTGATCAGCCTCAGCAGCAGCAGTATCATCCCCAGTCATACCCCTCTCACCTGCAGCACCAGCCACAGCAGCCTCACTACCAGCGAGGCCACCCATCAGGTTCTCATGGGCCATCCTATGAGAACCCCGCTTTGGATGACATAGCCCGCCTCCTTACTGATCAGCAGGCTACCTTTAGACGGGAGATGGACGAGTTCCGCCAGGAGATGCGGGAGATTGTGAGAGGGAAGGCTGCCATCCCTGCACAGATCGAGCCTAACCAGAACAACCTCAAGAGGAAGTCTGAGCAGGTAGATTTCACAGAGTATGCCACTCCTAGTGATACATTTGGAGATATGTCTGCATATTTGTTTGATACTGATTTTGTCACACTTAGGAGCGGTAGGATGCCAGTAGGCGGCGCCTCGTCTGAGCGACACCCCGAGGACACTTCCAGAGCACTAGATGAGGAGGAGGAGCGTGGTACTGAGGCCGCGGGAGATGATGACGGTGGTATTGATGCCACCATGGATGCTGATCCCACCGACGGTACTGAGGTCGTCGCTTCACCAGATGGAGGAGGTGGTACCGATGCCACCGATGTTGCTGAGCCAGAGCACGGTGCTGATGTCGTAAGACATGCCAAGGGTGGTGCTGATGCCCTCTGAGAGTTCTGTAGTCTTTCCTTCTGTTGATGTATCTCAGAATACTTTTGGCAATAAAGGAAAGGGTTTGTTTTTTTCTGATCCACCTGTGGTGCTTGATGTATGTGTGGAATCTACCGTCGAGCAGTCTAGACCCTCTCCTAGTCCTTCATCTAAGAAGGACCCTGTGATCCCCTTCCCTAGAGCACTTCACATGGGAAAGGGGAAGAAAATAGAAAAATCTAAAAAAGAGGCTGCAGGAAGAGTTCAACCAGCAGATGATCGACCGCTTCCACATTCAGCTGACTCTTCAGGAGGCTTTGCAGCACATCCCTCTACTCCAGAGATCGCTCAGAGACAGGACCACAGTTAAGAGGAAGAGGAGGAACCACCAGTCTGAGATCCATGTGCTGACCAGAGCTACTTGTTTCGCGATTCAGAACCGTCTGCCGGCCAAGAGGCCAGATTCATGGGCCCCATATGTCAGATGCCACATCAGAGAGCAGAGGTTCGACTGTACTCTATTAGACAGCGGTTCGATCAACCTTCTTCCGGAAGCCCTTCTCGACCGCTTCGAGTTGGGCACTCTACGACAGAGCATGACAGTCCTTCAGTTTGCTGATCGATCTGTCAAGAGGTCGAAGGGGTTGCTGAGGGACGTTGTCGTCATGATTCAGGGCCTGCAATTCCCCGTGGACTTCGTAGTGTTGGACATGGAGATCCATGAGTCAGTGACTGATACCCCCATCATTCTAGGTCGTCCGTTCTTGGCCACAACCAAGGCAGTGACCGACCATGATAGCGGGAAGGTATACTTTCATGTCGAGGGTGAGAGTGTACAAATAGAGACGGTCGAGGACATCAGAGCCAGAGATTCAGCATGCTCAAAGACTACTTCCGATACAGAGCAGATGACAGATGCAGGGCCAGACATCCACCAGGACTGTGACTTCGTGATTACAGATGATGAGGTAGTTTGGGCAGATCTAGTCGCATATGCCATCCTCTCACCTTCAGAGTCCGCTGATGCAGAGACGCCAGCAGACGAGAGCTTGGAGAGCGCATTCCCGTCCAGGATACCGTTCAGCCGGCAGAGCCGTTTCTTGACTGCGAGACAGATTTGTTTTGTGATGACGGTGGTACCGAGGCCACCATGGATGATACAGATCTCTTGGAGTCATATTTTGATTGGGCAGAGTTTGAGATTTCACACCATATCTGACTTCTACTGAGCCTACAGCTAGGGAGGAGGTAGATGCCATGCAGAGCAGAGACAGTCCACCAGAGCAGCCTTCTCCAGATTCAGATTGTGAGCGAGAGTTTCAGTTCTCCCATGCGGATTTGACAGCGTTCACTCAGAGTTTTCAGAGGCCAGATCCACCAGCACCCAGTTGTCCAGAGCTGAAACCACTTCCTGCGTCGCTGAAGTATAGGTTCCTTGCGGGTGAGCATGAGATGTACCCAGTCATTATCTCCGCCGATTTGACTGGAGAGCAGGAATCTCGTCTGATGGGGGTTCTTGAAAAGAACCGCAAGGCAATTGGATAGAGCATAGCCGATTTCCAGGGGATAAGTCCGGCCCTGTGCTCCCACCATATCTATCTCGAGGAGGAAGCGAAGCTGTCGCGTGAGTTCCAGCGACGGCTGAACCCGAATCTGAGAGAGGTTGTCATGAAGGAGATTTCGAAATAGTGGAGCGCCGATTTTATCTACCCCATCTTCGACTCCAAGTGGGTCAGCCCGTTGCATGTGGTGCCCAAGAAGACGGGCATCACTATAGTTGTCAGCGAGTCTGGAGAGGAGATTGCTACCCGAGTACCCACTTCTTGGCAGGTCTGCGTGGATTACAGATGACTCAACCAGGCTACCAAGAAGGATCATTTCCATCTGCCCTTTATAGATAAGATCATTGAGAGACTGGCAGTGAAGAGCCATTACTGTTTCCTGGATGGGTACTCCGGCTACAACCAGGTGGCCATCGCTCCTGAGGACCAGGACAAGACCACCTTCACATGTCCCTTCGTCACATACGCCTTCAGACGCATGCCATTTGGGTTATGCAACGCCCCTGCGACTTTTCAGAGATGCATGCTGTCGATCTTTTCGGACATGGCGGGGGAGTGCTTGGAGGTCTTCATGGATGATTTCTCGGTCCACGGTGACGGATTCGACTCCTGTCTTGACTGCCTAGACCAAGTCCTTCAACGATGCATTGAGGTTTACCTTGTGCTGTCTTGGGAGAAGAGTCACTTCATGGTGACTTAGGGGACGGTGCTTGGCCATATCAACTCCAACAGGGGCATGGAGGTTGATCCGGTCAAGGTAGATGTCATTAGGAAACTCGCACCGCCGTCCAATTTACGGCAGTTACGGTCTTTTCTGAGGCACTTCGGTTTTTACCGGCACTTCATTCATGATTTCAGTAGGATTGCCCGACCGTTGACTGATCTGCTGACGAAAGACACCGAGTTCCTTGTCGATGACAAGTGTCTTTCGTCGCTCGAGACTCTCAAGAGATGTGTTGTTGAGGCTCCTATTCTCCAGCCGCCTGATTGGTCTCTCCCATTCAAGATCATGATGGACGCCTCCGATTTTGCCGTAGGGGCCGTGTTGGGACAAAGGAGGGATGGAGTCCCATTTGCCATTCACTACGCTAGCCGTACATTGGATGCCGCACAACGGAACTACACAGTCACTGAGAGGAGATGCTAGCCGTAGTTTTTGCCCTAGATAAGTTCAGATCTTACATCATCGGATCTAGAGTGATCATATACACTGATCATACTGCCATCAGGTACCTCATGGCAAAGAAGGATGCTAAAGCCAGATTGACCAGATGGATCCTTCTACTCCAGGAGTTTGACATAGAGATTAAGGATAAGCCTAGAGTCAAGAATGTGGTGGCGGATCATCTCTCCCGATTAGAGCATCTTGAGGATTCTGAGCAGACTGAGCCTATTTGTGAGACCTTCCCAGATGAGGCGATCCTTGCTATCGCCTCTCTCCCGTGATACGCCGATATTGTGAACTTTCTTGTTGCTAAGAAAGTTCCACACGATTGGCCCAGGCAGAGGCTTGAGACCTTCCTCGCGAAGGCCAAGTCCTACCACTGGGAGGATCCCATCCTTTACCATGAAGGAGGGGATAGCGTCTAGCGTAGGTGTATTCCTCAGGAGGAGCACCATAGCATCCTCACTTACTGCCATAAGCTTGAGGCAGGAGGACATCACTCTGGGAGGAGAACGACACAGAAAGTGCTCCAATCCGGCCATGGTGGCCTACCCTCTTCAAGGACTCTGATGAGTTCGTGAAGAGGTGTACTGACTGTCAGAGGATGGGCACTTGTGGATAGCGTGATATGATGCCGATGCAGCCCATTCACTTATGTGAGGTTTTTGACGCATGGGGCATCGATTTCATGGGTCCATTCTCTAAGAGTCAGGGATTCGAGTACATTCTGTTGGTCGTGGATTATGTTAGTCGTTGGGTTGAGGCCATCCCCGCCCGAACCGCAGATGCTAGGACTGTTTGCAGATTTTTGAGGAAGCATATCATTTCACGGTTCAGGGTACCTCGAGTGTTGATATCTGACGGGGGGTCTCATTTCGTCAATGACCGTTGAAGGCCCTTGCTAGCGAGTTTGGCATAGACCATCGAGTTGCCACTCCATACCATCCTCAGACGAATGGTCTTGCCGAAGTGTTGAACAGGGAGATCAAGACTATATTGCAGAAAGTCGTCCGCCCTGACCGAAAGGATTGGTCACAGCTTTTGGACTCGGTCTTGTGGGCATATCAAACGTCTTTCAAGACACCTTTGGGCACATCTCCCTTTCACCCCGTTTATGGAAAGCCGTTCCATTTACTTGTTGTTTGAGACACATGTCACGTTAGGCTGATAGCCGTTCCATTTATGGAAAGCCGTTCCTGTGTCGAGTTGATGTAATCCATGTAGTCAGAGTAGGTTGACCCAGGGTGTGCCCATGTATAAGTCTCCGAATCATATGATTCATATACATGATTCTCCGTGGTGAGAGCGGCTGGGAATGGAGCAGGGGGAGATTCTTTAAACCAATAGTCTCATCAACAACCGCTATCTCAGATGTGGCTGCGGGGTAGGGCTCTTCTACCGCTTCATGGTTACGGTTATCGGGGACTTCGTGGGTTGTCTCAGAAGATCGTGGTTCCTCAAAGACAGTGTCAGATCTAAGTGCTTCCAATGCTGTGAAATTGATTTCCCGAGTCTCACAATCAATAATTGCCTTGGCCAATGCCAAGAATGGTTTTCCGAGAATGATTGGAGATTGGGTGAATTCTCCTTGATGCTCAATATCTATGATCGTGAATTCTACTTTGAGCGGAGCACCTTGGAATTTCATGATGACAGAAATGATTCCTCTCGGCCGCTTTATCGATCGGTCTGCCAATTGAATAATCTCTCGTATCTTCTGAATCGGTCTGAGTTTGAGTTCATGGAATACAGAGGTCGGGAGGATATTGATCGGTGAATCGTCATCAATCCGATCATGGGTGAAAATTGTGTCTTTGATTTCACAGTCAAATCTGACCAACCACTTCACTATGCGGCTCTTGGTTTTTCTCCTCAACACCAAGGAGGAGGCCATTGCCAATATATGTCTCTCGGTCATGGTTCTAGTCCTGTCCGACTTTTTCATAGTTAATTTTTCTATTAACAATCTTTTAAGATCGGGGAAGTGTTCAATGGCCTGTAGAAAGGGAAGTTCAAAAATCAATTTCTTTCCTAGTGCTTCCCGTACAGTCGGATCCAAATTCCGCAGATCATCTTCAGTTTCAATTTTTATGAAATTTTCTGAATTTTCATGTTTTTTGTGGTTTTCAAATATTTTCATTTTTTGGTATTTTCTGGGTGGTGTGGGGGTGTGGTGTGTTCTTCAGATGAGTAGGGGTTTTGGTATTCAGGGTGATGGTTAGCGACATAGTCACTTCTAGGGGAATAATATGTAGAAGTGAAATTGTCAGAATCGTCCCTAGGTCCCTGAATATCCTCAGAATTTTCAATCTCAGATCCAATCATTTCCTTATTTATTTTAATGTCCGAGCCACCATAGAATGCGATTAATCGGTTGGTGAATTTTTGAAATCTATCCTCCATCAATTCGAATCTTGTTTTTATCCTCGAAATATCATCCTCAAAATTCTGTTCATGATCAATAACGGGAGCAGTCGGTATGTGTTCAATAATTTCATCTTTCATTTTTTTGTATGTGCGGAGAGGAGAGTTTCTCGAAATGTCCGACATATGATCCTTATTTTCTGACGACATATGATCCTTATTTTCTGAAAATTTCTCCTCAAAAATTATGGAAGGAGGCTCCTGCTCATATGATCCAGACATGTGGAGTTGTCCGAGTAGAATTTATTCCTTTGATCTTGAGTGGTCGGATCTTGGTATGGTGGAGTAAGCATACAGGGTTCCTGTGTTTTTATGTACTTAGTCCAGCCCTCTGTATGATCGTCATGTCTGAAGAGGGGGCTGTCATGGTCAATCCAAGCTGATGATTGTTCATTAATGTTCCAAGGCATAGTCGAAGGACAAGGTAAAGAAGTTTTCAATTCGATAATGTGGTTATCATCTCCCAAGAATGATGGATTGATATTCACTGAATATGATGGATGAATTGCATGATCGGCGTAGAGAGGATTGATATATGAAGAAGTGGAGGCCTCAGTCGGTTGTTGATTTGTCCGGTCCGAAAACAGAGGATTGTCATTCATGAAGCAGATCGGATTGGTAAAAAGAGATGGTGGTTGAAAGTCTCTTGGAGGAGGTGTTTTGGGTCTAATAACCGATACGAATTCGTTTTCATAGTATAGTTCTGATGGATTCTCGGTCATTTCCGAAAGAGTCGAAAGGAATGAGGGGTTGGTTCTGCAAGAGTTATTGGACAAGAATTCCACGGTGGATTTTAAATCAAGAAAGGAGAGAGATGATTGCACGGGAGAGTCAAGAGGAGTTTTATCAAATGTGCGGCTATTGATCTTGAAATCGGTTTATGCACACCAATGCAAACACAATTCAAACCCCGGGTTCACCAACGCATACAATGAAGCTGTAAGAGTTCGGCTATTATCTTTTCAATTTTAGTTGGTGATAAATCAATCTTGGCAAAAATTTAGCGAACTGTTAGGTATCAGAGCTTGGTTCTAACCTTAAGTTTCGTCTCTCACTCACTCAGAAAAAATAAAATCATCCAAGGTCGGGGTTGCTCTCCCGAAAAAATTCTTGATTTTATGGGTTCTTAAGATCGGCTAGATTTAGCAGTCCCAATTTTAATTAGGTGATCACTGAAGAATTTAGATGAGCACAAATACACGTC
This sequence comes from Ottelia alismoides, assembly GCA_037367405.1. Classification (NCBI taxonomy): domain Eukaryota; kingdom Viridiplantae; phylum Streptophyta; class Magnoliopsida; order Alismatales; family Hydrocharitaceae; genus Ottelia; species Ottelia alismoides. Next base: position 269,767 of record JAZKJV010009570.1, on the reverse strand, counting down.
TACCGTCCAGTCCCAATTTCCTTTAGAATTATGTGATAAAATAAGAGGGAGAAATTCGGGAAAAACCGATGCACGCGAAAACAATGGTGTATGCTCGGTTAGAAGACTTACAGTGCTTCCTCGCAATCTCTATGTGAGATGCAATACCGAATTGAAAAATTACTCTAAATGAGTACAAGCCGATGAAAACCGCACCTAAGCAGAAAGTTCTATTAGCGGGAAAGAATTGAGTTAAATTTGGCTAAGTTGAACGATCTAGGTGTGTCTCGATTAATGTGTAGTGTGGCTTAAGATCCTACGAGCACAATCAAAAAATAAAAATGCTCTGAGAGCCGTATGTGCAGGTCTATCCTAATCGCCACTCAAGTCAGGCCCCACCCTCACTGGAGAGTGAAACAGGCCACGACACACCACAGAAGAGTTCAGAGTCTTTTACACACGCGAGAGTCCAAACGGACACCGCTATAAATGAGCAGAAATTGAAATTTTACAGAATTAAAAACCTAGACTCTACGCTCTCTCACGACTCGACTCGATCTTAATTCAATTGCAACTTCTTCGGATGTCGGTGAAGATGCGTCGGTTTCTTGAAAAACCGCTCCACGTGTGCCGGGTACCTCGCAAGAAAAATAAGAGAGATGGGTGTAAGAGAGTGACTCAAGAAATAATCAAAAATAAAAGAAATAAATGCTGAAAATAAATGCAGGAAATAAAATGGGATTTACATAGAAAAATTCGGGGGTCAGACTACCCGAATGCGGAAAAACCGAACAAAAAAATTCAAAACACAAAACTAAGCCGTTTGCCTCCCCGACAACGATGCCATCTGACGGATCCGGGATTCGCTGCATTAAGTAGTTGTTTTTATCTTCGTGTGTGAAAATAAAAAATATGTCGTTCGTTGTAGGCGGCGATCGGAAACGGTCAAGAAATAACCACAAATTTTATTCAATTTTATTCAAGTGGTTTTTATGTTTATTTTACTCGGCCAAGTCCCAAGGTCGATCACAAGGAGGCAAAGGAACAACCTAGAATTATGTCTATCCAATTTCGTGTTCGGCTTTCGATGCGGTTTATTTTTGGAATTTTTCAATGCAATAAGGGATGCAAAATGCACTTTTGGCCTATTTTATGGACTAAAATATAAATTTCGATCAAACGATGTCCGAAAAATACAAAACTTGGCCACAATGTAAAATATGACGAAATGAATGCACTGTAATTTTTTTTGGAATTTTTGGATGCAATAAGAATTTTTTATGAATTTTTAAATGCAAACAAAATGAATTCCAATATTTAATTATAATAAATATTAGACCTATTTGTTTTCAAGAGATAAAATTATCTAAGATCTATCACTAGGTGATGGATCTCAGAAAAATCTTAAACCTCGAAAATGTGGGTTTAATACCTTTTAAAAATTAAATATTGAAATATGCAAATGATTTTTACAGGGCAAATTATGCATGCAAATGCAAATATTTTTGGGCACAATGTCAAGCAAAATTAACTCTACAATATGTGATTTTTCGGGAATTTTTAGAGCAACGGTTAATTAGATAAACATTAGAGAGCATAAAATGGGCAACGTTTTCAAATTTCCACCAAATAATTGATTATTAATCAACCAATGATCATGAAAATATCCACACTATGTCAAAATGTAGAGAGTTAAGTGAGGGACATTATGCAATTTTTGGATTAATAAAATAGTGTAGAGAAGAGGTCTACAACTACTGACAAAGACATGGGTACAGTTGCAATAAATAAATAGACAAAGACAAAGCAGGGGGAGGACTTAATTGCAATTACCTAGATAACTGGGGGTCCCTCTGCAAATACACCAGAGGGTCACGTGCGCTACGCGTGACCTCTATGGGGAGGTCCAGGGGCTATCTGCAAATAGCCCAGATTGTCACGTGCTAGGCACGTGATGTTAGACTTCTGTGCAAATAAGGGGGAGGTCGTGGGCGGTCCTGTAATTTGCCCACGGGTCACGTGCACAGCATGTGACCTGGGATGACGTCAGCGCTGACGATTCCCCACGTACGTGCGAAGCACGTGCAGGGGACCTCGAGTCTGGTGCCCGTCCTGCGGTGCTGGTGGCACTAGCAGAGAGGCCCGGTGGCGTGGCGTTGAAGAGGGCCGCTCCGGTGGAGGCCTCTGGAGCTTCTGGCACCTCTGGCTGGTGGTGGAGGCCGACAGGTGGACGGAGTAGTGTCGGCCTTCCTCTGGCCGACACACGGCCAAGAGAGCGGCAAGGTGGAGGAGCATCATCACACGGCCGAGGGCTCCTGTAGCTTTGACTGTGGAGAAGGAGCTGTGGTCTGCCGGAGATGATGGATGAGGTCGTCGTCGTCGTCGGTGGAGCTGGCTGGTGGCGATGAAGATCAGTGTTGGAGCTTGAAGAAGACGTAGCTGTTGATGTCGGTGGAGATGGAAGTCATTGAAGACCGACGTGGCTGGTGATGGCTGGTGGAGTTGCGATGTGTCGGGGATGGAGTTGGCGGCGCGGGCAAGGGCAGAGGAACTGGGGCGACCGTTGGGGAAGACGACGCACCGCGACCGTTCGATCGGCCGCTGATCGAACGACCCTGCATTATCCACGTGGCGAGTGGGGGCGCAAGGAGGGGGCGCGCGTGCGGAGCACGTACATCTTTTTTTATAAAAATGAATATTTAAAACGTCCAAAAATCAATGACATGTGGCGGCACCAGGTGCCACCACGTGTCAGCATCACAAAATTCAAAAATAAAAGCCAAAATCAAAAAGAAATAGCAAATGACCTCGGATCGAAAAAGTTTCTTTACGAAAAATGCTCGTCTCGATGAGATCTACAACTTTCATAAAGATATCAAAGCCAAAATCGGTCAAATGTAAAAAAGTGATTTTTTGGGGTATCCCATGTACATAGAATACCTTGATTTTTGGGTTTTCTAATTTTTTTGTCATTTTTAAACAAGATAAAAATCCGAAAAAATATAGAGAAATCGAAGATAAATAAAAGACATCTAAATCTAATTTTTTTGGATTTTTATTAATTAAGAAAATATATACAAAAAATACGGGTAAAAAACCGCTAAAATATACAATGTACAAAAGAGGCCCAAAACCCAACTTTCACATACAAGCTCCGATTCACTTGAAGTTGGTCTTGTTTTGAAGGTAATTGAATGTGCATTAGTTCAAAAGTGAGTAGGATCAAATCAGACACTGGATGGGGAAGATATGGGGCTTTTAGTCCGAAAATTCTGAAACTAGGGTTTGGGTTTTTGGTCTACTTAACAGGGTTAGTGATTTTTTTGTATTTTTTATTTATTCTTGTTAGTTATGTGTACACAGTGGAGGTGGTCTTGTGTCATTCGGAGTTAGCATGAAGGAGTTAAAAATCCGGGAAATTAGGCTATTTACAGATCATTTCTGGCTTGGATTTTTGGCTTCTTATTTTGTGCAGAAATTAATGCTAAAATGCAATTCTTATGAAAACATGCATGATGCTAATTATGCAGAATAAATGCAGAAATGTTGTTGAATTTGAGGGATCTAAGCTTAATTAATGAGACTTAGAGTGATGAATCTGAGATTCATCACTGGTATAGTCTCTTCACTTAGGGCCTCTCAAGAAAACCATAATGATCGTTTAGTTTGTTGATGGATCAATAAAGAGGCCGAAGGGTATTCTAGGAAACATTGTCATTTCGATTCAGGGCATGATCTATACTGTCGATTTTGTCGTATTGCCCACGGAGACCTCCACTGGGGAGCATTCTCTAATCATCCTAAGACGACCTTTCCTCGCCTCTGCGAGGATCGTTATTGATCATGGGTCATGAGAGATTCACTTCCTTCCTGTTGGCGAGAGAGAGGTGATCATCACTACACCTACTACCGATCAGAGACCTGCACCTGATGTGACTTCACCTATCTTAGCTGACCCTGAAGACCATGACCTTGATGAGACTATCAGAGACTTTTTCTGCATGCTGGATTCCACTAAACGCGAGAATTCCTTCCCACGAAGGAAGACTCGGAAAGCATGGACCTCGAAGTTCCTTCTTCTGGTGTGTGGCAATGTGTTGATGACATCCGTGTGATCTACACGATTAATACATGTAAGCGGAGGACAGATATTGATGAAACTAAGGTCGAATATGATCTTGTTGCTTTTATCCAGGAGTTCGGGACTTTTGATGAGAATAATGATACGGTTGAGACTGTAGAGGACGAACATGAATCGACTACTTCAGTTGATGAGTTCATTCCCTTTGGTTTTGACCTAGGAGAGACCTCACAGGACGACCTTGACTCTACTTCTTTCGATGATGAGTTCGTCTCTTTTCACTTCGATATCAGTGAGACACTGATGAGCTTGAAAATCGCCTCTTTAATTATCTAAAATTGTAGTATAGGAGGCGAAAAATGATTCAGCAAAAACCACAAGCTTTGATGTTGTGGAGAAATTTTTCTTGGTAAGTGTACCAAGCTCAAACACAGGGAACGGTGGTTTTTAGATGCGTGATTTTAAATTAATTAATTAATTAATTAATTGCTCGATTGATTTCTATATCAGAAAACTATAATACAATGTAATGAAGATGCAATGCAATGCGAAAAAATAAACAGAGTAGATGATAAAGTGCATGATCTGTGATTTTGTACAATTTTAATCCAAACAATGATGATCAATATCCTGAAATTAAATCACAGATCAAAAGACATTGAGGAAATGAGTTTTTAATCAATTTCAAGTTGTAGGCCAAGAGATTAATCAATAAATAATCCTGAAAAATTCCATGTCATTTGCTCCTCAAAATTAATAATGGATCAGATAAATAGGGAGTTAAATGAATTTATCCTCGATTTAGCCCCAATAAAGATTAAATTATTGGTAATAATCAACAATGATCACAAGGAGTTAATCAAATTAAAATCCTCACTGAACTCCTGCAAAAGATATCGTTAATTTCTCAATGAAAATGTAGCACAATATGCCAATAATCAGCCTGCATTTGTCAATAAAGATCCTCAAATGATAAATCCCAATAAATATACTCAGATCTGTCCACAAAGTATAAAATATGATAGGGCACAGAAAGAGCTTCAAAATGACATATTATGCGCTAGAAACGGAGTTCGTATGAGAAAGATATGCTAAAATAAATCTCCAGGGACTAAAATGCAATACAAATAATTATTTTTCCTTCAAACTGGTCCCTGGAGGAGTTATCTGTAATTTGTAAAACCCGTAGGGGGTTGGGTACAATTTTTCCAGATCTCACGTGCATTGTGCATGCTGCTTGTGGGCGAGGGTGGTTCTGTAATATTTTGGAAATCCGGGAGTATAGGTGCAATTAACCCACCGTAACACGTGTACGGTATATGCTTCTGCTGGCGGGGTCCTCTTAGTAATTAGCGGAACAAATAGGGGCATCCTTGTAATTTACCCACACAATACGTAACACGCACGTACTCTGTAGGCTCGGTAGGAGAGGCTGAGGCCCAGGGCCCGAAGTTGAGGCTCGGCGCTGGTAGATGCTTCGGTGAAGGTTCGACCGACCTGAGCCTCGAGGCTAGGGCCGAGGCTCGGGGCGATATGTGGCGTGATGAGGGACATTAGATCAGGAGCTTGGCCTCGATCCAACAATGGCTAGAAAATGGCTGGATGGACGACGCCGGGTGGAGGTACGACGATGGGGAGGAGCTGTAGGGGCTCTAGTCGGCAGAAGAAGCGGAGCTCGGTCGGTCAACACACGATCGGGGGAGCTCGATGGTGAAGGCTAGTCCAGGCGCTGGAGAGGACGACGACTGAGCTACAAGCGACTGGAACCACAGGTGGGTAGCAAAGTTGAAGGTGTCTGGGCCGATGTTCCTGCAAGAAAATAAGATGGAGGTAGAGGTCTGCGGTCGAGTGGGGACTCCGTCAGTGGACGCGTAGTGAAGGCTGGAGCGTGGAGGAGGGTCCCCTGTTCCTGGAACGAGAGCTCGCAGAGGGGGGGGGGGTCGCCTGCGCAAGGGTGATACTGGAGGGGTGCGGGGGCGTAGCCACACGCTGGGGCGGTGGAGCTCGCAGCGCAGAGCTCCAGGGGGCGGTGTTGAGGTTCTTCGCAGGGGTTCGAGAAGAGGTAGGGATGCAAATGGTTACGAATATATCCGTGTCCGATCTGTCACCGTATCTGTTTTATACAAATTTTGACATCCATATCCGTATCCATTTTAAAATGAATACGGATATGGATATCATTTTGATGTCCGCAAACATCCGCATTCGTATCCGTATATTCGTTTTCGTATATAAATATAGTCATACATTTATTTTTAACCATATATAACATAATTATATACCTTCTTTTACCATATTTGTATAGTTTTTATGATACAAACACATTTAGTAAATTTATATAATGTGTTTTCTATCCAGTTCGTATATATTAAGTCGATTCTATAGAGTATTTATAACATTACTCATATGCAATCAGTATCTGTTTTACATCGTGTCCGTTTTTTAAGGACATTTTAAGATATTTTAATATCCGTCAATATCTATTTCCACATCTGTATTCATATTGAAAAATAGATAAGGATACAGTAATACATATATCTGTATCCATATCCGACCGTTTGCATCCCTAGCAGGAGGTCGGCAGAGCGGATTCTACTGTAGCAACGAGGTATGAAGGTGCGATAGATTTGTTGTTGGTGCGAAGGAGAAGAAATGAAGGGGGAGGGAGGGTTCGATATGGTGGTTTGGATGCGAAGAGTAGATCAGGGCGAGATGGAGTATGCAACAGATGAGTTGGATTTAATGGAGGTGAAGGAATGACGGAAGAGGGGATGAAGATGAAAGGGGTTACCTGGTGCTCGATGGCGACAGAGAAGCGCCAGAGCAGGAGCAACTGTGGTTGGATCAAGCTGCAGCGAGGCGTGGATTCGCCTCGGATCACGCCGAGGTGGAGGATGATGTCATATAGTGTTGTCACCACCTCCTGTAGCTGACCTTGTTGCCTTGTATCGACAGATGGGGAAGATGGACGACGGAGCTGGGACTTTTTTGGAGCGGGGGTGGCGACAGGCGTTATGCGGAGGTGGCCGCCCTCGTAGCGGTCGGGGAGAGCAGGGGTGGCGACGGTCGTTACGAGGGAGGAGGAGGAGTGGGGGACCGACTGCCTTTATGGGTTAGTGGAGAACGACTGAAGGAAGGGAAAGGAGTTCACGTGCTAGGCACATGACCAGGGGAGGAGAGAGAAGGCAATGAAACGGGGGTGCCACGTGGCACGTCCAGGGTCTACCACGTGTCACCCTAAAAAAATTTCAAAATTTAAAAAGAAATAGAAGAAAATTTCGGATCAAAAATTTTCCTTCACGAAATTTGTTCATCTCGATGAGATTTACAACTTTTATGAAGGATCCAAAAGCAAAAGAGGTCATCTGTGCGAAGTGGAATTTTTGGTGGTTCTCCATGTGTTTAGAAAGCCGGCTTTTGGGATTTTGCATTTTTTGGTAGTTTTAAAAAAGGATAAAAATTATAGATAAAATACGATAAATACAAAGAAAATAATTGCACACTAATCTATTTTTTGGATTTTTTAAAAAAATAAGAAAAAAGGAAAATAAAATAGAAATACGAAATACGAGATTTTAGTACAGACCCACAACGGACACCCGAACACAGTCAGTTTCTTTGATTTCAGTCTTGATATAGATTTGGATTTTTATGTAGTTTAATAGAACTTTCATCAAAGAACATAAATAAAGAAGAAATAAAATTATAAGGGTTAATTATATACATAAAAACTCGGGTCAAAAATCGTAAAAAGCTAAAATGCAAAAGAGGCCCAAAACCCAACTTTCACATATGAGCTCCGAATTTTACAAAATTGGTCTTGCTTTGAAGATATTTGAAAATGGAGTACTTTAAAAGTGAGTAGACCAAAATCAGACACTGTATGAGGAAGACATGCATATTTTAGTCTGTCAGATGTGAAATTTGGTTTTGGGTTTATTTGACACTTATTTGAGTTAGTAATTTTTAGTATTTTTTTATTTATTCTTGTTTGTAATATCTACACAAAGGAGATGGTATGGGGTCAAATAGAGTTAGGATGAATTAAATAAAATAATGGAAATTAGCATCTTTTTAAGCTAATTTACACTTGGAAATTTTAATGCAATTAAGCATGATGAAATTTGAGTATTATTTACGCATGTATGAATGCTAATGATGCTCTATTAATGATTAAATGCATATGAAATTTGGGGAACAGAGCCTAATTGATAAATTTTAGCATGATGGATACCAGATTCATCATACCTTTTATACTTAAACCATGCTCGTCCTCGAGCATCAATGAATGAATGACTTAGTTGAATACATCCCTGACTGTGCATGTGAATTTTCAAGGCTCCATTCATAGAAGACCCTTAATTTGAGTGATCTTAAAATTCTAGGCTCAACCATGCTTTAATCAAAAGGAATCCAACTTCTCTATTTTTCAGACTCTCTTTTGTACATAATATACAAGGATATGACTTTTAGTGTACTGCAATCGTGAGAGTCGAGTCTAGACATCACCCATAGTTCCAGTCCATGAGACTTTCCTCTAGACCTAATTCTCAACACTAGGGAATAGGTCTATTCTTGCTTTAGTCAACCGTCTCATTACTTTGTCAGACTTAAAAAGTGTAGATGGACGACCAGATGATGGAGGGGCTTAGGATTATGTATAATTTTCTCTCCCTCATATTGGAACAAGGGGTCTCCCGAGTGCCTTATTACTCAACACATGTATTTTTATTTTTGTTGATCAATGTTTCTGTCAAGAGAATTCGGAGTCGTCTGTACTTGTTTTTCTAGGAGTACATCGGGGTGTGTCTCTTTTAAGTATCTAAGATACCTTCGACACCCAGACTTGTATCACTATACCATGCAGAGACCTTTTATGGTGCTAGACCGACTCCTTGGTCCTAGAAGCGTTTGGTCCAAGTGGACAATTTAAATTTTTTTGGGAGCGCTCGTCTTTGGTGGAAGCTCCTTATAATTTGACTTTGAAGGATAGAGCTTTTCTTTGAATTTTTTTCTTTTCTTTCTTTTTCTTTTTTCTGGCTAGCTCCACTACTTTTACCAAGAGTTGACGCACACTGATCAATAATTAAATTAGTTTCATCATACCCTGGCACATAGGTAAATATCAAAAAGATAGCATATGAACTTGTTCACATATTGGCTAGGCTTTTGCTGACACTCAGGTTTCTTGAAGCCTTCATTAACTTTATTCCATCCTCGAGTATCATTAGATCGGGTCAAGACTCAAATTTCCAGTTTCAGATCCTCAAGTGATAACTCAACTCATCTCATCAATTATGCAGTTGTGAATGTTTTGTGTTGATCATATTCTTTTAGAAGGTAGAGATGAAGAGTGCAATATAGCGCTCAAATATTTCAAACTCGGGAAGTGTGGATTAATAAGTTCAAAAACCCTAATGACTAAGGCATGTTAACTCAGACTCTCAATACCATAAAAATCAAGTGTCCTAAAAAATCCTCAAGCCTCGAGTGAGTGAAAGTGTCAGGAATATATCAACCAAGGAATGCATGAGATGCTTGATGAAATGCAAGACCATGAGTGATTTTTTCTTATGAAAGATTTTTGTTGTTTGTTTTAATTTTTTTTGTTTCATTTTTGGTTTTTTTGAAAACCATGTATTATTTATAGAAATAATTTAGTATAATATACATAATATACACTACTTGTACCCATCCCCGATGTTTGATGAAAACAATTAAAGTACGAGCTATGGATAAAGTAGAATATATACAAACACCACTCCTATACTTAGCTTGTTCTATGTCCTCATGGCACAAAGTGAAATGCAGACATATCTCGTACTAAGTATAGATGAGCGAAAATAAAAAGAAGAGAAGTGATGTATAAACAATGGTACCGATCCCCCTATACTTAGCCTCAAGTCAACCTAAGTATGATCGGATAATCATAGGTAGGGGGCCTAGTAGAGGAGTAGGTTGATGGATATACAGAAGAGTGATGGAATTGAAGAGGTGGTTTATCTGGGTAGTTGGAGTTTTCGTCTAGTACAACGCCTTGAGTGAAGGAGATCTGTTCTACTTGCACTAACTGCTCGCTGGTTTCGACAAAGTGTTTAAGCAGCTGACTGTTGGCTATAAAACTGTGTGTGCTGTCTGCGGTCGTTGAGATCTCAACACTTCCGTTATTGTGCACCTCTCTTATGATGAAGGATCTTTGGATTTCAAATTGCCTTGGAAAATTTGCAGTCTTGCACTAAATAACCATACTTTCTGCCATGGGACAAAGGTCTTTGTTTAGATGTTCTTGCCGTATCATTTCTTCACTTTGTCCTTGTAAATGGTGTTGTTTTTGTAGGCGTGATTTTGGATTTTGGATACTTCATTCAAATCCATCTCTCTATTCTTCTTTCCTTGATGACAGATCCCATTTATCTTTTTGATTGTCCATTCTGATTTATGCACGAGTTATGCGGGCAAATGACATGGCTTTCCGTATACCATTCGAAACGGGGAGGTGCCCAATGGGGTCTTATAAGCTATATGGTATGCCCATAGAACCTGATCCAGGAGTTGGGACTAGTTCTTTCTGTCAGGACGGGCAAGCTTCTTAAAATTCCTTTGACCTCCCTGTTTGACACCTCGGCCATGTCATTGGATTGTGGATGATAAGGACTAGTGACACGATGCTCGATGTCGTATTTCTTAATCAACTTCTTCACCTCCTAGTTGACAAAGTGGCTACCCCCATCAGATATTAATACCTTAGGGATTCTAAACCTCTAAATAATATGATCTTTCAAAAACTTGCATACAGTCTTGTTGTCTGCTGCTCGAGTAGAGATAACCTCCACCCACCTAGATAAATAATTTATCGTAATAAGAATATATTCACATCCTTGACTATTAGGGAATGAACCCATAAAGTCAATGCCCCATGCATCGAATACATCACAAATGATCACTGGTTGCATAGGCATGGCATCTCTGGGACCAATGGTCCATCCCATTCTGACAGACCGAGCACGACCTGACAAAGTTGTAGGCATCTTTAAACAAGGTCGACCAGTAAAGTCCACATTGACGTATCTTCTCAGCGACCCTTTTCCCAAAATGATGTCCTCCTGTCTCTAAGGTATGGCAGGGATTAAGGACGCTTTGGTATTCCTCCTAAGGAATACATCTTCTCCACATGCAATCCGGTTCTTCAAAGAAAAGGAACGGATCCTCCCAATGGTAGTGTCTGGCTTCCGACTTGAGTTGGTCGATTCTATTTTTGGGCCAACCCTGAGGAACTTTCTTAGAGACGAGATAGTTCATCATGTCGGGATACCGTGTGAGAGAGTCAATAGCAGAAATTGACTCGTCTGGGAAGGTTTCACGGATGGATTCATACTCAGGGATTTTGTTATAGTCGATCCATGATAAATGATCAGCCATGACATTCTTAACCCCGGGTTTATCTTTAATCTCCAAATCAAATTCCTGATCCATCTAAGGAGTTGCTCTTTTGCATCTTTTTTCACCATTAAGTATCGAATGGCAGAATGATCTGTGTAAACTGTCACCTTAGATCCTATAAGTATAGATCAAATTTTTTTCAAGGCAAAACCTACTGCAAGCATTTCCTTTTCGATCACAGTGTAATTTTTCTGAGCTGGGTCTAAAACTTTGCTTGCGTAGTGAATAGCATACGGGATTCCATCTAATCTTTATCCTAACACTGCCCCTACTGCGAAGTCTGAAGCGTCTGCCACGATCTCGAGGGAAGAGACTAGTCGGGGGCTTGTAGGACGGGAGTCTCAATGATCCTCTTTTTGAGAAGCTCGAAGGCTTCAAGACACTTCTGATCTACAACGAACTTGGTATCTTTCCCTAAGAGGCCAGTCGATAATCTGGAAATTTTTGAAAAATCTTTAATAAATCTCCTATAAAATCCAACATGCCCTAGAAAAGACCGCACTTGTTTCACATAGGTCGGTGACTCGAGTTTCTTGATCACATCCACCTTGGCAGGGCCAACTTTCGTTCCCTTCTTGGAGATGACATGCCCCAATACAATGTCCTCTTTTACCATGAAATGGCTTTTCTCCCAAAAGAGCACCAGATTTACTTCCCTACACTTTTGAAGGACTCGATCCAGGTGCGCTAGACAATTATCGAATGAATCACCATGAACCGAGAAGTCATCCATGAAGACTTTCAGGAAATCTCCAACCATTTCGGTAAAAACTGCAATCATGCATCGCTGAAAAGTGCCGGGGGCATTGCAAAGCCCAAAAGGCATGCGCTTGAATGCGTAAGTACCGAAAGGACATGTAAAAGTAGTCTTTTCTTGGTCCTCAAGTGTGATGGCTACCTGGTTGTAGCCCAATAACCCATCCAAGAAACATAAGTATTCTGTACCTGCCAATCTCTCCAAAATTTGATCAATAAAAGGCAGTGGAAAGTGGTCCTTCTTTGTTGCGGCATTCAGGAGCATGTAATCCACACAGACACGCCACGACATGGGTACCCGTGTTGTGATCTCCTCTCCCTCCTCGTTGATGATAATCTGAAGTCCTGACTTTTTCGGGACGACATGCATGGGCGACACCCACTTGGAGTCAGAGATGGGATATATGAAACCGGTCTTACACTATTTTTTGATCTCAGTCTTAACCACTTCCCGTAAGTTTGGATTCAACCTACATTGGCATTCATGGGAGGGTTTAGCATTATTCTCGAGGTAAATATGCTATGAACAGAGGGCAGGTTAATCCCTGGAAGATGAGACAATCTCCAACATATTGCCTTGCGATTTTTGTCTAAAACTTTAAGCATGTGGATCTCCTTCTCTTAGCTCAGATATGAACTGATGATGATCGGAAACTGACCCTTATTTCCTGCAATGAAGGCATACTTAAGAGTAGGGGGCAATGGTTTGAGCTCGTGTAAGTCTGTATTGTTCACAGAATCTGGCTCTCTCATTACTGATTCTGGTTGTGCTGTAGATGTTTGTTGTGTATCACTATCGGCCACCACCTTAATTGTTTTGGGGATAGGATCACTAAAGATGGAATTAGGTGTAGCTAGCGCTGCATCTGATCTGTGTACCTTACTCTGGGATTGTCCACAAGGAGAATGGACGGACATGTCAAGTGGGACCTCTGAGTCCCCGGGAGTATAGGTAGATGCATGGATGAGCTGGCAGACTAAGTCATCAACAATGTCCTCTCCAGATGAGAGTGATTCTTTCATTGTGGTTGGGTTCTGTCTCCAGAGCCCAACAATTGCTTCCGTATTTTATGCCTTAGGTTCTGATTTTTCAGACTCAGTGCTTGACTCAGTGTCAGGTCTTTGAAACCTAGTTTGCTTCATTTTAAGTTCAACTGGATTCTCCCGGATGTGTAATCGAATATAGCTCCTGCGGTCCTAAGGAAGGGTCGTCCCAGTATCATTTGGGAGTTTTTCCAATTTCCAGGGACATCCATGTCAAGTATTGTAAAATCGACAGGGTAATTTTGTCCCTCTATGTTGATGAAAACATTTCGAATCTCCCCCTTAGGTCTCTTAGTTGGTGTATCTGCGAATTGAAGTATAGTTGTAGACTGCTTAAGTGGACCTAGATTTAGATGCGCAAATAGAGTTGTGGGCATGAGATTTATGGATGAGCCATTGTCTAACAATGTTCAGGCAAACTTGATTTCATTGATATGGCTAGTGACAAAGTGAGCACCCGTGTCTCTTTTCTTCCTTGGTAGCTCATTTTTATCAGATGAGATGTAGCAATAGAGAGTATGTACTTCTTTATTCGGCTAGGATTCTTTTTGCTGGCCCTTGTCGTTGTGCATCTCACCTTAAGGTATTTTCAAAAAGCCGGATCTCTTTCTATCATCTTGTTTAAGGACAAAGTGACCTTAATATTTTCTCTACAGATGCGGGCCATCTCGTCACCCTTTTTTTGGTTTTTTATATTTTTCCTTTCCTGCGTAAGAGCATGGGGGAAAGGAATGGACTCATTATGATAAAAAAACATCATTTTTATTGAATGAGGAATGAAACATATCTACAGGACTTGGATCGATTGATCTAAAAACAAGAAAATTGGTGGACAACGTTTGCAGATGTCTTGGTGGCGCTTCTTTATCAGACTCAGATTCCGACTCCCCATGGCCTTCAGTGGTGTAGTGTACGACATATGATGTGGGTGGGTCTTCTTCTTCCTCCTCCTTGTGCTTCTCCTCCTCAATTCCCCAGGATTGTGTGAATTTGTGGACACTGTGGTTATGTCACCGTATTCTTTCGCTCGATCAGGCATGGTTACGGTCCTTCTGCTCCTAAAGGAAATATGATAAGCATCATCATGCAACAAGATCTCATATTCTAGTAAGGAATATTCAGATATTAATACCTGATTCTGTTTGAGGCTATTTGGATTAGCCTGGACTTGAGTTGGAATCACGGTTTGGGATGCAATTACCTCATCTCTCCATTGAGAGAGTCGATTTATGTCGACTCTCATATCATGAAGCTCATCCAACACTCACAGGAGTTCCGGAGAGACATAAGAAGAGGAGGACCCCTGACCCTGCTTGGCTTGAGGCTGCTGATATTGTCTGAATTGGCACTGCTGGGCTTGGCATTGATACCGATGCTGATGTGGTTGCAGGTTCTGATAACCCATATGGTACTGTTGATGTTGTTGCTGCTGTTGAGGCTGGTAGTGGGTCGGGCTTGTGGTGGACGAGGGTTTGGAGTAGAGTTTTGATCTGAATGGTTGATAGGTTCCAGGTTATACCAAACTCCATTTATCTCCATAACTTGTGGAGGTCCCTCTTAAATGGTTTGAATGGAGGTTTCTTCAGTTTGATGGGAAAAGACTTGATCTCCCCCAATGGTTCTGCTACCCTACATCTTGCCCTTGAATATAGCAAATTTGGTGTATGGGGGCAGGGGATGAAGTTAGGGTAGGTATCTGCATCTTGGATACCTTGTCAGCCAGTTCCGCCATTTGTTTAGGCAATTTAGCTAATTTCTCCAAATCAGATGATTTACGGAGTGCATCCACCTTATTATAAATTTAATCGACCATAGTCAGTTTGTCAGCTATTATTCCCATATCAACACTCTGATCGGTCGTCAGATTATTCACCATCTTTTTAGAGCCATCTATGTAAGCCCGACTGGTGGTCTGTGCACGGTTGGATTCAGCAAGTCTCTCAAACACCTTGTAGACGGTGTCCTCGTGGCGTCCCATGTAACTTCCTCCGCATGATGCACTCACTAGCCCTTGGGTCTCAGGGTTCGGTCCATTAACAAGACTTTGGACCAGCATTGCCTATCCCGTGTCTTGGGCATTTCTGGATTAGGTCCGTGAACCTTTCCCATGTTTCATGGAATGGCTCACTCGGGTGTTGGGTGAAGCTTGTGAGCTTGATCCTCATCTGATTAATTCTACTCACAGGGTAGAATTTTTTTAAGAATAATATCTTGAAGGTGGCCCATGTCGTGATCACTTCCCCTATGTTCTTCAACCAGTAAGCCACCTTATCAGTTGAGGCGAAGGGGACAACTCTCAGCCTTATGTAGTCCTGGCTAACCCTAGGGTGGCATAGGTTAGCGCAGACTAGCTTGAAGTCATAGAGGAAGATGTATGGTACTTCATGATTATTCCCTCCAAACTTAGGCAACAATGCAAGGAAATGCGGTTTGTGTTCGAACGCATCCTCGGGGGTTACCTACCTCAACCAATTATAGTCTTCATCTAATTCAGGGAGGTACTTATCTTCCATAACAACATCACCGCGTTGCATTTCTACCATCTGTGCTCTAAGGAGTTCATTGTGTTGTTCTACAGTAGTACTTCCAGACAAAAGTGCACGAATAGGGTCATTGTCGTTATCGTCCTTCTTTGGAGGCATCTTGACTTCTTCTCCACCTTCAGATGCAAACAAATCTGAGTTAGGCTCATGCTTGGAAGGTTTAGGGGTTCTACCAAAGATGAAGGTTTCTTTGGCGGGAAGGGAATAATAGAGAGGGTTAGCCTGGTGTTGAATAATCCCTGTAGGTGTGGGGTGAACCATGGTTTGGAGAAAAGGGTTGTCTCCATATCAAGGGGTTTCGAGAAGAGAGTCATCTCGAAACTGAGGAGATGAGTTACTTGAGAAGAACGGGGATTTGTTCGCGGAGTCCGAGCAAAGAACTCCAGAAGAATCCATAGTACAAAGGAATTTCCCACAGAGCGTACATATGTACAAAAGACCCACTCAAAACAAACGCAATTCAAAACTCGTCAATTTACCCACTCAACACTGGTGAAGGCACGTTAGGGCTTGTCTGCTTATCTTTTCAATTTTAATTTAATGACACACCAATCTTTGAAATTAAGTGGAGTTGTTAGGTGTTGAAATATTTCACAAAGATTGTCCCGAGTTCATACAACCAGTTGCACCTACTTTCAGCCAGTATAGGTGTAAGTACGGATCGTTTAAATGGCTACCCATGTTACTTGAGGACATAACCTTACTCAAGGTCCTCTAAACCAATCACTCTGCTAAGGGAAGTCGGACCGTAAAACGACTACCCGAAACCCTCACTGATAAGTAGCTAATTGTTTTAAAAAACAGTAGCCTGAGTGAAAATTTTCGATTTTTTACCTCTGTCCTAAGTGTGCGGTCTAGTCCTTACAAACAATGAGTGGGTTATTCTCCACCACACACAAGGGTTAATTTTATGTTAATTTATTTACAACCGCCTTGATTAGCAGTCCCAATTTTAGATTAGGGTTATCACTAAAGTTTAGCTGAGCATAAAAATACACGCCTAACGAGCAGTCTCAATTTCTTTAATTCCTAGGTTGTAAAAGTGAGGAGGGAGAATCGAAAAAGATAATGCGAGCATGAATCAATAATGCATGCTCAAGAAAAATACTTACAATGATTCCTCGCGTTCTTCAAGTGGGATGCAATACAAGGAATTTAAATTTATACTATGTGATATGCACCGATGAAAACACCCTAAGGAGATAGTTCTATTAGCGGGAAAGAATTGATTTAAAAATTTGGCTAAATTGAACGATCTACTAGTGCGTATAGTTGGTGAAGAAGTGTGGCCTAAAGATTACGAGCAAAATCAAGAATAAATAAATAAGCGTATATGTGCTTAATTTCCAAGCCACTCAAGTCGGGTCCCAACCATATAGAAGGGGTTGAAACAGACCCGACACACCACAAGGAAGTTCAATCTGAATCATTACAAGAGTTCAAAGAGAGGGACCCTAAGAATAATGCAGAAAATTATATCTAGACTACGCTCTCTCTCATAAAAAATTAAATTTCAATCTTCTTCGCAAATCCTTGATTTATATCCCAGCAATTCGCTCCCAGTAGTTTACGAAGAGAGAAATTGCGATTAGTATCAGAAGTGAGAGAGAAATGCAAAATAATAAAAAATGCAAATAAATAAAAAATTAACACAGAAATTAATTTCACGAAAAATAATTACAAAAAATAATTTAAAACCCTAAAAATATGCCTTTCCCTGGCAACGACACCATTTGATGAGCTCGAAAATCGCCTCTTTAATTATCTAAAATTGTAGTACATGAGCGAAAAATGATTCAGCAAAAACCACAATCTTTGAATGTTGTGAAGAATTTTTTCATGATAAGTGTACCAAGGTGAATACACGGAACAATGATTTTTAGTTGCGTAGTTTTAAATTAATTAATTGCTCGATTAATTTCTATGTCAGAAAGCTATAATACAATGTAATGAAGATGCAATGCAATGCGAAAAAATAAATAGAGCACATGACAAAGCGCATGATCTATGATTTTGTACAATTTTAATCTAAACAATGATGATAAATATCCTCGAAATTAAACACAGATCAAAGGATATTCATGAAATGAGTTTTTAATCAATTTCAAGTTGCGGGCCAAGAGATTAATCAATAAATAATCCTGTCAAAAATTCCATGTAATTTGCTCCTCAAATTTAATCGTGGATTAGACAAATAGGGAGATAAATGAATTTATCCTCGATTTAGCCCCGATAAAGATTAAATTATTGGGAATAATCAACAATGATCACAAGGAGTTAATCAAATTAAAATCCTCACCGAACTCCTGCAAAAGATATCGTTAATTTCTCAATGAAAATGTAGCACAATGTGTCAATAATCAGCCTGCATTTTCAATAATGATCCTCAAATGATAAATCCCAATAAATATACTCAGTTCTATCCACAAAGTATAAAATATGATAGGGCACAGAAAGAGCTTCAAAATGACATCTTATGCGCTAGAAACGGAGTTCGTATAAGAAAGATATGCTAAAATAAATCTTCATGGACTAAAATGCAATAAAAATAATTATTTCTCTTCCAAACTAGTTCCTGGAGGACTTATCTGTAATTTACAAAACCTGCAAGGGGGTGGGCGCAATTTTTCCAGATCTTGCGTGCGTTTCGCATACTGCTTGTGGGTGAGGGTAGTTTTGCAATATTCTAGAAATCCGAGGGTACATGTGCAATTAACCCATCATACCACGTATGCGACACATGCTTCTGCTGGAGGGGGCCTCTTAGTAATTAGCAAAACAAATAGGGGCCTCCTTGCAATTTTCCCAAACAACACATGACACACACGTGCTCCGCAGGCTCGGTAGGAGAGGCTGAGGCCCGGGGCCTGAAGCTGAGGCTCGGCACTGGTAGATGCTTCGGTGAAGGTCGGTCGACCCGAGCCTCGAGGCTAGGGCCGAGGCTCGGGGCGCTACATGGTGTGATGAGGGCCGTTAGATCAGGGGCTTGGCCCTGATCCAACGGTGGCTAGAAGATGGTTGGGTGGACAGCGTCAGGCGGAGGTACGACGACAGGGAGGAGCTGTAGGGGCTCCAGTCGGCAGATGAAGCGGAGCTTGGCCGGTCGACACACGATCGGAGGAGCTCGATGGTGAAGGCTAGTCCATGCACTAGAGAGGACTATGGCTGAGCTACAGGCGATTGGAACCCAGGTGGGTAGCGAAGTCGATGGTGTCTGGGCTGATGTTCCTGCAAGCAAATAAGACGGAGGTGGAGGTATGTAGCCGAGTGGGGACTCCGTCGGTGGGCGCGCGGTGAAGGGAGGAGTGAGAAGGAGATGGTCCCCTGTTCCTGGAACGAGATCTCACGGAAGGGGGGGTGGGGGTTCGCCTGCGCAAGGGTGATGCTGGAGGGGTGCAGGGGCGTAGCCACGTGCGGGGGCGGTGGAGCTCGCAGCGCAGAGCTCCAGGGGGCGGTGTTGAGGTTCTTCGTAGGGGTTCGACAGGAGGTCGGCACAACAGATTTTGCTGTATTAGCGAGGTCTGAAGGTGCAGTCGAGCTGCTATTGGTACGAAGGAGAAGAAACGAAGGGGGAGGAGGGAGGGGTTCGATACGGTGGTTTGGATGCGAAGAGTAGATCAGGGTGAGATGGAGTATGCGACAGACGAGTTGGATTTTGTGGAGGCGAAGGAAAGACGGGAGAGGGGATGAAGATGAAAGGGGTTACCTGGTGCTCGACGGCGACGGAGAAGCACCGGAGCAGGAGCAACTGTGGTTGGATCAAGCTGCAGTGGGGCGTGGATTCGCCTCGAATCATGCCGCGACGTGGGATGATGTCATCTGGTGCTATCACACCTCCTGTAGCTCAGTGAATGGGGAAGATGGACGACAGATCTGGGACTTTATAGGAGCAGGGTTGGCGGCGGGTGTTATGCGGAGGTGACCGGCCTCGTTACGGTCGGAGAGAGCAGGGGTGGCGGCGACCGTTACGAGGGAGGAGGAGGAGTGGGGGAACGACTGCCATTATGGGTTATTGGAGAACGACTGGAGGAAGGGGAAGGGGGGCACGTGATAGGCACGCGACACGAGGGGAAGAGAGAAAAGACAATGAAACGGGGGTGCCCATGGCATGCCCAGGGTTGCCATGTGTCACCCAAAAAAAACAAAATTAAAAAAGAAATAGAAGGAGACCTCGGATCGAAAAATTTCCTTCACAAAAATTGTTCGTCTCAATGAGATCTACAACTTTTACGGAGGATCCAGGAGCAAAAGAGGTCATATGTGCGAAGTGGGATTTTTGGTGATTCTCCATGTGTATAGAAAACTGGCTTTTTGGGATTTTTGCAATTTTTTTGGTGGTTTTAAAAAAGGATAGAAATTATAGATAATATATGATAAAGTAAATGGAAATTAATTACACAATAATCTGATTTTTTGTATTTTTAAAAAAAATAAGAAAATAGGAAAATAAAATAAAAATACAAAATACGAGATTTTTGTACAAACCCACATCAGACACCCGGACACAGTCAGTTTCTTTGATTTCAGTCTTGATATAGATTTTGATTTTTGTGCAGTTTAATAAAACTTTCATCAAAGAACATAAATAAAGAATAAATAAAATTAAAAGGGTTAATTATATACATAAAAACTTGGGTGAAAAATCACAAAAAGCTAAAATGCGCAAAAGAGGCCAAAACCAAACCACATATGAACTCCGAATTTTACGAAATTGGTCTTGATTTGAAGATATTTGAAAATGGAGTACTTTAAAAGTGAGTAGACCAAAATCAGACTCTGTATGAGGAAGATACGTGTGTTTTTAGTCCGTCAGATGTTAAATTTAGTTTTGGGCTTATTTCACACTTATTTGAGTTAGTAACTTTTTTATATTTTTTATTTATTCTTGTTGGTAATATCTACACAAAGGAGGTAGTTTGGGGTCAAATAGAGTTAGGATGAATTAAATAAAATAAGGGAAATTAGCAGTTTTTAAGCCAATTTACACTTGGAAATTTTAATGCAATTATGCATGTTGAAATGCGAGTATTATTTACACATGTATGAATGCTAATGATGCTCTATTAATGATTAAATGCATATGAATTTTGGGTAACAGAGCCTAATTGATCAATTTTAGCATGATGAATACGAGATTCATCAGACATCCAAGGCCATACCTAGCCACACTACTTCCACTACCCCGTTCCTGCCCTCACACTCTAAGGCTGTTGTGGATCTTCACCAGGTCAATCTTGGTCGGCTTCCGTCCACTGTGGACCCCGATATCGACTTGACCTTGTCATATCTATTTCTCAACGATCCCGCAAGAAGGCTCACTTTCTGCATTCTTGACCTCTGTACTTCCATCTTTGTTGTATATTCATTTTTGTTTCTCTCTGTCCATCTTCTGTACTGCTCATCCACCCCATTCTTGTGTGTGCCTTGCTTAGGACGTACTTTGTCCTAAGTATAGGGGGGTGGACGAGCCGAGTGTTCGGTCTTCGTTCTGTTTCATCACTCTTGTTAAGTTGCCTATACTTAGGGCCTCTTTTACCCTAAGTATAGGGGGAGTGATGTGTACTTCCCTCTATCTTCTTCCATCTTTAGATATCTTTTCTTCTTTTCCTTTTCATTTTTCTATTTCTACCGAAAATGTGTCGCCCCTTTTTGTCAGTCTTCTATACTTAGGACGTACTTTGTCCAAAGTATAGGGGGGTGTACACCCTGAATTATTTCATTTTTCGATCCTCTCCATTGTCTCCTCTTCTTGTCTATACTTAGGGATATCTTACTCTAAGTATAGGGGGAGACAGTTTGAGTAAGATCTGTTGATTCTCGCCCTTGACCCTCCCTGCTTTGTGTACAGTCTGTTATACTTAGGACTATTTGATCCTAAGTATAGAGGGGACAGTCAACTTCTCATCCATTCATTTCTCCATTAATTTATTCGTTAAGCTTTCCTATACTCAGTACGAGTTATGTCTTCTCTTTTTCTCTCTGATCTATGAGGACATAGCTCAGGCTGAGTATCGGGGGTTGTATATACTACGTATATACTTTAGCCATAACTCGTACTTTCGTGTTTTTAATAATATTTATGGCTAAAAATAACAAGTAAATCCATTAAAATCACTTACTAAAAAGATGCTAATTATTCCTCAAATTCTTTTTGTATTTACTGATTAATAAATCATGTTAAAATATTTTTTGTAAAATGTTTGAAAAATAATTCGAAAATCTTTTTGAAAAAAATATTTTGAAAACTATTTGGAAAGCATTTTGTTCAATATTTTCAACCTTTGTAAAAAGATTTTTGTTTGTAAAATTTATTTTGCTTGTGTGAAATAAAATGTTTGAAAAATAATTTGCAAATGTTTGAAAAATGGTTGCAAAAATATTTTGAAAAATATATCTATATTGTTTGAAAAACCTTTGCAAAATAATTTTCAATTATGTGTAAATGTTTGTAAAAAGTGTTGTAAAAATTATTTTGGACTATGGTTTTCAAAATTGTTTGTAAAACTCTTTTTAAATAAGTTTGAGGAATATATACATCACCCTAAAATTCTTTATCAATTGTGTGTGTGTATATATAACTGAGCACTTACTGCTTGTAAATTCTTAATAACTTAATTCTTGTAAATATAAGATGCATCCTCATGTAATTTATTATACCTGGTTTTTATCTAAAAATATTTTATTTTCAAAAATCACAAAAACATTTGCAAAACTAAAAATACCAAAAACATTTGTAAAATTTTTTTGAAAAAAAATCCGAAAAATTACATATGCATCATCTTTTTCAAAAATCCATAAAAAGTTCAAAATCCTTGAAAATTGCATCACAAAAATATTTTATGTTTTTTTCATAGCATTTGCATATCATGAGCATTTTTAAGATTGAGTTTGATAATTGAATAAGTCTAAGTAAAATTCACAGATTGGAGCTTGGTTGGACCTTAAATCTACCTAATAACAAGAACCTTATAGGAGCAGGAACTAAGGTACTTCAAGTCTAGTCGACTTAATTCTTTGAGGGTCACGAGACTTGGTTCAATGGATTCTTGTCTGCCTAAGTAGAGTATTTCGGAGCATATACACGACTCTTGTTGATAATGACCTTACTTGGACACATGCACCTTTCACTTGGCTCAACTCAGTTAGAGTGGTGAGGGGATTGGATTTGCCGGCACGAGACGCACACAAGTAGAAACATCTGTCCTCATCTAGGGAGGGAAATACACCCCAACCCGTCCAGTGGCGTTGATATCTAAAGATAGGAGAGTGTGGGTTGCAATAATGCTTCAAAAGAGGGATAGTCTACTGGCTCAAGAGGAACAACTCCTTATGTAAATGTTGCTGTATATAGTATTTCAAAAAAAAACTCCAAAAAAGTGGACATACCTGATTGAAAATAAAATGCCTACCGGAATGTATACATTTGTATAGTCAATAAGCAAGCTTAAGCTCCAAAGTCAAATTACGTGAGCCTGCAACTGGATGTCTTGACTACACTGGTCTTGCATCTTAGGATAGGTTGCTACACTGGCTACCATCCATTCTTCTCTTCACCCCCTCCTTTTGAGGTGGTTGTCACTTGAACTTAGAAGGGAATACCCCGCTCCTCGAGGAAGGAGTTGCTGGATTGGGGAACCACTGGGTTGTCATGCTGGAGAAGTCAGTCTCTTTGTCATTTTAGTTAGGGAGAGCCACTATCACATACACTGTAGATGTCAGATTCATAGTTGTAAGGGTTTTCATAGGAGTTGAAGTATTCTGACCTGGTTATTGAGGAGACTTGAGCAGAGTTTTGGGATTCTCGAAGGCTATTGGATTTCAATCCGATTCCCATTAAGGTTCCGCCCGCACTAAAATTTCAAAGGTCCAACTTAAGATCCAAACTTTGATTTTGTTTGGACAAGTTTGAGAATTAAACTTAATCCATTTTCTTTCTTTTTCTTTTCTTTTGCTTTTATTTTCTGCACTTTATTGCATAAGTGTTTGCTAGGGACTAGCAAAGGCAAGTATATGGGGGTGATGAGTCTTCATTTCATCACCTTTATCCTATCATTTTGGCCTTAAAAACCCTAGTAAAGGCGTGTAAATACCCTTAATTCATGCATTTTAACATTCATGCATTGTTGTGTAATTAGTGTATTAGATACTATTTTTAATGCCAAAATTACAGAATAAAGAAAAGAAAAGAAAAGAAAAGAAAAAGAATAAAATAATGAAGATATTTTATGACCTTAAACCCCGAGACCTAGGCATCTTGATGAATGAGTCGACAAGGAATAAAGTAGGGGGAGATAAGGGTCCAAAATACAATAAAATCTCTTTTTATTTATTCATTTTTATTCATTTTGGGACCTATTTTTAGTTCTAATTTTTATACTTCAAATAACGAACCTTTGTACATGAAAGTTGTAGATAATAAAATATATAAAAATATAAAATTGATTTCATACAAAAATAATATACATATAAAAATACATACTCAGAATAAGTTTCCAAAATCTCAACTTTCCATACCCCATATCTCTCAAATAAAAACTCAAAATATATCAAAATCATTAATATAACTTTTAATAAGCTATTTAATGAAGGTAGTTTCATATTTTTTGGGGTTAAGGTGTGAAAGTTAGGTTTTGGACCCCTATTGTATAGTTATATTGATTAAAATATTCAATTTATTTATTCTTTATTATTTTTATAATTTTAAATTTTTATAATTTTGTAACTATTATTTATAATATATTTACATATTAAAACTAAAATAAAAACATAAAGAAAACATTAAAATAAAATATGTATATTAAATACATAGGTAAAATACCCATACTTATACATATATAATTAATATGTCTATTTAATTAAGGCACATATTATATTAGAATAATATAATAAAAATATATTCAAATATCTAAAAATATTTTAAAAATATATAAAATAATAAACTAAAATAATAAAATTAAAATAAAAAAAATAAAATACATCAATACATAGATAAATATACCTACAATGTACCCCTAAAGAGTAACTTGTAATTTTAAACCTCAAAATATAAATAAAAATCATAATAAAATAACTTAGAAAATAAAAAAATAGTTTTCATTTTATAACTTAAAATTAATAAATCCATTTATTATTTTTCATCAAATTTTTAAACAATTTTGACATGGTTTTTTCTGGTTGGTCCATGTGGACCAACCAGTTCCCCTCGCCCGTTGACCTCGTCCAAATCTCTGACCGAGGTCCCCAGGCCGTCAGAGTTGGCTTTTCACTTCATTTCTCGATATTTTCCCAACTCCTCCTTGCACCGATAAGCCCTGGTGCCTTTGCGACTTTTCTTCCTCGATCAATGGTGATTCATGCCTAGTGATTGCCTCTGGCCATGGATCATTGAATCACTGCCTATCCCTCGTTCTTTGGAGCGCCCCGGTCACTTTCTACATATACCATCTGATCTCCCCCCGTTTTTTTGAACACCTTTTGACCTTGCCTTGGTCCTCCTTTCGCCGTGCTCCGGATCGGGGAGATGACAACTCCCCTCCAGCATCTTTAGGCGGGCTCTGGTGAGCCTCTAGGTGCGTCCATCATCATCTCCGGCCAACCTCGGCCATCGAGGTTTACTTCTCCACTTTTCGACCGGTGAGGTATCATTTTTATTGTATTTCTTAGCTTAGTCACGCCCGTAGGTTGTGTTTTTACTTTTCTTTTACGTATTAATCATCTTCATTAGCTGTTATTAGCCCCACCTGTGGTTCGTCGGAGCTCTGCTCCGACAAGCCTTCCATCCATGCCGTTCTCCGCCCACCTCGCACGCAGGAGGGGTCGCGACAATTTGCCCACGACTCTCTTAACCCCTTCTTGTAGGTACAGGAGCATCACGCGCACTTGGAGCCTTTTTGACGGGTCGCCGATGATACCTGAAGGCTTTTGCTTCTCCGACCTCGCGGGAGGACATCGGTTGCTCTCCGACCATTTTGCGGCTTCCAAGCGATTGAAGAGACCTGCAGGAGTCGGCTCGACCCTTTTGAAGCTTATAGGAACGTCAGAGGAGGGATGAATCGTCAGAGGAAGCTCGCCTCGTCGGAGCTTCCTTCATGTTCTTCCTCGACCTCCCTCTGCCGTCAGATCAAGGACGCAACCCAGATCGCACCAACGCTGTTGGATCGCGCCTTGCTCTTCATCGTCCATCTTCTGCTGATCTTCTAATATGGACCATAGGCGAGAAGCAGCATCGGACGACCACAACATGCCATGTGGCTAGTGATTGCCTACCCATCGTTGGATGCCCGCCTGTTGGGGTATTTTGCAGTTTCTACCCTAACAAATTTTGTATTTAATATTAGTATAGAAAATTTCCTCTACTGTTTAATATTTTTGTAATATTTGCAAAACCCCCTTGAGCTTTTGATATTTACATTCTGGTCCAAGCCACGTCACCTCACGTAATGCATCACGTGAGGTGGCGATTTTGCAGCGGGACCCTTAGTATTTTGTATATTTATGTTTATTCCACAAACTATTTTATTTAGTTTAATATTTTTGGGAATATAGTGAGGCCCCTAACATTTCTGATATTTACATCAATGCCCCTACTGGTATTGCATTTTCTCTTTGTTTCTTGTATTTATTTCATATATCTACATTGCTCGAAAAATTCTCATAAAAATACGTGTAGGCTCTTGTTGCATTGTACTTTCACACCATAATTTTTATTTTGTAATTTGAAACTTTCTGGTATTTATTAAAAATAAAAAAATGTCTCTTTTTGTTCCTGTTTGCAATAGAAAATACATAAAAATTATAAAAACATTTTGAAAAATAAAAAATATATATTTTGTTTAATTTAAATATTTTTAATCTTCAGACCAAAAATCACTAAAAAATATAAAAAAACTCTAAAAATTTAAAAACCTTTAAAAACTTCATAAAAAATATATAAAAATATTAAAAATCCCACAAATCTATTTGTTATCTCTGAATTTTTTTATATTATTATCTTTATTTTAAAATTAATCTGGAGAAATTTTGATTTTGTTTCCTATTTTTAATCTCCATTTTAATTTCGGGTATTTAATTTTATCCCTGTTTTAGGGCATTTTTTACTTTAAAAATATATAAAAATTAGCAAAAATTCCTTTAAAAATCACAAAAAATAGTAGAAAACTATGGGAAACCCAAAAATATGTTATTTTCTTATTTTTGCTTATTTTTATTAATTTTTAGATCAACCCTAACCTATATTGTATATGTACTCTACATCTAGCTATATATATAAATTAAAAGAACTAGAACATATAAAAATATAAAATATAAAAAGAAAATACAAATCAGAAAATTAAAAATCAAAATATAAAAATCTAAAATCTAAAATAAAATAATTAAAAATTAAAACCCACATTAAAAATCATAGACACATAACCTCACAATCATTCATTTGTGCTTCTTTGCCCCGATCTAGTTGTTTGCTCCCTTTGTTCGACACTCTACATACTTGCACTATACACACATTTTGTAGAGTTAATAAAATAAATTTTAACTCCGCATTGCTTTTTATTGCTTAATTATCATTGTAGGTTAATTGTTGAATTTAGCGATTTTCTTGAGGGACACAACAACGACTGTGTCTCCGCCTTGTGTGAGACATATTTTGACCCTCGACAAAATTGCTATTTCACATGCCCAACATGTGAGGTGCTAGAGATGGAGTTCTTCCCTTCTCCTCGATTGAGGTCTATGTATGGTGGATGCTACAACAAAGGGCTATCGAACTTCTACAAAGGAAAGGCATAGAGGTTGATGGCGTTAGAGGAATTCCATTGAAGGTGAATGGTTCTCCCTCTGAAGACGAGGAAGGTGGTGCTGCGATGAATCTCTATTGGACTCTAGATGGGTCGACACACAATGTGAAATGTGGTGAGGAGGTCTTATCGTGATGGTAGGACAACTCTCTGTTTTTAGTTGTGGTTTTACTGCACAAGAATCCTCTGCTAGATCCGTCTCGATGATGGGTTCTTCCCTGTCAAGTTCGAAGAAGAGCTTCCATTCTATTTGCTGAGATGGGATGTGATGTTCCTCAACTCCTGAAGTAAATACTATGTTGATGCCCTTTTTGGAGAAGTGGTGTTTGCGAGGATGGGTAGCTGTGGATTTCTGATAATGCTCTAGATCGAAGCTCTATGCCAAGAGATTCATGGAGATGTCGATGTTATGAGGTGGAGGAAATTTGATGATGAAGTGATCCTTTGTGATCAGCTACAATAGGTGTGTAGCTCGGTACTGCTCGATGGTACCCCTTTCTCGTCGACACACAACTGAGAAGGAGTGGACAAAGGGGTGCACAAGATCATCAAGAAGGGGGTGCAAATGAATGTTCGAAGTTGCTTGTGATGGTTGGAGATCAACGAAGTCCCAAAGCTTATGTTATTGAAGGTTTGGGTCCATGCTCCTGTAGGGTCAGAAGAGGGTGGAGGCAAGCAGAATGGAGGTCCGGCATTGCGAAGAAGGAGGAGGACCTATGGATCCCTCTTCGTGTGCAAGGAAGAAGGAGGAGCAAGGCGTCGAGGTTCTGATGGAAGAATAGAAGATTGGAGGGGAAAGTCAGGGTTGCGATTTGTTGTAAATGGTTGATGTGGTTCCCGGTAGGTTTGATTTGGAGTATCAATCCAATAAAAACAAGAAGAAGAACTAAGATTTAGGGGATATGTAACAGAGTTTTGGAGTTACGCGGAGGATGGAGCCGATTCACCTATGGATAAAGCAACTTGGGAGAACGACTCCAGTCTTCGCTTAAGGGCACGACAAGGCCCGATCTTGAGCAACGAGCTTAGATTTGCTATTGCAATAAGGTACTAGAAGTATCTTGGATATCACCAACAAGAAGATGAAATGGAGATCGTTTTCACATTCAAAACCTTAGCATGTTGTTTTCACCACAAAGTCGGTTGAAGTTGGGCCTTACCTCTCAAAAATGGTGGATCCCTCTCAAAGACAACCGAGGTTGGCTTTATGTGACATTAGGGATTGTGAGAGATTTTAGGAGGTGTGGGTGATGTAGAACGATGGAGCTCGGTCAATAGAGGGTGTGGCGTGCGGAGAGGTGGAGATGCGACTTGATTAGAAGTCTCGGAGAAGAAGACGATGTCTGAGCCATTAGATCGGTCCAGATTAGAAGGTTGCGAGTACGCCATGTGTTAGGAAGAATTAAAAGAAATAAATAAAACAAAAATAAAAGAAAAGTAAAAGAGAAAGGTTATGGTCGTTGGATGAAGGGGTGCTTCATCCAACGACCCACAAAGGGGCGACAAAGGGAACTTAAGTTGGGGATGCGTTGCAGCCCACGAGCTGTCGTTGTCGTCTCCATAAAAAACTAGAAATAAAAAAATAGAATAAGATACTAAATGACCTCAAAATAAAAAGTATTCTTGATGAAAGTTGTTCATCTCGATGAGAACTACAACTTTTGTAAAGAGATCAAAATCAAAAGACATTTATACAAAGTGAAATTTTTGGTGATATTTTTTATATATAAAATACCATATTTTTATGTTTTTTATGAATTTCTGTGATTTTTAAATAAAGAAAAATTCAAAATAAAATCTACGAAAATAGTAAAAACATCTATATATTGTAAAACGCAAAAATTTAGATTGATGTATGTGTTTTTTCTCTATTTTCGTAGATTTTATTTTGAATTTTCCTTTATTTAAAAATCACATGTTGCATATAATTTATTTCACACGCTCAACAATCAAGGCAACCGTGTACCACCTAGGTATGGCATGCCAATACAGATGTTCTTCTGATAAACCTATAGGTTCCATGCGGATGAATCTCGGATTCATCATGCTAAAATTGGTCAATTAGGCTATGTTCCCCAAAATTCAAAATGCATTTAATAACTAATAGAGCATCATTAGCATTCATACATGTGCAAATAATATTTGCATTTTATCATGCATAATTGCATTAAAAACCCCAAGTGTAAATTAGCCTAAAAAGCGGATAACTTTCCATATTTTAATTAATTCATCCTAACTCCGATTGACCTAAAAACACTTCCATTGTATAGATATTATTAACAAGATTAAATAAAAAAATACAAAAATTATTAACTCAAATAAG
This sequence comes from Ottelia alismoides, assembly GCA_037367405.1. NCBI lineage: Eukaryota > Viridiplantae > Streptophyta > Magnoliopsida > Alismatales > Hydrocharitaceae > Ottelia > Ottelia alismoides. The sequence continues at coordinate 239,809 of JAZKJV010009570.1, read as the reverse complement.
TGTCAAATAATCTCAAAGTCTAATTTCACATCTGATGGACTAAAACGCGCATATCTTCCTCATACAATGTCCGATTTTGGTCTACTCACTTTTAAAGCACTCCATTTTCAAATACCTTCAAAACAAAATCAATTTCATAAAATTCAGAGCTCATATGTGAAAGTTGGGTTTTGTGCCTCTTTTGCACATTTTAACTTTTTGCTATTTTTGACATGAGTTTTTATGTACATAATTAACCATTTTAATTTTAATTCTTCTTCATTTGTATTTTTTAATGAAAATTTTATTAAGTGGCACAAAAATCCAAATCTCAAGACTGAAATCAAAGAAACTGACTGTGTCCGAATGTTCGTTGTGAGTCTGTATAAAAATCTCATATTTCGTATTTCTATTTTATTTCCCTATTTTCTTATTTATTAAAAATCCAAAAAAATTAGATTAGTGTGTAATTAAGTGTCTTATATTTTATCATATTTTTCTGGATTTTTATCCTCCTTTAAAATCACCAAAAAATTACAAAACTTCAAAAAAATCGATTTTCTATACACATGGAGACCACCAAAAATATCACTTTGTAGAGATGATCTCTTTTGCTCCTGGGTCCTTCATGAGTTGTAGATCTCACTGAGACGAACAACTTTCATGACGGGAATTTTTCGATCCGAGGTCTCCTTCTATTTCTTTTTCATTTTTCTTTCCTTTTCAATTTTGATTTTTTGGGGTGACACGTGGTAGTCCCTGGGCATGCCACGTGGCACCCCATTCCTTTCTCTCTCCAAGCCACCCCCGGATCACGTGCTTAGAACATGACCCCCTTTCTTCCCTTCCAGCCGCCTCTCCTCCCCCTGCAACATCTCCGCCTCCCCCTTCCATAACCTTAAGCCTCCTCTTCTCCATGTAACACCCCCGCCTCCTCCGACCATTACGATGACGCTGTAACCCCCGAGCTCTCTTCTCCTATAAAGTGACGATCGCCTCTTATATCTAAACCATCAACCATCATTTCAAGTTCATCGTAAGGGTTGGTGACAGCATCCCTCCGTTCCATCTTCGAGCCGTCAGCGTGATCCAGGGGGCTTACTCCCTGTTGCAGAATGCCATCATTGTTCTGTCGAGCTCTGACCTCCTCTGCCATGAGTCCTTGAGCAAAGACACCCAGGAGCCGCTCCACTCCTCCCCTTCAGGCGAGTAGACACCTACTCCGCCTCCTTCTCTCGATCCTCCGCCCACGTCCTCACAAGCTCCCCCGTCGCTTCTCCTCTCCCTCCAGATCCCCCTCCCCTCCGGCCTCGCAAAGGCCGGAGTTTGGCTCCATTCCTTCATCACCGCACGGAGTTCCTGCCCCCTTTTCCTTCTATGGATTTTTTTGCTAATACTCTGCAAGTCCCCACGCCTGAAGATCGAGCCACCGGAGGGAGCTCCAGTTAAGCAGTTGTGCACGACTGTCATGCTCTCCTCGATCACCAGCAACCTGCGCACGTGGCAGCCTGGACCCGCTGCCATTATCGACCAACTCGCTACCATCAAGCTCCGACCTCCTCTCGCTCCTCAACTGTACGGCTCGACCCATCGTCTCACGTATTGTCGCCGTCGCTGCAACCACAACTGCAACAGAGCCCGATGCCCTCGCCCTCACCGCACGTCGCCACGGTTTGGCCCTTCTCCGCTGCCCTCGACGGCTGCCTCCACCGCTCGACGTCGATCTCCAACAGTCGTTGGATCAAGGGTCAACCCTTGATCCTACGGCTCCCTTCTTGCCACGTGTTTTCTTCGAGCCTCGGCCCTAACCTCGAGGCTCGGGCCCTCCAAAGGGACTTTGCCTGCCATGTCAGCTCGACATCCGAGCCTCTGCCTCGGGTCCTCCCGGACCTCCAGTCATCACCACGTGGAGCCTCGGATGCCCCATCTCAGCCATGGACCCATGGCTCCACCCGAGCCTCCCTGTCACTGCCACGTATAGGCTTGGTCCGAGCCTCATCCTCCGTCGTCCGAGCCTCCAGCCTTGCCTTCGTTGAGCCTTCTACGGTACGTGAAACGCACGTGCTGCAGGGCAAATTGCACACGTACCCTCACTTTCCTCAGGAATTGCAAGAAACCCCCTAGCTGACATCATAGTCACGTGCTTTGTACATGACTTTGGAAAATTTACATATAGGCCCTCACCACTCCAAATAATTGCATATATACCCCCGCCCATAGGTATTTTCCAGAAAGGCCCCTTCGACTTCTTGATTTTGCAGATAAGCCCCTTTAGGGACCTCTTTATAAAGAAATTAATTACTTTTATTATATTTTAGTCCCTGACTTTTCAAATTATCACATCGTGCTCATTTGAACTCCGATTTTAACATGTAATATGTCGATTTGAAGCTATTTTCATGCTCTTTCATATTACATATCTTGTGGACAGATCTGATGTTGTTTATTGATGATTATCATTTGAGAACCATTTTGATTTATGTAGGATTCATCTTGACATATTTGTGCCATTCTTATCTGAGAAGATTATTGACGTTATTTGCAGGGGATTAAGTGCGAGGATATGAAACTATTTGATCCCCTTATACTATTCTGGATATTTTTGAGGATTTAACTGTTATAGGGAGATTAATTAAGATTTATAACTTAATTTTTAGTGTCGACTATTTGAGGAAATAAATCACAGAAATTCTAAGGCCAGGAATTTTGCCTCGAATTATTATGAGTATCAATTGATTTATTGACCTGAAGTAATGGAATCACTTTGAATATTTTGATTTGTTATTAATTTTGAGGATTAATTGGTCAATTTCATTTAGGATTTAAACCATATAAAATCACATATCCTACGCTCCATCATCTTCTCTGTTTATTTTCCTCTACATTGCATTCCATTTCATCACGTTTTCTAATTATTTTCTAACATAGAAATTAATGGAGCAAATAATTAATTAATTAATTTAATTTAAAACCATGCAACTAAAAATCACCGTTCCCTATGTTCGACCTTGGTAGACTTGCCAAGTAAAAAATATTCCACAACATTCAGAGATTGTGATTTTTGATCGACCGTTTTCACCTCCTATACTATATTTATCGATTATTAAAGAGACGATTTTCGCATCATCACATGCCTGACCTGTAGTATCTACTCCAAGTCATCCTTATCGTAAAAGATAGTACAGAAATTGTAATCGGATCTCAATTATGCCATATAAATTTTCAGCTAGTATCAATATAATATTGCACAATTATCATAACAACTTCAAGGATGATTCATTTCACCAACTCTATTTCAACAATTATTTTAGAGGAAATCAAGGAACACACATGTGAATATTATTGAAAATAAAGAACACAATAACCGTTAATTTTATCCAGTTTAACTTGAAAACCCAACAATAGGAGGTAGGATTTCATTACCCAACGTGTTAGCTTTCGTATGCACTACAACCTACTTTGGTTCATTTTTCAAATAATATGATTAATGGCTTTTGAAACGATTGAAATCCATTTATACATCAAGAACAAACAAAGAACATGAAGAACAAGCAAAGAATACGAGGAACACAGAGAATATAATCTCTCTTAGAATTTTGGAAGATTTTCCTCTTATATTATGTGATATTTCAAGGAAAAATTTGACAAAGTTTTCCCTTACATCGTGTGATTTTTTAAGGAAAATTTCAACAGAGTTTCCTCCTATAAAACATTATTCGAACAAAAAGAGACTTGAAATAACGAATCAAAAGAAGAAATGATGCATAACTTTTACACATCGTATCATGGGTGGGTGATGTGTACATTCACCGATGGCCCAGCCACCCGCATCCAAGTATGGTGTTACTTAGGTTTCTACATCACGTAGCAACACTATCAGCATACAACGAAGACGACCAGTCTCATGTCATGGGTGAGTGAAGAATGTTCACTGATAGCATAGGCACCCACACCCAAGCAGGGCTATTCTCAGATATCTTCCTTATATTCTAATACTACCATAGGAAAGAAAAAGAACTTGAAATCCTAAATCAAGATAGACTCACTTACCTCCTACTCAAAGCCGTCGAGGAGAGGAACTCACCGTCTGCTTTCTCCTTTTCTTCTCGGCAGTGCTTCGCTAGCGCTTCTTCTCTGCCTCCCTCCCCTTCTCTCAACATCTCAACCCTAGCCCCAGAAGTAGTGGTGGATGGAATGAAACTTGAATAAAATGAATGGGTAGGGGGGTATTTATAGTCTCTCAGCCCCTGAAAACCATGATTTAGAATTCATGGCTTTCGCCCATGGCTTTGCCCAAAACCATGATTTCCCTCAATACCTTGGTTTCACAATCCTTGATTTTCGCCCATGGTTTTGCCCAAGCTTATCACAAAATCTATGGTTTCGCTAATGACTCTTCATTACCGCTAATTGTGATTAATTAGATCACAATTAGCACTGATTATGATTAATTATTCGTAATTGTAATTAACATCTACTGAACCCTAATCAACATTCCTTACCATGATCAGTAAGCTAATGATCATTTGTATTCTTAATTAAGATTTGTTAGTACTAATGATGGTGATTGAGTCTAATGACAGCTTAACCAACGTCAATGTATTTGCTTTCAAAATTCATAACTATTCGAAACAACCTCCGATTAAGGTCAAACAAGTTATGTTGGATTCATCTCGTCGAGTTGGATTTAATATCCATATGCATAGTAGGATCGGAAGAGGTTAATTTTTTAGGGCTTCACACCTTAACTTGGTGACGAAATCTGTCTCTTTGACATTGGTGCCCAAAGTCAACACCTATGATGTTACCGGCTAAATGAAAATGTATTGGGAAATATCATCGAATTATAAAGACAAAGAATTGCACAATCCGATTTATCAATTGAAACTCCATTAAATAAGGACATTTGAAAGCCAGACAAAAGTCGGGATGAATCAAAAGGGAGGTAGAGTAAATGGTTTAGATACTATATCTAAATGCAACAAATTTTATGGCTTAAATAGATTGGATTGCATGGCTTAGTTATTCTTTAATTTATGTTTGCAATGAATATCATTGTTCAAGATTGATTCCCCCGAGGATTTTATATATATCTACTCAACTCAACAACCTCTCCCACAATTTGGACTTGGTAGAAATCTGTGCATCATGGACGATTTCATTTCGGCACCCCATTTCGGGCATTAGCCCCTGTTTCGACACCTCAAGTGCTGAAATATACATTTTTAATTACGAATTCTTTGTTACGCGTATCTATTAAATTACTATTGATTTTTAGAAGAGACTTTATTTATTATTTCAATTAATTTCAATCCATATATTGCCATGGGATCACATTGTCCATCAATTTCTTTATTAGCAGTCAAAAGCATCAAGCAGCAGTAAATATTCATTGCAGAAGATGGGCACGTGTCAAAATCCAAAATACCCACAAGCCACAACGTACATACCATGAAGTTTGATCCTTTATCCAATAAGAATACTTCTTAGGGCAGAGAAGAGCACCGCAAAACAAACAAGAAATAGGAACCGCTAAGAATACTTCTTAGGGAGAGGCATGGGCACAAAGCATCGTGCACGGAGTGGGTTGTAAGACCACTAAGTATAGGAAATTACTAATTCTAAGTTAGATAACTGATCCAACTTCCAAATAGACAAATGATCGCTTTAAACTTGTAGTAGTCATCAAGAACTTTCCAATATGCCAAAGAACATCAAAATCGGAGTTCATATGAGAAAGTTAGGGCAAAATACAAATGATTTACAACTTTCAAAGTCGGATACAAACCTGGATCCAACTAGACCTAAGCCTGTAAATAGATGTGCGCCACTAAGTGATCTGGCTAACTAGACCACTTGTATCGCCGAAGCTCCACCCTCTTCACTGGAACTCTGCCACCGGAAAAGTTTTCGACGATTGATCAGAGATCCAAAGGCAATGTCATGAAGTCCTCGACATAAAGAGTCGTATGGTGGGGGTGGATTCACGTTAAACCATCGCAGAACAACCGTTCTAGGCGAGGGAGCGTCGTGGGAGACGACCCCGAGGTACGATTTTTCACCCTCCGTTTGTTATTGGATTAGCGATATTTTTATACTGTTGGGTTTACGGGGGTTGTGGGTTATCCGTTGCTGGTGTTTTCACCTAGTTTCATCACAATTTTGTGTGCGACTGGTAACTTATTACATCATGTTTTCACATTTTTCGGTAAATATATGGATTGCAAGCACGATCTAAGTATGTTTCTTGTTGTAGATGTTAGCAGGAATGTAATGGTGTAATTGAATCATTGATCGAAGCAAGTTTGCGGGACGTCATTGGAGTGGTTCCATCTACCAACCCGGTATGTTCGATCATGCATTTTTTTATCGATCATTTCTGCTAATCGATCTTGCCCTTAAGGCTGATCGATTATTTTGGCTCAAGATGATTGATCGTGGTTGGCTTCTTGATCTATAAGTACTAATCGATTAGTAAAGTATGGACCTATTTGGGCCTTAAAAATTTATGGATTTTGTTAATGAAAATGATGTAGACGTTATAGGATATTAATATATATATATATATATATATGTGTGTGTGTGTGTGTTAAATGCTATTATTATAATAATAAATTGATAATAAAGAGAAATGGGTCCGGTGTAACTTAAATTGAAAATAAATGATGCAAATGGAAGTACGGTCCGGTGAGAATCATATTTGATCATCACATATACACTCGGATTTGAGTTTCAGCTCTTAAGACTTATGGTCGAGTTTCCAGATGTAGTTTTGATTTCATTCCATGGTGTTTGACTTTCAGTGGCATGGGGGTAGCTTGGAGTACCATCGCCAAAGGAGGGACACGTACCCTTGGGACCCTAGGTAGAAGCTTAGATGACTATGATCCCGGAAGGTCATTGGTCGAGGGACATACTACTTGGTGCATTAGTATGCCCTTTTTTGTTCAGTGTACAGTCTCAGTTCGGATGTGTGATGCCGAGTTGCTATGGTCGATCGTCTGTGCTTCGTTTCTTTCACTTAGGGTTAACACTCATGTATTGGCTGGTATAGGCCATATTAGTTGGTATTCCTGTAGAAGCACTAAAAGGGGAGTTCGGAGTTGTGGTTTATTTGACGGATAAGGTTCAGGCCAGTTTCAAAACTAGACATTCCAAGGGTCGGTTACTGACCAATGATGAGGGTTGGCATACGGTAAGTGTGAGGTTTTACTTGGCACATGGTAGAGTGTGTTAATGACTTAGATTTTGTTAATGACTCAGTTGCATATTTATTTTGTAGCTTGATTAACTTTCTAGGTAGAAGCTCGTAGAAGCTCTTTGTTGAAAAGTGAAGAAAATCTAGAAGCCGACTCAAAGCCTAAAGTGACTCTGAAAGACTTAGCTTGAAGGCTCAAGGCTCAGAATCAGATTACAGAAAGAATCGAAGAAAGACTCAATTCCAAAAGCTCAATATTTGAAGACTTCGGATGCTGTTGTGACTTATTACATAGTTTTTTTATTTTATGCTGAAAATAATCTTATAGTTTTACATGTTCTTGATCAGCAAGCAAACTTAAGTCACACTCATTGATTTCACAAAACTGATTTGTAGAACATATGGTTGATCGCATTGACACCCTTGATCGATCACTCGTGATCAATCATATTTTTCATCACAATCGACCAACCCTGGTCGACCATTCTTTTGACCATGGTCATTCACTTTTTGATTTTCAGGCCAATGCTCAAAGTTCATTGATTACCTTGTGTAATCTGATCGATCATCTTTATCACATTATTTCTATGATCGATCATTTCATGGATTTTGGAAACCAGAACATTGGACTTTCCATTTATTGACACCAACAACTCTTTAAGGCCAACCTATATAAGGGACCCTATGTCTCGTTGTCTAAGACATACAACCAAAAGAAACATTCAATAATATTAAAGAAAATAAAGAGCAATCATTTTGTGCGATATTCGAGTTCTTACAGTGTTTTTGTGCTCTCGAGCTCTCTTCAATCCAAAGCGTTCTAACTACTGAAGTTTTTTGCGCTCTTTGTGCTCTACTGTGATCATCATCTTTATTCTCGAACATATTCTGTGTTTAAAGTCCGTAAGCTTGTGAATTCAAGGTTCGTTGCTTAACTATATCCTTTTAAGCATTTTTCTATATAAGTATCCGAGTTGTGAATTCCTTGTGCCGGACTCACATTTGGTATCAAAGTAGGCTCAAGTTACATGTGTAATAAGCTACTTGCAGGTCCTATATGGCACAAGGCAACATATCCACCATCTCAAATGGAACAACCTACTCAACCGCCCTACGTCGATGGCACAAACTACTCTTACTAGGCTAATCACATGGAGATATATAACAGTCTATAGGTTTCAGGATGTGAACATGCACGTCAAAAGCTTTTGAGAAGCCAACTTCGAAGGAAGGTGTAGAAGTCACTTGTGCTAATATTAAGGATCTGGAGAGAAATGCTAAAGCCATGAACGTGTTTTGTTGTGCTCTTTCCGTAGACAAGTACAGTCGTATCTCTCAATCCAAGATAGCTTATGAAATTTGGAAGACACTCTTGATCACATGTGAAGGTACATGAAAAGTCAAGAGCTCTAAAGTTACTATGTTAACCATGATTGCGAGAACTTCGAGATAAAGGAAGGAGAATCCATTAAGGTGATGTATACAAGGTTCACAACCGTCATGAGCAAATTCAATGCTCTAGGGAAGAACTTCATCAAAGGAGAGCTGGAAAGGAAAGTTATCGGTTCGCTCTCAAGTGAATGGGAATAGAATGTAACTATATAAGAAGCAAATGCCATGTAAGACATCGAAATGGATGACCTCATAGGAAATAAGTCAAGAAGAAAACCAAGAAGCCGATGGAGGAGACAAAGAAGAAATCTCTAGCTTTCAAGGTTAGAAACCAAGATTCAACTGATGAAGATATCAATGATAAATATATTGTCCTACTTGATAGTAAGTTCAATAAGTTTATGGGAAATAATAAGAGCTCCAAGTTAAAGAGATAAGACAATGAAGATACACCAACATGTTATGATTGCAAAAAGAATGGACATCTTAGAAGAGATTGGCCTATACTAAAGCAATAGAAGAAAAACAAGAAGAGCGATCCACCAAGAAGTCCAAGAAGGTCCACAAGAAGAGAGCATTGGAGGCCATGTGGAGTGACTTGGATTCAAGCAACTCAGACTCAAGCGACAAGGAACCAGCATGCCTCGGATTGATAACTGAAGAATCTTATGTTGAACTTTTAGATGATTTCATGAAGTCTTTGCAGAATTAGAAAAGTCTAAATTAGATAATTAAAAGCTAGCAAATAAGATCAATAAATTAGCTCTTGAAAATGAAACCTTTATTGAATAATCATCTTGCTTAAAAGAAAATATTACTTTTCTTGAAAAAGGAATTAGTAATTTTAAATTAAAATGTGATAAACTTGTAAATGATCTCGTTAGGTTTTTTTTCAAGGAAAAGAGAACTTAGATAAACTACTTGGTTGTAAAAGAGATTCTCATGATAAAAATTGCTTAGGATTTACTAGCAATTATGTATCTCATAACAAATTGCTTAGTCAAATTGGAGAGAGAAAAGTATACCCCGCATGGACTCAAGAGATGAGTAGAAAAAGATCTTTAGGTGAAGATAATGTCGATCACAAGAGTAGATGTATACACCATCTCAAACTGGATTAAAAGCTACAAAGCCTATTGGATCAAGAACGATGCCAACCTCAACTATTGTAGGAAAAAGATGGAGGAAACTGGTGGATCATAGATTCAAGATGTTCAAAGCATATGGCGGGAGACAATAAGTTGTTTACCATCCTGGAACACGAAGAATGAGGTTAAGTCACTTTCGGGAACAACCACAAAGGCCGTATTATAGGTGTTGATGAAGTTGGTAAGGTAAAGCTATTTTTGATAATTTATCTTTTGTTAATGGTTTAAAGCATAACCTACTAGTGTAAGTAAAGTTTGTAATAAAGATTTTAATATTTTGTTTTCATCAAACTGCTTTAAAATTCTTGATGAATCTAGTAACCCTTGTTAATTGGAAAAAGGTTTAAAGAAATTTATGTTATTGAGTTTAACAAAGATAATGCTTATGCTAGCTTAGTTGCTAGTAATTAGATTAATCTTTGCCATAGAAGACTAGGTCACTTACACCCTAAGTATCTAAACAAGTTGATTAAGAATAACTTAGTAAATGGGCTACCTAGCAATAAGGTAAACCTCAAATCACCTTGTGATACTTTCTCACTAGGAAAATCTCACAAAAGCTTATTCAAAAGCAAGAACTTAGTTTCAACATCTAGACCCCTAGAACTACTTCACTTAGATCTGTTTGGACCAACAAGTAGGGATGCAAACGGTTACGGATATATCCGTATCCGATCCGTCACCGTATCCGTTTTTTACAGATTTTGACATCCGTATCTGTATCCGTTTTAAAATGGATACGGATATGGATATCATTTTGCTATTCGTAAACATCCGTATCTATATCCGTATATCCGTTTTCGTATATAAATATAGTCATATATTTATTTTTAACGCTATATAACATAATTCTATACAATCTTTTATCATATTTGTATAATTTTTATGATACAAACACATTTAGTAAAGTTATATCATGTGTTTTCCATCCAATTCGTGTATATTTATGTCGATTCTATAGAGTATTTCTAACGTTACTCGTATGCAATCAATATCCGTTTTACATTCGTATCCGTTTTTTAAGGATATGGTAAAGTAGTTTTAATATCCGTTAATATCCGTATCCGCATCCGTATTCGTATTCAAAAACGGATAAGGATACGGTAATACCTATATCCCTATCCGTATCCGACCGTTTGCATCCCTACCAACAAGAGTAGAAAGCCTTAGTAGTTGTAGATATTGTCTTGCAATAATAGATGACTACTCTAGGTTGACTTGGATCATCTTCTTAAAAACAAAAGATCAATCATTATAATCATTTTAAACTTTTGAAAATTTATTCAAAAAGAGATTAATGAAGAAATCCTTAAAATTCATACATATCATGAAGGAGAGTTTGAAAATGAACAATTCCTTAAATTTTATGAAAAATATCGAATAAAATATGAATATTCTTTTCCAAGAACACCTCAACAAAATGGAGTTGTGGAAGAAAGAATATAACTTTATAAGAATGTGCTAGAACCTTATTAATAAAATCTGATCTACCTAAATACTTCTGAACATAAGCTACTAATATGGGTACTAAGTACTAAACATGGTATTAATACAATCAATCCTTAAAAAGACAAGTTATGAACTTTACAAAGGTAAAATTCCCAAAACAAGCCACTTCAAAGTTTTTGAAAGTAAATGTTTTACACTAAACACAAAATATAACCATGATAAGTTTGATGTTAAAAGCGAGTAATGCATATTTATTGGTTACTCAAACCTTAATAAAAGCTTATAGAGTTTATAATAAAAATACACAAGTTGTGGAAGAATCATTGCACACAAAATTTGATGAAAATCCATAAAAACTTGACAATCAAGAAATCATTATTGAAGATGAAGAACAAACATTCATTGATATAACTGAGATAAAAGATGCAGAATACATAATCTACCTAAAGAATGGATCTTTGAAATGAAACACTCTAAAACTCAAGTAATTGGAGAAATATCAAATAAAGTTAAGACTAGATCTCAACTTAAAATTGACTTTGTACTCGACGCTTATGTATCGCAAATTAAACCTAATAAGATAGAAGATGAACTAAAGGACGAATCATGCATAATAGCAATGTAAGAAGAACTTAATCAATTCACAAGAAATGAAGTTTGAAAACTTGTACCTAAATCAGAAAACACCTCAATAATTAGAACTAGATGGATTTGCATAAACAAATCAAGCGAAAAAGGTCAAGTGATTAGGAACAAAGCCAAACTAGTTGCACAAGGTTACAACTAACATGAAGGCATAGACTTTGATGAAACCTATGCACCTGTAGCCATACTAGAATCAATTAGGATGCTACTTGCTTATGTTGCACACTTAGATATAAAACTTTATCAAATGGATGTAAAAAGTAACTTTCTTAATGTTTATTTCAAAAGAGGAAGTTTTTGTTAAACAACCACATGCTTTTTTTGATAAAGATAAACATGAGTTTGTTTATATAACAAAGCTTTATATGGACTAAAATAAGAACCAATAACATGGTATGATAGATTAAAATATGTTCTATTATTTGTTAACTTTGAATTAGAAAAGTATACTCAATTTTGTTTACTTAAAATTCAAATGATCTTTTAGTAGTTCAAATATATGTTTATAACATTATTTTGGATCTACTAATGAAGATTTGTGTAGAGATTTTGCTAAGTTGATGCAGAAGGAGTTTGAAATGAGTCTCATGCGAGACTCGATTTCTTTCTAGGCTTGTAGATTCAACAATTTCGCAAGGGATCTTCATAAGTCAAACGATGTACACTCATGATCTTCTCAAAGGATTCGGGATGGAAAGCATAAAAGGAAAGATGGCATCGATGAGAGATCAAGATTGGCTTGATGCAGATGAAAAGGGCGAGGATATTGATGTGACTCAATACATAGGTGTGATTAGTTCATTGTTGTATCTTACTACTAGTAGATTGGATATTTTTTAGTACTTGTATGTGTTCTAGGTTCCAATCGACCCCTAAAGAAACAAACTTAAAAGCTGTAAAAAAGATCTTAAAATATTTGAAAGATACTTATAATTATGACTTGTTTTACCCAGATCACCACATCTTGAATTAAAATCTTATCATGATGTTGATTATGCTAGAAGTATAATTGATAGGAAGAGTACTAGTGGGACATGTTATTTCCTTGGAAATGCACTAGTCTCTTGGTTCTCTAAGAAGCAAAACGGTTTATCCCTATTGATAATAGAAGCTAAATACATATATGACTCTATTGTATGTTCGCAAGTGTTGTGGATGAAGCGGACCTTAAATGACTTTGGATTAAAGTTTGAAAAAGTTAAATTCTTTGTGATAATATTAGTGCTATAAATCTTTCTAAGAATCCTGTATTACACTATACGACTAAACACATTGACATTAGACATCATTTCTTAAGAGTCTGTGTTCTAAAAGGAGAAACTATCTTAGACTTCGTAAACACGATAGATCAATTTGCTAATATTTTTACCAAACCCTTGAACTTTGATAGATTTGCCTATTTAAGAAGATACCTAAGTTCATGCTAACCTAATGAATTTTCCTAAAACTTTCTTCTAAATAAAATTTTTATGAAAAGAGAGAATTAAGTAATTCTTTGATTTCAATAACAAAGGGAGAGAAAAAGCAGGAGAAATAACTCTTTATGATAGGGGGAGAAAGTTACTGATAAATCTTTTTGATAATAACAAAAAGGAGGAGAAGTGTTATGGGAGAAGTGTAGGGATAAGTCAGGAGAAGTGTATTGTTTTAAAAGCAAAAATTAAGCAGGAGAACATTATTGAAATAATATAGATTAAAATATTTGATAATGACTCAGTTGCATATTTCTTTTGCAGCTTGATTAACTTTTCAGGTAGAAGCTCACAGAAGCACTGTGTTGAAAAGTGTAGAAAGTTAGAAGCTGACTCAAAGCCTAAAGCGATTCTAAAAAACTTAACATGAAGGCTCGAGGCTCGAAATTAGATTACGGAAAGAATCAAAGAAAGACTCAATTCCAAAAGCTCAAGGTTTAAAGACTTCAGATGTTGTTATGACTTATTACATAGTTTTTAATTTGTGTTTAAAATAGTCTTATAGTTTTTACATATTCTTGGTCAACAAGCAAACTTAAGTCAGAATAATCAATTTCACAAAATCGATTTTTAGAATATATGATCAATCACTTTGACATCCTTGATCGATCACTCTTGATCGACCATATTTTTCATTGTGATCGGCCATCCTTTTGACAATGATCGATCACTTTTTTGATTTCAAGCCGACGATCAAATATGATTGATCACCTTGTGTGACCTGATCGATCACCCATGATCGATCATCTTATTTCTATTATCGATCATTTCATGGATCTTGGAAACTAGAACGTTAATCTCTCCATTTTTGGATACCAATGGCTCTTTGTAGGACAAACCTATATAAGGGACTTATGGCTCATTATTTGAGATACACAACCAAGAGAAACATCTTTTGATCTCAACAGAAAATAAAGAGTGATATCGAGTTCTTATAGCATTTATGTGCTCTTGAGCTCTTTTTAATTCAAAGCGTTCTAGCTACTAGAGTTGTTTGTGCTCTCTGTGCTCTATTATGATCATCATCTTTATTCTCGAGCATATTTCGTGCTTAAAGTTTGTAAGTTTGCGAATTCAGGTTTCATTACTTAATTATATTCTGCTTAGTTTCTGTATAGGGATCTGAGTTGTGAACTCCTTTCTCCGAGAAAGATAAAATCTTTCTTTGGAAGCTGTCCAAGGAAGGGTATGGATTGTACGATAGGTTGTTCTACTCTCGGGTTAAAGTAGCACAAGAATAGTGGAAATAATCTTCACCAAGAAAGCAAAGGGTCCTAAAATAGGGTTCTGGGTCGTGGTTTTCACTCGCTTGGATTTTCATGTAAAAATCATCATCTTTGTGGTTTGTTAGTCTTCTATCTTTGTGGACTGTGAATTATTTTTTAATTAGATATTATTGTTGCGATAATCATACATACATTGCACAATTCACCACCCCCATCCCCCTCTTGTGCCAGACTCATAACATGTGGAGATTAATTTGGCATACTGTAAAGTGTAGGATTATATGATTTAAACTAAGGAACTATTGGACTTGTTGGGAACTTAGTTAGGATTTTGTATTTCATTGCATGCCTACAGAGGCACACCGACCCTAAGGATCCAGGGCCTTAAAGTCATAGTGTGAACATGTGACCAAGACCGCAGACTATCCATGTTGCTGGTACGATAATGATAATGATAAGATACGGATCAAGAATCTAGGTTTTCTGGTCAGTTTTAGAGTGGTTTGGGTTTACATGTTTACCTGCTTTTGTACACTTTCTCTCCTCTAGTGGTTCTTTTTTATTAGTTGTTTTAGCATCGTATTGGACAACTTTGCTCATGACGTACCTAATTTTGTGAATTTGGTAGGTTCTCAAGAGCAACTGCAGCGGTGAACGATGACTTGTGGGTTATTATTCTGTTGTGGGTGTTGTTGCTTTTGGTATGTACACATTCTGTGGTATTTTATGTTGTCTTTACTTGTACCCTTTTTGAAAGATGCTTGTTGTATATGTATGGACATTGCAATAATACATGTATGTGGCTTCTTATAGACATTGTTACATGATGAATGCTAATGGAAAAAGTTTATTGTATTTTCTAATGTCTTTTATACTTTTATGCTTTTATTGTGGTTATGTGCTTCGAATATGAATTATATTACGTGGATTGGATTGTCGAGTATCCGGGTCCTAAGGGGACAGATATGACATGTGTACATCAGTTGGAGGGCATGCACATATCTGTTGGACGACATCAAACACTATTTTAACTGATAGTTAGATTTTGTGCAGTTTAATTGTTGATTTTGATCAAGTCGTTGTGCACACTTAATCTCGACTCTTCAAATGAAACAATACAATTACTTGTCAAAATAGTACTTAAAATGTAAAGTGAACAAATTGAGGTTCGATCGATAAGGACCTAGCAAGCCATCACAATTTTTTGACTTAATCTTTATTAATTCGTAATACGAGCGAATATGTGTGTGTATGTGAGTGAGTGAGAGAGAGAGAGGGGGGAAAGGGATCCTACTCCATGGAGTAGGTAACTTACCTACTCCATTTCCATTTTTGCCATTTTTATTTTTTTTGAAAAATAATTCCATGGATTTTCATAACTATACCCCTCTAACATGCCATTCAAATTTTGTCAGAAATAGAGACTCTTATACCCTCCATCCAAAACATGTCGATTTCAGCAAATCTGAAACCATTAAAATTACATCTTTTGGATGGAGGGTATAGGAGTCTCTGTTTCTATATCTTAAGGCACGACCTCAGTGTGCAAGAAAAAAGAAACAAAATTTTTTTATTTATTCTCTTCCATATTATATCCAAAGCTATCCTACAAACACAATGTTATGAGCGTGGAAAGTTGACATTATCGTAACCCATCATTTAGATCTTAATTTCTCCGTTTGCACTTGGTAATCGAAATCGAACTCCGTAAATATGCATCACTTCTAATGCGATAATCCAACAAATAGCGGAACCGCGTACCATAACACGGAATTACCTGGATACTAAACACTATCACATTCTACTCATCACAAAATTGATATGAAGGCAATCAAGGCATCGCTAACCATCAGGCAAAAGGATATTTATAGGTTTAAAGGAATTCAAGAACATATGTCCAAAAAAATCACGTGAAACCAACAACAAAGTGGGGAGGGAACATCAACATCGTTATCTCCGAGGATGTTCCATCGGGATCTCCTCTCACGTGAAAGCACACTCTCAACGCCCCAATCGCAACGAGGATGTGCACAGTATTATATGATCTCGACATCCCCCACACGATGGCAGGTCTCGAATTGTCGATCCGAACACCCCTCAGGCGACGACGGTGGCTCACCCGTGACAAATCTAGCCAAGAAGTGGTGCTCCAATGATGAGAAAGAGAATATGGTGGCTATGGTTTGACAGATGGTGGCTATGGTTTGACAGGACAGTCATCTCCCTCCTATTTATAGAAAACTGAGTCCTAACTTGAATCTCATTAGGATATGTATACAACTTTTGACCCGTTATTTCAAAACATCAATATCTTGAGTTAGAAAGCTCAAAATTCGATGTTATGTGCTCGTAGAAAAGATTTCGATGAGCTCTACAAATAGTATGATCATTTGCATTTTTAGAACATCAGAACCTCTCCAGATTTTTAAAGCAAAAAAGCAGGGGATTTTACCATTGCAGAGAATATGACTATGTGTTTGATAAGTTTGTTCCACAAGGATTTAGGAAGGTTTATGTGTATAAACCTTGCCCAGGATATTCCACAAGCCATGAATTTTCTTTACAACTGTTTCAACAGAGAGGATGCAGGTCAAGATGCTTTGAGTTGATCCTTAAGAAGGATGATTTGCTGTAGTTTACCCTCAGTCTGAAGATGCGAGAGAAAATATCCAACATCTAGCATATTCTTATTGATGATTTCTCATCAGCGAATTAGGGATTAGTCACTGTGATGTTGCTGTCTCTCGAGATGTAGCCCTTAAACGAACATGTCCTGTGAGCATTGTTCATCAATTCATTTTTATATATATATATATATATATATATATATATATATATATATATGAGAAAAGGGATCCTACTCCATGGAGTAGGTAAGTTACCTACTTCATTTTCTCTTTTTTCAAAAATTTTTATTTTTTTTGAAAAATGCTTCATGGATTTTCATAATTATATCCCTCTAATATGTCATTCAAATTTCATCACAAACAGAGACTCCTACGGCCTCCATCCAGACAGTCATTTTTTAACGGTCACAGATTTGCTGTATTTTTCATGTTCCGGATGGAGGCCATAGGAGTCTCTGTTTCTGACGAAATTTGAATGACATATTAGAGGGATAAGTTATGAAAATTTATGAAAGTATTTTTCAAAAAAATAAAAAAAATTCGAAAAAAGAGAGTGAAGTAGGTAAGTTACTTACTCAATGGAGTAGGCTCCCTTCCCCCCCCTCTCTCTCTCTATATATATAATATAAAAGCAGGGGTGAGAGAAGATCCCCCTATCTCAAGCCCCAAGTTGGTTTAAACAGTTTTGAATCAGCATTATTAATCTTTACAACCAGTTTTGAGGATTTTAAAACTCTTTGTACCCAGTCAGAAAGCTAGTGATCGAAACCTAACCATCCCATGGAATTGGTGAGAAAATTCCAATCTAGTGAATCAAAGACCTTATGAAAGCCAGTCATCACCACTATTCCACTTGTGCATCTATTTTTCCAATCTGTGATTATTTTGACTGTAACAGTCATACAATCATCTGAGGATCTCTTTCTGAGAAAAGCATGCCTGTTTATGAGAAGGTAGTTTGCCATAATTGGACTTAATCGCTTGTTATAGCCTTTGTGAACACTTTAACCATTGTGTTAATAAGGCAATGGTGGTAGCTTTTATTCAGAAAGCATGAACTTTTTTAGGCATGAGAGTGATGTCTGCATAGTTTAGCCCATCCAAGGGAACCTTGTCTCCAGAAATGACATTATAGTCAGTAATTTCCCTCAAGGAGAAAATCTCATCCTTGATTATGTTCCCTTTTCAAGTCAAAAGTTGCATTATACACCTCGTCTATTATTGAGAAATATTTGATTCCCAATTAGGGACCTACTTTTCTTGTATCTTGACAATGATTGTAATTAAGGTTGTTGAAATAAATAATGTGGAAGCATAATCGACAATCAACTCAAGAACATAAAAATATGAAAGTGGAATGCTCAGATATTACATGGAACCCTACTACGAGAAGAGCGAGATGAAACCACGGGAGAAGGCTTCAAATGATCGGATCTTCTCTTGTTAATCTCTTAATGGATGCATGGGGTGGGGTTTCTTATATAGCACCACAGATAGACCGGAGTCCCACTTGTAGATGATGTGAGACTAAACATGAGCACATGACACTCCGTCTCGAGCTAGAGTTGAGAAAGATGCAGCTTGCAATAAAAGAAAATATACCATACCACGTCTTAACTCGATACTCGGAGAGAGATGGGAGGATACTCGCTCAGAGTAGTCCATGTCGAGAGAAGACCTCGCATGAGGACGGGTTTGCGACGATCAAGTTGTGCATGCATTAAAGTCGCTTTGACAACCATGTCGTGCTTGGGGTAGAGTTAGAAGAAGTCTAACGTAGAGAGTAGTCGATGCTCGGGAAGATGGCAGGTAGGTGTGTAGTAGTAGTATGGAGTGTTGACCTACCTCCAAGTTGTAGATCAACAATAGAAATCTAAGACAATTCTAGGTGGAGAAGTACATTTAAAATAGCTGATGTCGAACATCAGAAGTAGAGTGGTTGTTTCGATCTCAAGAGTTAGGCCTTGCCTATATATGAACACTGCGAATGGCCTCTCTCATTTTTTTTATAGAGACATGGAGTTGGTTCATGCATAGGAGAGGCCCAACTCTGGAGGAGCCACAAGTAGATGATGGCGGGCGTAGTGGAAATCCTATAGATACATCTCAAGAAGAAGAATCAAGTTGAGAGAAAATATAAAAACATGCACTAAGTTTTCTCAGTTTTTCTCTTTTTTTAAGTTGACTCTCTTTTTTTCATTTTTTGTTTCATACGATTTTTTGTACGATAACCTTTGTCTCAAAAAATTCCTTTTTTCTCAAATAATATCTCTTCTTTTGTTTCAAATTAGGACCCTTTTTGGGGGCGTAGCTCCTCTTTCTTCTTGTCTGAACAAAGCCCCATTGAGCTCAAATGCCAGACCCCTTTCTCAAATAATCAGCTCTACTGTTTTTTAAGGATTTTTATCAGTTGTGCCCCTATGAGATATTGCAAATTCAGTTATGCCCCTCCCTTTTGGGAATATCAGTAGTGCCCCGACTTTTTGGCATTCTATTACTCGTGTCCCTCGAGTTAAGGGATGTCCATACCCACAGTAAACGGACGTTAACTGTGGGATAGAAGAGGAATTTAATTTTAAAAAATGCCTAAAAAGTCATCCCACCATCTTCCTCCTACTCATCATCATCTTCCTCTTCCTCCTCCCCAGCCTCCTCCTCCACCGCCTCCTCCCCTCACCCCCAGTTCCTCCCTCAGCCCCCAGCGTGTTCCCGATTCTTGGATTTACTTGTACTATGGTGGAGTTGACATCTGAAATTGAATGCATCGATCATGCGGTGTACCTGATCGTGATCATGGGTTTTAAAGCAGAATCACACAGTGGATCCCAGCGGTGCGGGGGCCGGAGGGGAGGTGCGGGAGGCGCAGGGGGTGATGCAGGCGAAAGGGAGGTGCGGGGGGGGTGGGGGGTGGGGGGGATGACGACGACGACGGAGGTGGGAAGGCGCGTGGGCGGAGCAGGGGGCTCGGGGGAGGCTGTAGGAGAGCTCAAGGAGGAGGAGGGAGGAGCTGTGGAGGAGGAAGATGATGGGGGAGGAAGAAGATGAGGTGGTGGAGGAAGATGGGTGGACGGTTATACCCCTCTTAACAATAGTATGGTTTAAAGAAGCCATAGTTAAGTTCGACTCAGTGACTGTTAAAGTAACAGATGAGCACAAGTGATAGAATGTCAAGAAGTCGGGGGTACTACTGATATTTCCAAAAAGGGATGGACATAACTGAAATTGCAAGATCTCAGAGAACACAACTGATAAAAACCCAAAAACCCTTTTTTTAAATAGTCCCTACATATAAGAGCCATCGATGAAGGTTCGTGTCTTGCAGAAGAGGCAGAGATAGGGCGATCGCATGCAGCCCCAATCTCGGTCATCTAGGATTCCTGGAATCACGCAACCCTAATCACGATCGTCTTTGTCGCGCAGTAGGGTTGCCGGGGTGGAGCATATGCAGACTCCATGCAGCAATCTTTCTTTGGGAACCTTGGAATTGCAGAGCTGGGAGGGAGGGCTGATTCGGCTGAAGGTTGCCTGCGCGAGGGAGAGTGGGGGCAGCCCTTGGGATCTTGAAACAGAGGTGTTGATGGGCTTTAACTTGAGCGACACTCGATCTGGAGCATGGGCGATCTAATACCCCCTTTCCAGTCCTTCGATCCTTTTTTTGCCGTGGCCATCTCAGAGAAAAATTCGTATGGGCGTGTTTTTGTCCGCGGCATACGGGCATACGGTGCATGTTTTTGTATTTAGTTATGTACCGTGACAAAGCCGCCTTTTGAAAAGGCGGCTTCCATTTGAGCCAAAGCTGCTTTTTGAAAAGACGGCTTTGGTGCTGCGAATTGAAGCCGCCTCTTCAAATGGCGGCTTCCTGTTCAAATGCAACCTTTGGATCTTGTGTGTATGCACCGTTTGATCTCCTATTTTGGCTCAAATGGAAGCCGTCTTTTGAAAAGACGGCTTTGTCACGGTACATAACTAAATACAAAAACATTCACCGTATGCCGCGGATAAGATTCGAGACATACAGCCCATACGAATTTCTCATCACACGGCCGAGAAATAAAGTTTTGATAAACCCATGTAGTGTCGGATGGGCTGGTCATGAGGACTTCTTCTTCTTCGAACTCGGAATAACCGAAGAGGTTCCTAGTAGAAGGAAAACCATCAGGAACCTGGAGCATCATGCATGTGTCGTGGTGGCCTGATTTACCGCCATGCTATATGTAGCTCTGGCGCACTGGAGTCAGGATGCTGCAACTTGATCTTTATAATTGCTAGAGAAGATTAGAATGTAGACAGAAATTTGGATGCCGTGAATCTGTTCTGATGGCAACAATTGTTCTGCAATTTTCTAGGGTTGTAGAAACCCTAGATTTTCTGGAAATTGAAATTGATTTTCAGAACTTTGATGACGATCTATGCTCTTAACTTTGGACAGATAGAACAGAATAATCTTCAAGAATAAAATCAGGATCACAGCTCAAAAAGGTCTAGCGGCGCAGCTTGTTGCCCGCTTGCCTTCGGTTTCAATGTAAACTTACTATGTCTCTTGAGAAGTTAAGGAATTCATCGAATTGTAGAATCGAATTGCTCTGATACCATGTTGAAATAAATACCACAGAAGCATAATAGATAATCAACTCAAGAACATTAAAACATAAAAGTGGAACACTAGATATTACGAGGAGCCTTACTCCGAGAAGAGTGAGATGAAACTACGAAAAAAGGTCTCAACATGTCGGATCTTCTGTTGTGAATCTCTCAATAAATATAGAGGGTGAGATTTCATATATAACGTCACAGACCAGAATCCTACTTTTACATACTCTAACGAAAGTAAATTACAAAAAAGACCTCATCTATACATGACTCACAATTAAAGGTCTACTTTTTCAAATGTAACAAAGAAGGATATGATATTATTTTTTTCTCTCAAATAAAGACCTCAGTTTGCTTCTGGGACCTTCTTTTATATCGATCCTAATTGTCCCTCTTTATTACATTTGAAAAATGATGCCCCTGATTGGAAATTTCTGCATAAGTGGGTACTTTTTATAATTGACCCTTTTAAATATTCTGTCAGATAATACCAAGATGCTGCATGATGCAATTTCTATCAGGTTGCAGCGAAAGCAACTGGAGACCATGTGTCTCTTCCATTCAACTGATTGATTTGGTTGCTTAATTCGCATTTCTAATATGAAACTAAAATAAAATATAAAATAAAAACAAGAACGTTATCACCTGCACCTGAAGAAATCTGTCATCAAGAATTCGAAGAAAAAAATGAAAGAAAGCCAATCATGGGCATTGATAGAAATCAGAACTCTTTTAAATTCAGGCCAATACAATCTACAATTTGAATCCGTTCCTGCTATTTCAATCATGCTTCAGAACCGTAAGGATCCACTTATTAATCAAAGACAAAAATCAGAAGCACTGAATAGCAGTTGAAAAATGCAAGGGATCGACGGAGACAGTAATTGTCAACAAGAAAATCTATATTTGTGTGTTTCAAGGTGACACAATATTGAATGAACCCAACGGATAAGAAACAAGAAAGGGTCAGATCTTCCTCTCTTTTTTCCTCGATGAACACCGCAATACTAAGCCTCATACAGCATGGAAGGCCGTATCGATATCGATATCGTTTCGATATCGTATCTGTTGGGGATATGGTGCAATCAACCCAGGAGTATCTCCCCTAAAACTGTCCTGCAGCAAAGATGGCACAATAAAATATATGTTCCCCACACGGGAACTCAATGGCAACAATGCCAAACAACCACAACAAGCAATCACCACAAGACAAGGATTTTACGTGGAAACCCTTACTCGATGTGAGTAAGGGAAAAATCACGGGGCAAGACCGTCAACGAATCCACTACGGTCAAATGGAGCCAAAAGTTCTTCCCGATTTTGTTGCCCACAAAATCCAGGTACAAGCCACACACAATGGATAGTTCTTCTACAAGTATCAAACTATCCCTAGGTATCTAACAATACCACTGATGTGCTCAAATCAAGAAGATGAAGTATCTTCCCTTGTAGGCTTCCGGATGGAGACCCAAACTCGGCTTCAGCTCCTTGAGGTCGTTCCCAACGACCTCCCCGCTCCTCTCGAGCTCGCCAAAATGGATGCTCCCAAACCCAACTCCAAAGCCCTAGCCGTTGTGCCAAAGCTCGAGCTGCTGCTGCCCTCGAGCACGGCCTCTCTCTCTCTCGCTCTCCCGCTCGTGTGGAGGAAGACGGAGAAGATGGGTTCCGAAAACCATGGCCTCAAATTTCAATGAAATTCGATCGAATTTCTGTCGAATATCGATATCCAGTCGAAATCGAAATTCGACCGAAATGACCGAAATGATCGAAATATGGGGGTCCTAGTACAAAAAATGATCGAAATGACCGAAATTTCGGTCGAAATTCCATCGAAATTCCATCAAAATTCTATTTTGGTCGATACCGAAATGGTAACTGAAACCGACATTTAAGGCCTTGCCGAAAACCCTTGCTGCTGGCGTCGATTTGCTGGAATGGGGGGGGGGGCTGCTCTGCATTCTAGAAATGGAATGGCCGAAGAAGTGCCGACTTCCGTTCCCTGGAATGGAGCTTCAAATTCCTGGGCCAATTGCAAATGTGCCCCTGCAATAGTCACAATTAGCTGAACCCAATGGAGCCCAAGTTGGGGCTGGTGAAAATTACCCAACAGTATCGATATGATATATCGACGATATATCGCCAAAATATCGCCCATATCGATGAGCCTTAAGTAGAAAGAGTAAGTAAGATTAAAATACTTTATTTATTTATGTAATGTATGCACAAAGAAAGATTTTTAGCTGATTGATATCAAGAGATCAAATGAGTTATTCATTCATTGAATGATAAATAACTACAAGTGAAGGAGATACACGATTTAAATAATGGAAAATCCAATATTTCACAATTGTATCTAGAATAACTGGAAAAGTAGAAACAAGACCAGATATAATTTGATCATTATGAGCCAATCCAAAATCGTTGTAAACCGACCCAATCATGAGTTCCCAACCATGGGGCGAGTGAAACCCGATCCATAAATCAGTAACTAAAAGAATTGAAAAAGCTTTTATTGTGTCACTTAAGTTATAAAGGAATTCCTGAACCCAAGAATTAAGAATGACAAGTTCTTCATTACGCAAAATAAAATAACCACTTAGAATAGTAAAACATATTATATTTGTCGAAAAATGCAAGATAATATGTAGATATCGAATCCTCTGTAATGGAATCCCTTGCGGAAATTATTAAATCCTTTATCATTGAACGTGAATAGAATTTTTTTATTTTTCCGCGATATGGCCCGCTTAAAAAAGGATCGTATTTTTTAGGCAAATAT
Organism: Ottelia alismoides; assembly: GCA_037367405.1. NCBI lineage: Eukaryota > Viridiplantae > Streptophyta > Magnoliopsida > Alismatales > Hydrocharitaceae > Ottelia > Ottelia alismoides. The sequence continues at coordinate 215,304 of JAZKJV010009570.1, read as the reverse complement.
CCTTCTTCATTTTCATCATTGTATAATCTGATTCTTTTTTCTAGCACATCTGGAACAAGAGATCCTGTTTGTTTTTCTAGAACTTTTATTCGATTTATTAATTCACTGCTCAGATTCTCTTTTTTTTGTTCATTAGTATAAATCCAATTATTATATAAATTCTCGTTTTCATGAAATAGTTTTTCTGTCGTGTACAAAAACATTTTTCGCTCTATCATTTCTGAAAAAGTGGATAAACTAGGTGGGTATGTAAAAGATATTCTTTGTTTTCCATCACTCGGACATGGATAAAAAAAATATTGTGACAATGCCCGGAAATCGGGATATATCGCCATATCGGTGCCCATATCGGTCCCATGTCGATATCGATATATCGCCGATATATCACGATATTTCCTTCCATGCGTACAGTCATGCGTAGGAATGGTTTTCAATCTTTGCTAAGAGAAGAATAATGTACACTAATCTCATTATATGTTAAGTGCTCAGACTGCATAGACGACAAATATATAGCATAATATATTTACAAAGGAAGCACTATTTCACACAACCACAATGATTGCCCCCATAGGAAACTATTAGAATACTTGTAAAAGTTACAAGATTGCAGCAACAATCTCAACTTGTGCCTGCTGCCGGTTTCCATGTCCAACTTACCGATGGCTCGGTAACGACTTGGACAATCCCTGAAAGAGGTCGAACAGATAGTCATGCAAGGCTTCGGGGCTGTGCCTCACATGTCTTCCATCAAGAATAGCACCATGCCTGCCCATGAATGTTCTGTAAACCAGAACAACCTTCTCAATGATGCAAATCCTCAATTCATTGCGAAGGCGCTCATCAGGGATTTGCCATTCCGTCTGTACCCTGTACACCTCTTCGAATGCATGGTTGAAAGCTTTGAGCTTGTCATTGATCTTCTTGACCCCGAAGATGTGCTTGGAAACGCCTTCATCCGTGAGAATGGAGACGATTGGAGGCCATGTCTTTCTTTGATAATCATTTGCCCGGGAACGATATTTACCGATGTGAGTTTTTAGCCAAACCTCGCCAAATAGATGCGTGAGGTCGGAGTTCTCTCTCACCTTTCTCACTATGTAAGAGATGTTGTTCATCATGAACAAATGCCGCAATGCGTCGTTGCGATACAGCCAAGATTTGGTTTCCAAGTTGGACTCCAAGATCGAAACAACTGAGACGAAGTATTCATGTATGGAAAAGGTATCGCCGGAGCTCGTTTCATCCACATCAGTGGTTACAAGTGAATCTGTGCTGTCCGAGCATCCAAAAATCAGAGAAATGGGCTTTCGATAGGATGCCATAATTTGCAAGAAGTTCATGACATATCTACAGATGGGATGGTATCCACCTTTGGGAGGCTGAACAGATGATTCATCCCGGATCTTATCTTTCAACATTGGAAAGATCGCTCTCGCACAGCCGCTCAATCTGGACAAGATTTCTTGGCATTCAGTCATTATACAGAAACCAGAATCTTCCAAATCCAGTACTTCTATCTCCGGAAGAAGATCAAACAAAGTCTCGTAGACATCCAGGATACGGAACACCTTCTCCTCCGAGGGATCTAGGAGTGCTATGGCTTCTGCGAAGCTGAGGAGTTGCATGATCGAGTCCTTGATGCTCTCAAAGAAGCATTCCCTGCTTGCTGATTGTGAAAGATCTCCAAAGATAAGTCCACAAAGATGCTTCTCGCTGCGAAGATAGACACGGACGAAATTTTTCATTACTTTAATCCACCTAGCAATCTTCCGGTCCAAAATTTTCCATTCCATCGCCACAACATCCTCGATGCTGATCTGCATAAAAACATGGGAAAGGTACTCATCCACTGCATCCTTTCTTGCGGTGATGTAAGATTGGCAGCACTCGCCGACATAATTCGATGTAAACATGAGCTTAGTTACACGCTTAATATCAGGAACAACATTTGGATTAACCAAATCCTTCAAATATTCCTCTGTGTCATGACTTTCATTCATTTGCATCCTTCCTTGCAGAAGCTCATCGTTTATGGAATTTATAGAAAAATCATCAGGGAGGCCATTTTCAGAACGGAATGATGAGATGTTGAATTCTACGGGCTGGCTGTGATTCGTAAGAAGATCGACGAGATCCTCCTCGAGCCTCATCATAGCACTATGAAGAATACTGTCCACACGAACTAAGAGTGCCTTCACATGTTGTTCTTCGTTGGACTGGCACGCTCTCAGATCTCTTTCTACCTGTTGAAGCTCAGCCACGGCATCCAGAAACCTCGAAGCTTCTGCTGACTCAAGGTCCAACTCCCAGAGTACATCTATGGTCCGGAATTGGATAGCGTCTTCGAGATACTCAATCCTCTTCTCCAAAGCTGTCAGCTCCCTGCCATCACCAAGTTCAACCAACGAAAGGGCATTGACATTATGAGTAACATCGATCATCACACTGGATAGCATCTGTCGTTCCTTCGATATTTCCAAATTTTCCTTCATGTAAATCTGTAGAATCAAATGAGCAATGTTCAATAAGACAAATCGATATGTTGACTCAAAATTAATTTCAGTCATTTGAACATGCAAAGATGGAACTATAGCATGAGACAAGGAAAAGGTTGCCAGGATGCTGATATGCAGTTAATAATAGACCACCGGAACATGTAGCAACCGATGCTCTTCCTCTCTTCCCTATATTGCAGGACTTGATCGCAAAAAGAAGGAAAGCAGAACTCGGGTCATAACCATTGATACCGATTGTTGTTTCCTTACCACATCGACCTGTGCAGAAACAACAGCAACGGGAGATGCAAATACACAATTCGAAGACACGTGAGGTTGAGACGAGAAAGTATTGGATGGAACTGTTCTCACTGGCATGACCGATATATTAGAAGATGGAAGAGATGATGGATTTAAGCTCAGGAAACTTTCCTCAAGTAGCAGCAGCAGTAGTTATAAATATGTGTGTATCTTAATGAAGACTTCTTTATGGAAAATTTAACTCATCGATTCATAATTCACCAGAAGCCCATCTTAAATCCATCAAAGAAGCATAAGAAAAATTCAAAAGGATTCCAGTTGCTTGAAACACTTCCGAGTGCCATCGATCGATTAATTTAAAATCTAAAATTTCAACAAATTTACTCAGTATCCTATGACACTTGGTGTGAACAAGTTTATAGCATATACTCGTCATGTAAAGAATTTTCTATCATCGGCTTCGAGTCCAAGTCATATAAAAGACATGTCATGCAAAAGAGGTTTTCAGAGGTTTGAATTCTTGAAATCAAAGAGTAGATTCTTAACAAGCAAGAAGCGAAATCAAACCTTGTTTCTCAAAGGACTGAAACGGGAGAAGATGATGGAAATCCACTCCCAAACCTCAACCCTCCACGACTTCCTTGCAGCAGCACAAGCAACACAGAGTACACATATCTCCTCTTAATGGACTCCCTGAGTGCGATCAATGAACTACACTCGGCCACCAATATATGCAGATATAACCTACCACAGACGCTGATCCATAGTCCAATAAAGTTCCAGGAAACTTCCAAAGTTTGACTTCAGCCCACGATCTCTCCACGAAATCCTAAGGTCGTTCACAGGAACCAATCCCTAATGAGGAAAAGAAAACCCAAGTTGCCCAATCATGCAAAAGATTCAAGAAAGGGTCTAAAATCTGCAGATCCACCATAAAGGCTGAAACTTTAAGGTCAGTATGAGGATCTGAGCTTCCTGGAAAGAGGGGAAACGGAAGTTTCCTATTAAACAGGCCATAATTTCCAGGAAAGAGTAGAACCCACAAACCAATTTTGATTAGAAACAAGACAACAAGGAGAAGTAGGTCAGAAGGCAAACCCTGATCATGCAGCTGAGGATTTTGGGCGCAAAGGTCGGACCTTTGCAGGCCTGTCTTCTTTTCCTCCTCCCTTTCTGAATGGGTGGAATATTTTGGGTGCTTTTCTTCCATTATTTTTAGTGGTATTAAGCAGATTCCCAGTGTGATTGGGTCAATGGGATTTTCGAGTGGGGCCTTCTTTACTGTTAATATGCTAAAAAAGGACAAGTAGAATATTTGAAGAACTTTAGGATTAAATTATCTTGAAGGACAAAGTCATTGGTCATGATATGATTCGGGAATGGAGAAGAGAAAATAATTACAGATCCTTTTTAAAACTTTGATTATAGTCCTAAGTCAAACGCTTGTTTTTTTTCTAAAGGAATTCCCTCGTGGGGAACTTTCATAGGAACTTACAGGATCCCCACACTTTCTAATGAGAGGAGTACCAACAGACGTTAAGGGCCTGTTTGGTTGCAGGGTTGGACAAGGTTGGCCCAACCCTGATTACTATTCACAAGGGTACTTCCTCCTCACAGATTACTATTCACCCAGCCCAACCCAACCCAACCCAACCCTGCCCAACCCTGCAACCCGTTCGGTTCGGGAATAAGCAAGAATAAAGATGAGGAATAAGGAGAATAAGGGTCTATTCTTTGTTCGGTTGGAGGATAGGAATAAGGAGAATAAGGTGAAATAAAGGTAGGTAAGGTGGGATAAAGATAGGAATAAGAGTGAAATAAGATGAAATAATGGGGAATAGTCGTACCACTGGGAACCGTGTCGGGAGGAGAATTGGCCCCTTATTCCAGGACTTATTCTCCTACCAAACAGGGCCTAAGAGAAAACATAGGAAGCAAAGAACAACATAGAAAAAACGAGAAAGACTGACTCCACCTGTCACGGGGATTGATCTCCTCAGCAAACAATGGAAAAAAAAACCTTGAGAGGACACTCTCGAGGAACAAGCTGATTACATATGGGAAGAAAAGAAAAAGAGAACCATCTGTATCCGGAAGTTCTAAATGTATAAGCTCATCTCTGAGGCATGATGGGTTCGATCACCATGCACTAAGTGCCAAACCTCATAGTGGAGACAGATTATAGGTGATACATTGATCTCACGATAAAGATGGATCAGAGGTGATCCACCGGAATGGAAGCACATGTACTGAAGCTGGAATTCATCCATGGGCTTCATGAAGTTGCTAGTGAAAAGATGGAAGCGACAATGGCGAGGTAGGCGGAGACGCCAGCAGTCGGCCTATGACGTGGAGTAGGCGAAGGTGAAGTCAGTGGCGTAACCTTCTTCTAGAGAAGGAAAGAGACAACCATATATGGACCCCCAACTTACAAGAGGACGGGGAGGATGTCGAGCGGCTGAGGCCCCAGGGCAGGAGAACAAGGCAGTGGGGAACTTGGCGAGGGTAGAGTATGTAAGTCCAACGCTAGTTGATACTACTTATTCACGTAAGCTCTCTTTGAGGTTGGATGTATCGTAAAAATCCTCCTAAAATTATATTTTTGAAATGACTTTTATGCATATTATTAAGAATAGTTGAATATTATCACAAAAACAAACATGTAGCAGGAATGTATAATAACCACTATTTGTAGATAGATATGCATAGATATCATAAGATCGAATAAAATCCATAATTTGATGCAATCTATTTATTGAATTGGATTGGTTTTATCATTTTAGTGGATCAAATTGAATTGGATGTTTTAAAATGCGGATCACTATCAAAATTTGAGCCATCTGAAAATGACAGTTTATATCATAGATTTATAACAATTGCTTTCGAGATTAATTCCTTATTTTAATTACCTGAGTAGCTTTAGTCCTTATCCAAACTCTTATATGCACATAATCAACGTGTTGGAATTTTTGGAGGAATACCATGTGGAGAAGTCGGAAGAAACTGGATGCCTACTTCGGAAGAAGGATCGACTAATTGTGCACCTGACCAACGAATCAATATCGGCCCATGGCGTTGGCGACGAACGACCATGTGATAACCAGATCATGATGTAGCATTCAAATTCCTTCCATCTAGTACAACTGCTATTGTAATATGTATGATACTATGGAATGCAAATATTAATTAAAAGGGATAAATTATTCTCTTACATGTGTGTATTATGCATTTATATGTGATCAACTCATTTAAACTAATCGGTAAACGTTGCATCAGATCGAATTATACTATTTGCAACTAATAGATTTAACTAACTTATAAACTTTATCCCTTATCCCTCACGTGCCAACCCAATGAAGAATAGCACTTACCTACCTTTATTCTACTTTATTCCGCCATTATTCCTATCCTTCTAACCGAACAGAACTAGTGCTTTACTCATGCATATTCATCACCATTATTCCTTGTTATTCCACAAATGAACACACCCTTTAGGTATAAAATATAATTGTCCATGAAAATTTATTTCTAGATATCAAATCATAATACCATTATCTCGTGTTTTTTTATCATTTTGAGTCGGTTTGAATATTTCATATTCAGATACATATGTTTACCTTTTATCAAGTGATCAAGACTTAAGTAATTAATGCACTACACCGGATTGGGCTTATGCCGACGTTTGTAAACGTCGAAATAGGGTTACATAAACGTCGACTTTCATCAAAAACGACGTATACATACGTCGAAATAATACGTCGATTCAGGCCCGTCTAGTTTGGGTTCTGTGGACGTTTCAATTAGAATGTCGAATTCATTAAAATTTCCGTAATAAACGTCGAATTTGATGTCTGTTCCGACATATAAACGTCGACATTTGCCTAATAATCCGACGTTTATCCGTCGAAATTAGAAGGAAAAATTGACGGATAATTTGCAGCCGTCGTTTCTTATATAGGTTTAAACGTCGAGAATAAGCAGAATGCTCCACTGCAAATGCTGTCTTGGGAATCTGTTTCCTTCCCGTGATAAAAGATCGTGGTGATGGAAAGGTTGCTGATTTCATTGGGATCTAAAACAAGGTCTCCTGGTAGAAGAAAGATAAGGTTGCTTGGACTTGCAACATCAACCACTACTAAGGTGACAAGCCTGGGAGTAGGAAAGACCATACCATATATAAGGTAGATGGTGCATATAAACCAACCATAGCACACCTAATGAGCACTTGATTTTGTATAAAAGAAAATTCACAACCTTGTCTGAAAAGCCCTCCTAATCTAGAAAGCATCCATGTCATACAATCAAAGAGACTGTGTGTAAAGGTGGATGCAGCTATGCCATGGTAATCTTCTAGTTTCTATTATATTTGTAATGTTTATTTCATTACAAGCAAGTCAATGAACATGCTACCCAGCTTTGACCATTCCAAGATAAAAAAATACATGGACTTTCGCCAAAAAAATACTAAAGCTAAAATATACAGATCGAAACTTGTTTATGTTAGTGTGTGATAGAACAGAGCACTATCCAGATGAGAAGAAATCAGCCCCATTCTCGACATCATCGGTTATGCTTGCTTCATTTTGTGCCATGAGTATCCGGAAGACTCTCTTGGAGCAAGCGTCTCCTAGTCTCTTGTCCTCTTTGCCCAAAGCTCCCCCTCCACAGGGAGGTCTTTGAGCAGAAACTCCTCATGTACCTGGCAACAAAATTAAACATAAAATAAAACCCATTTTTGAACCCATGTTCAACGTCACAACCTACCGTTTTACTTGGATCAAGGTACACATTTAGAAGGGATCTCATGGTCGGGTACTTCTTCCAAATGCTAATGGATTATGGCATATCTGGGCTGCACTTTGGGGAGCGTCGTCAATGCTTTTAACCTGCAAGATATAAACTCAATGGATGAAGAGGAAAATGGGAAGGGTCTTCAAGCAGAAAGAAAATCGAACTATTCCATTCACTTGCCCCATAGCTATAGGCTTAGTTTCGTACTGACCTCTTCTGTAACCATAAGCAAAAGAGGAAGCCCGCATTATAAGACCCTCTCCCAACCACAATTTACAGGCAGCATCATTTAAGTTGCAAGATCTTGCTTCGATTCAGATTTGGAGAAGGCATACTCTGGTGAGATAGTAACCAATGCAACCTCTCCTTTCTTCATCTTAAGAACGGCTTGACCAAGTCCACTGATGACTTGCTCTGTTCAGATATACAGGAGGATTTTAAGAGAGCCGACTATCACATAAACTAATTTCAGAATTCTCTAGAAAAACAACTCTTCAAAAAAATAAAGACAAGTGCAAATACCTTCATCAGTCTTAAACTCAAATGGGTCTTCATCATCGTATCCCTTCTTGGGTCGTCATCATCGTATTCCTGGCTTTGTGTTCTCATATCCCCACTGAACTTCTTGATGTATTTCTCCTCTTGCCCAAGGGCAGCTCCCATTGCAAAGGAGTGCATCTCTCGACTACAAATCTGATACTGGATAAAGGCCAAAGTGGTTAAAATAATCAAAACTTTATCCTTGAATGGTGATGATAACACATGTTTTTATCAGCTACATGTTGAAAATAATGTAACTCGTTGATTGAAATAAGCTAGAGATAAGTATAAAATGTCATCTAGCTAGTAAAAATCATTAAAAAGCCCAGAAGATACATAAAAAATGCAGATCAAATCAAGATGGGATGTACATATATGCATCATACCACATGAATTTCACACAGATCAAGGAAAATTAACAGATGCAAAAAACAAAACATATGTTATCGACATGAGAATTAGGTCTAAATATCACATCCTACTTCATGCCTAAAACTATGAATAATACATGTTATATATTGAAACTATTGTAATCATACGAGGGAAATCCTAACATGAGATCCAAAGTGACAAGTCTCGAAGATATATATCATCATCTTTTGTCCAATATAAAATCGAATAAATTAACATACCAAGGATTAAAACAAAAGCTAACAAATGCACTCAACTTTTTGACAAATCAATCCGCATGGAAGGTTGATCTTATACGTGGACTTTGAATTAATCATCATAGTGAGAACCTGAAATCAATGCATTGTTGATTAATGCATGAAACATAAATAGTTAAATCAAGCATACAAAGAGAGGTCCCTTACAATATACCTTCATTAGCAAGAGTAAATGCACCATATCCTTTGGGTGCAACATCCAAGAAAATCATCGAACTCGGAAGTTAATGATGCCAATTAATGTATTAATCAATATTATCATTGTACTTACCCTTATGTCCATGTACATATACTGAAAAATAATATATGTGCTTAACTTTCTCCCCTCCATCATTATCAGTATAACGAGGCATCATTAAACAAACATAATCATAAATAAGATTTGCATGCTTCAAGGACTTCTTTTGCCACCTCCCCTCAACCCCCCCTGTGTGTAAGCAACATTTCCTAACAACAGGAAATCATTGATTTCCATTGTTAATTAGTGATTTAGTGTGTACTCTCATTAAACCTCCTTGTATGGCTCTTGTCAAAATGGAAGCTCAAAATCCAATAGAAAATCTAAGCAAAAAGTCAATATGAAAGAGAGACAAGTAGTATATGTTCACCACATGATCAATGTTGACGTAATCGATGATCTTAGCATCCCGCGTTAAGGCTCCGAGTTTGCAGATCTCCTTGGCTTTGGTAGATGTGAACTCAAAGATAAAGATGTAAGCATAGGTGCACTTGCACACAGTTATAGAAGATAAGATAAGAGAAGCTTAGCATACAAATGTTGAGATTCCAAGAACAGTAATATGTACTTTCGCAATATCTAGTATGTGTGACAAGTCTAAAGTCATATTTGCATCCAGTGATCCATGCCAATTATATAGTGGTGTCATACTTGCTAACCAAGTCAATATCATAAGCATGTCACGTTCACTGTAATAAAGAGAACAGTAATCACGAATTAATTTCTATATTTTTCAATGTTATATAATATAACTTAAATGTACTACATATAACAATAAAGATCGTCAAATAAACATTATTTTTACCATGCAAACTGAGCTGAAATCATTTAGCAGAATCCATATAAATCAGTTTTTAGACTGTCGTGAGAATTGTGCAGAAAAAAATACCTTGGGAACTATTTTGGAAACAAATCTACACTGTCGCGAATGGTAGCAGAACTGCAAGCGTATTTAGATAATTAATTGAACCACAAATATGTTAGCTTAAAGGCATTTCAAAGATTAGCACGAGTTACTCCGTCAATTCTTGAGTCAGAAATAATCAATTTATCATAAACAAGAAAGAAGTTCTTCCCCTCCAACTATGCTTCAGTTACCTCCTCTATGGTAACATTCAGAGCTCTCAGGAATATGGGTTATATTTCGTGACCTCTTCGGATCAAGAACGTGATTGTCGTGCATCGGTTGCACGGCCGATTTGCTGACGGCCTCCTTGCTCGCACCATTCATCGAATTGCAGAACAGAGATGTGAGCATGTCCTCATCCGATCTATAGAACATAGCAACAAGTAACATTACATTACCATTTTAGCCACAGAGATCAATGTCATAGCAAGAAAAAGAATATGATATCACAATAGAAAATTTTATTGTAGAGATCAATGCCATAGCAAAAATAAGAATACAATAGTACAATAGAAAATTTTACAGTTGTCATAACAAGAACATGATCATTTTTAATCAAAACTTGATATCAAACCTATATAAGCTAAATAGCAAGCTCAAAAATATGAAACCACGTGTAAACAAAAGTCTCACTTGCATAGGATAAAGACAAATTGCCTACAAAGATCAACATAATAGCAACATGTTATCAGTCAAATTATGCAAATATTCCAGTTGGTAGAAATATGGAATCATTAGCTTTTTGCTTGGGCAGGTGGAGTGCTTTCTTTCTTCCCTTCCCTTCCTGTCACCAATGAGCACCCCCGGCACAGACTTCACTTTGCCATTATTTTATGGAATCTGTTTATAGCAACATGGATATGTGTGTGTGTGCTTGCTTGCGTGCATGTGTGTGTGTGTTTGCATAGGTAGGTGTGGATAGCTTATGTGTGTGGGGGTGAGTAAGCTATCTGCAAACAAGTAATGAACTGAAGCATAAACAATAACCTTATGAATGCATAATACTAAATACATTTAGTCAGAACTTAGAACAGATGAATACTTATATAACTACAAAAATAAAGATGCACCAACAACATCAGAGGATAGATTCAGATTCTCAGATAGCTCATTACTTGATAGCAAATATTCCTCCCAGACCTACACCACCACTACCATCGGGTAAACAATCTAAAGTAAGGGTACTGTATATTTTGAATGATGATCAATGAAGTGCATAAGTAAATTAACATTAGAACTGGCAATGGAAGTGCCGAAGTGGCTGCTGTAACACCCCCAACTCCCGAGATACGGTAATACCGTGCGATAGCGGTATCGCACGACCGTGTGGTTCGGTGGCCACACTATGAAGTTCTGAAGGACTTCACCTTAGCTTACGGACGGCTAAGAATGGGGTTTACCGCATGACCGCGGGTTCCCCTTGGCACAACACAAGTGTTCGGCGGCACTTGATGAGCTTGAGCTGCAACATCCTACGTAGGAGCGTGGGGCCCACTGATGACGTGGCGTGATGACATGGCGTGCTGAGGAGGCAGACGACATGGCATGATGACGGAGCGGGCGACGTGGCGTCGGTTGCAGAAGACGAAGGGATTACACGGAAGATGAAGAGCCAAGCGCACGAAGAGTCATCTAAGAAGACAAAGGGTCTCCATAGAAGACTAAGAGTCCTTGCATTCATTGTACATGTAATAATGGTGTCCCTTCGTATACCCCCAGGATGTCTATATAAGGAGGGGTAGAGCTCATTTGTAGATAACACACTCAGAGTGAGTCTCTTGCAATACAAAGAGGGTTTAGTGCCAAAGCTCTTGTGTCCTTGTGCTTGTGTGCTTGTGTACGAGCATTCTAGCGGCGTGGTTACTTGGCGTGCTGGTGTACGTCTACACGCATCGGGGAAGGCTGGTTAGCTTGCGAGAAGCTAACGCCGCACAGGTTAGTCTCAAAAATTAGAGTTTGAGATTTACCCCTGTGACAACTGGTATCAGAGCGAGGAATGGCGCCCAACACCGGAGATCGTCTTATTTCCTTGGAGGGAATCGTGATGGAGATCCAGTCTCAGCTGGGTACTCATGCCCAACGCTTAGCTCGTCTGGAGGATGATGCAGGCGTGGTGTCAGATGACGTTGGTGATAGCCAGCGCTCGGTTGACGTGATGAAGGTACTCGGGGAGAAGCTAGAGGAGCTCGAGTCCCTGGTGCAAGATCTGCATGGGGAACTCTCCATCGTCAAGAGGGCGATTGCGAACGGGGGCGGATCCAGCGAGTCTCGAAGGCCAAAGGTCCCAGAGCCCAAGTCCTTTTCAGGTACGCGGAGTGCCAAAGACTTGGAAAACTTCTTGTGGGACATGGAGGTGTACTTCAAAGCTGTCAAGACTCCTGAGGCGGAGAAGGTATCCTTGGCGGCGATGTACTTATCCGACCACGCAAAGCTATGGTGGAGGAGCCGTGCATCCGAAGGACGTCCAGACATCTCGTCTTGGGATGAGTTGGTGAAGGAGCTGAAGGAGCAGTTCCTACCCACCAACACTGCTTGGGTAGCGAGGGAGGCGCTCCGAAGGCTGAAACAGACGGGAACCGTACGGGAGTACGTCAAGCAGTTCTCATCACTGCTGCTGGATATCAAAGGTATGTCTGAAGAAGACAAACTCTTTAATTTCATGGTGGGTCTTCAGAACTGGGCTCAGGCGGAGCTCAGGAGGCAAGGAGTGAAGGACCTCCAGACGGCCATTGCTGCTGCGGATGCGTTGGTCGACTACAAAGTCCAACCCACCACCGAGAAGAAGGAAACTGAGAAGACCAAGAGCAAACCCAAAGAAAAGAGCAAGGGAAAGTTCAAGAAGTTCGGCAAGGCTGAAACTTCAAGGGAGGGTGCGGAATCCTCCAAGAAGGCCGAGCAACCCAAGGGGAAGGGCTGCTTTATTTGTGATGGGCCACATCGGGCGCGGGAGTGTCCGAAGCGGGAGAAGCTGAACTCCATGACCATGGAGGAGAACTCAGACGAAGAGGCGCGCATGACGAACCTCAAGTTGCTGCGCAACGTTCGCTTGTGTCCGCTGAAGTCGGGCAAAGAGGCGAAAGTGGAGGTGGAGCGCGAGGATCCAGAGTTGGTGTACCTCGATGTTGTGGTACACAAGAAGACCCTTTCGGCCATGATCGATACTGGAGCAACGCACAACTTCATCTCCAGCAAAGAGTTCGGGAGCTTGGGAGTTCCCTTGGAGAAGAGCCAGTGCCGCGTGAAGCTTGCCAACTCCGAGTCTCTACAGATCGAAGGTATGGCAAACTGCACTGTTCAGTTGGGTGAATGGCAGGGAAAGGTACGCTTCCTCGTGGTACCTCTTGACGACTTCCAAGTCATTTTGGGAGTCGAGTTCTTGAAGAAGGCGAAGGCGTCTGTCACGCCTTATCTGGGAGGCGTCTTCTTCGCGGCTGCAGATAGCCCCTGCTTCATCAGGGCTATCAAGAAGAAAGGGCAGACGGGATCTGCAATGCAAGTCTGCAACGGGCTAAAGAAAGGGGAGATGACGTATCTTGCTACGGTACGCGTCGAAGAAGATGGCGAGGAGACACAGCCATGCCCCAAGGCGGTAAAGAAGATGTTGGACGAGTTCAAGGACGTGATGCCGAAGGAGCTGCCCAAGGAGCTTCCACCGAAGCGAGATGTGGATCACGCCATCGAGTTACTGCCAGGTACGGTGCCCCTGCACTTGCACCTTACAAAATGCCCCCTGCATATCTGGAGGAGTTGCGGAGACAACTCAAGGAGCTGGTGGACGCTGGTCTGATACGTCCAAGCAAAGCACCATATGGAGCACCGGTGTTGTTCCAGAAGAAGAAGGACGGGAGCATGCGGATGTGCGTGGACTATCGCGCACTGAACAAGGTGACGGTGAAAAACAAGTACCCCGTCCCCAACGTCGAAGACCTGTTCGATCGCTTGGGCCAAGCCAAGTACTTCTCGAAGATGGATCTCAGGTCAGGATATTACCAGGTCCGCATCAAGGAGGGAGACGAGCCAAAGACGGCGTGTGTTACGCGTTATGGGTCTTTCGAGTTCCTTGTAATGCCGTTTGGGTTGACTAATGCCCCGGCTACTTTCTGTACTCTCATGAATGATGTCTTCCGCGAGTATATCGACTCGTTTGTTGTAGTGTACTTGGACGACATAGTAGTGTACAGCAGGACCCTGGAGGAACATGTCAAGCATCTGCGGATGGTGCTTGAGAAGCTGAGGCAGAACCGGCTATACTTGAAGCCGGAGAAGTGCGCCTTTGGTCAGGAGACCATCTCCTTCCTCGGGCATATCGTGGGCGGAGGCACGATACGCATGGAACCAAGGAAGACGCAGGCGATTGAAGAGTGGGCAATCCCCACAAAGGCGACAGAGCTACGATCCTTCCTCGGATTGGTGAACTACTACAGGAAGTTCATCAAAGGATACTCCAAGAAGGCGGCGCCCCTGACGGACCTACTTCGGAAGGATCAGCCTTGGAAATGGACGCATGAATGCCAGGAGGCATTCCAGAAGCTGAAGAGGGCGGTGGTGGAAGAACCTATTCTACGACTTCCAGACTTCGAGAAGCCATTTGAAGTCCACACCGACGCGTCCGACTATGCACTTGGAGGTGTACTGGTGCAAGATGGGCATCCCGTGGCTTACGAGAGCCGCAAATTGAATCCAGCGGAGAGGAGGTACTCCGTGCACGAGAAGGAGATGACAGCAGTGGTCCATTGTCTGAGGACATGGCGCCACTATCTTCTCGGATCAAGGTTCGTGGTGCAGACGGACAACGTGGCAACGAGCTGCTTTGCCACACAGAAGAAGCTGACTCCCAAGCAGGCGCGATGGCAAGACTTTCTTGCCGAATTCAACTTCGAGCTTCGCTACAGGCCTGGACGGACCAACCAGGTAGCAGACGCTCTCTCGAGGAAGAGCGAACCAGAAGAGCCGAAGGTTGCGGTGATTGCATCGATCACCCGTGTGTCTGGAGACATGCTGGAGCGCATTCGGGAGCAAACACAGGAGGATCCGGTCACTTCACGCTTGGTGCAACGCGTGAACGATGGCGAAGTCCGGAGATTCTGGATAGAGGAAGGCGTCCTCTATGCAAAGGGCAGGAGGCCCTATGTCCCCTCGAGCGGCGGCTTGAGGAAAATGCTGCTGAAGGAAGCACATGACGCACAGTGGGCTGGTCATCCAGGAGTGGAGCGCACACTGGCACTCCTCTCCTCCAGCTACTTCTGGCCGAAGATGGAGGAAGACGTTGAAGTCTACGTGCGCACTTGTCTTGTATGCCAGCAAGACAAGACAGAGAGGAAGAAGACGGCAGGACTGCTGGAGCCCCTGCCTATCCCTTCACGTCCGTGGGAGAGCGTTTCCATGGACTTCATCATTGGGTTCCCAAAGGTGGATGGGAATAATGCGGTAATGGTGGTAGTTGATCGCTTCTCCAAATACGCGATCTTCGTACCAGCACCCCAGGAGTGCACAGCGGAGACCACAGCGAAGTTGTTCTTGTAGAACGTGGTGAAGCACTGGGGGATACCATTGGACATCGTGAGCGACCGCGATGCCCGGTTCACAGGTCGGTTCTGGACGACCTTATTTGAGATGCTGGGATCCGATCTCAAATTCTCTACCAGCAATCACCCGCAGACGGATGGTCAGACGGAGCGGATCAATGCCCTGCTGGAAGAGTACCTGAGGCATTATGTGACGGCCAATCAGCACAATTGGGTTAGTTTACTGGATACTGCCCAGTTCTGCTACAACCTACAGCAGACCTCCACCACAGGCCAGAGTCCATTCGAGATCGTGATGGGTAGGCAACCCGTGACACCGCACGAAGTGGCTAAGCAGAATAGCCAAGGACAGTGCCCTGCTGCACATCGCTTTGCTTTGGAGAGGCAGGATCGGTGGGAGGAAGCGAAGGATGCGTTGGCTCACGCTCAACGCAGGATGAAGAAGGCGGCTGACAAGAGCCGTAGGCCGGTCGAGTTCCAGGTTGGGGAGAAGGTGCTGCTGAAGCTTACGCCCCAGATTTGGAAGAAAATTCTGAGGAAGACAGCGCACAAAGGGTTGATTCCTCGTTACGATGGACCCTTTGAGATAGTTCGACGCGTGGGACCGCTCGCCTATCAACTACGTCTTCCAGAGAGACTGAAGCTGCATCCCGTGTTCCATGTCAGCTTCCTGAAGGAGTACCATGAGGACAGAGAAGATAACACCAGGAGGGCATCGAAACGTGCTCCTCCTAACGTCCGGGTTCAGCACACGAGGGTTGCTGAGAAGATTCTTGACAAGCGCGTGGAGGGCCAGAGCAAGAAGAACCGGAGGATCTTCTTCCTTGTCAAATGGAAGGGACTCCCAGAGGAGGAGGCAAGCTGGGAACGTGATACAACCCTGTGGCAGTTCGAGGACCTCATTGAGGATTTCCTGAAGACGCAGGATCAGTCGCGGACGCCTGATGGATCAGGTGGGGGAGGAATGTAACACCCCCAACTCCCGAGATACGGTAATACCGTGCGATAGCGGTATCGCACGACCGTGTGGTTCGGTGGCCACACTATGAAGTTCTGGAGGACTTCACCTTAGCTTACGGACGGCTAAGAATGGGGTTTACCGCATGACCGCGGGTTCCCCTTGGCACAACACAAGTGTTCGGCGGCACTTGATGAGCTTGAGCTGCAACATCCTACGTAGGAGCGTGGGGCCCACTGATGACGTGGCGTGATGACATGGCGTGCTGAGGAGGCAGACGACATGGCATGATGACGGAGCGGGCGACGTGGCGTCGGTTGCAGAAGACGAAGGGATTACACGGAAGATGAAGAGCCAAGCGCACGAAGAGTCATCTAAGAAGACAAAGGGTCTCCATAGAAGACTAAGAGTCCTTGCATTCATTGTACATGTAATAATGGTGTCCCTTCGTATACCCCCAGGATGTCTATATAAGGAGGGGTAGAGCTCATTTGTAGATAACACACTCAGAGTGAGTCTCTTGCAATACAAAGAGGGTTTAGTGCCAAAGCTCTTGTGTCCTTGTGCTTGTGTGCTTGTGTACGAGCATTCTAGCGGCGTGGTTACTTGGCGTGCTGGTGTACGTCTACACGCATCGGGGAAGGCTGGTTAGCTTGCGAGAAGCTAACGCCGCACAGG
The DNA here is from genome assembly GCA_037367405.1 of Ottelia alismoides. NCBI lineage: Eukaryota > Viridiplantae > Streptophyta > Magnoliopsida > Alismatales > Hydrocharitaceae > Ottelia > Ottelia alismoides. Next base: position 198,243 of record JAZKJV010009570.1, on the reverse strand, counting down.
TTAGTCTCAAAAATTAGAGTTTGAGATTTACCCCTGTGACAGCTGCCATCATTGCCATTCATAATATCACTAACATCAAGATCAAACTGCAGCATGCGCCACCTCTTTACAAGGGAAGATGGTTGACAGTCTTCACAAGATTTCTCTAGATTGCCCCAGTTTTACAAAATCTCATCTATTAAACTTCCATAACATAAACTGTGTAAATAATGCAAATACCAATATATGGGAAAACAACACCTCCATTGTCAAAAACATGGTACCCTAGATCCATACTCTCCTTGGCTGGAGTTTGTTCGCACCAAGCATGTAGAGGAGGCTATCTTCATCTTGATTTATCTCATCCCACAAGCAATGAGGAATCTCTAGGTATGAAAAACCATAAATATGTGAATCCATTATATCAAACTGGCATAAAAGAAATCGTGCGACTTAACTAAATCCATTCAAAAATGTAGCATAAACAGACATAATAAGTGTATAACATAACATACCTCGATTGTTCCCAATTGTGCATAGCATATAAAACCTATTAGGTGCTCCCTTTCTAAACATAAATCTATACATGGCTAATGAAAAACAAACAGAACTAGTTAGTGACTCGAACCTAAAATGTTATAGTAACAAAACCTATTAGGTGCTCACTTACTAACACAAATCTATACCTATCAATTACTTCTGATTGTTGATTAGCTACGATGAAAAATCAAAGCTCAAATATATGTAAAACAATAACAAAATTTATGATGTATACACATAGTACCTTTATATGTGAGTAGTTACGAAGGGAATCAAATCCAAGGTGGATATGTAATTACGGTGTATTTGCTGCAACAATATCAGAAATAGAGAAGGGCTCGCTACTCAACATTTTATCGTTTTGAGGATTATAATCCATATGCTTCTGAGCGTAACATGCTTCCAAAAACCATGAGAATGGAAACAACTACAGAAAATATGCATAAAAAGTTGTGTTCTATAATAATAATCAGAAATCCCTGCCTTGAGATGATACTAATCAGCAAACAGGAAGTATTGTAAGATGCAACCATTTTAAATACATTGCTAGTTGACTCCCATGGAATTAACTCCTCACACATCGACAAAATCAAACAAACTGTCAATATTGTTTTTACCTATAAATCCTGAGATGTGATTTGGCTATAATATCACATTTGTGGGTGCCCAATCTTCTTATGATTACTTGGACTCCAGATAGGAATATTAATAAAAATTTTATATTTGCTAATACAAATGCAGTATTAAATGGATTCCTTGCAAGATTCCATTTTAAAGTCCGAGCAAAAAATCAAACTTGGAATTTTCTGACACAAATTAATGCGACCCTGCTTGGAATCCAAAGAAATATTCATTTATCCATTAAGGCTAAGGGCTTACATAAATCAGGGTTTATGTCAGCTTTCCGTTGATAGGCCCAATGGTGAAGCATGTGTATCTAGCTATGCATCCGTGAATGATGATGTGAGAAAGTAGTATGCAATAGATACTGTCAGATGCATTACTTGGAATTACCCCAAATCATGTAAGTTGGATGTACAAATCAAATTTTCATGAAAAGATCACATCATGTACACAGTCGGAGAGGAAAATGCCGTGTCTATATATTTGAGGGTGATTTCCATCCTTTTCTCCTTGCTTAAATAATCCTACAGAAGAAATAAGTAGGCCATTATATATGGAACCATGGCAAGGTATGGAGTACTTATTGTACTTTAATCTTGTGAGACAACCACAACCCCAGGTCAAGAAGCAACCCATTTAAAGGATCGTTCTTGTCAAAATGAACAACTCTCTGACACGAGGACCCGTTCGGCACCTTCCTGACCATTATTTGAAGTTTGACTCGGTGGCAATTCTCAGCTTTGGGTCATATGGTCAGGAGCTCATGGAAAATGCATCTGGCAAGAGTTTCGTACACCACAATGAAGCCTGAACAAGATAACATCATGGACATGGTCTATATAAGAGGTTAACTGTGAACATGTGTCTGCGTGTTTAGATTATGCACGACTAAGAAATAATTTCCACGATTTTACCATGTAGAAAATAATCAATTTGTATGCTGTTGGGAAACGTGAATGAGATGTTTATTCCATAGCCCTAGGCTCTCTTATATAGGAGAGTAGCCTATGGGTAAATTACATAAAGAGGATAACAAGAAAATAAAATAGCAAAAAGATACAATAACTAAATATGCGTCAACACTCCCCCTCAAGATGGAGCATAGATGTCAATCATGCTCAGCTTGGAAGCACACTTCTGAAACGGGCCACGTAACAATGCCTTGGTGAATATATCTGCAGTCTGGTTCTCTGAAGTAACATGGGATGTGGTGATGAATCCTTTCTGAATCATATCACGTATGAAGTGGCAATCCACCTCAATATGCTTGGTCCGTTCATGGAATGCAGGATTGTTTGCAATGAACAAAGCAGCCTGATTATCACACTCCAAGTTCATAGGAAGTGGTATATCTAAGCACAAATCTGTCAGCACTGCTTTCACCCACATCATCTCTGTAGTAGCCTGGGCCATAGCCCTATATTCGGATTCAGCACCGGATCTAGCTACCACAGTTTGCTTCTTGCTCCTCCATGAGACTAGGGCATCTCCAACATAGACCGCATACCCTGAGGTTGACTTCCTATCCTTAGGACATCCTGCATAGTCTGCATCTGCGCATGCTGAGACAGAAATCCCCTTTCCTTTCTTGAATAGCAGACCTTTACCTGGAGAAGATTTGAGATATCTAAGTATCATGTGTATTGCATCCATATGCACTTGACGTGGCTGCTCCATGAACTGGCTCACACGGCTCACTACAAATAATATGTCTGGCCTAGTGATCGTGACATATAACAATTTGCCTACCAGCTCTCTGTATCTTCTCCTGTCAACCTCCTCTGTATCATCATCATACAGCTTCATGCTAGGGTCCATTGGTGTCGTGGCAGGTCGACACCCTAGCATACCTGTCTCACTCAGTAGATCTGTGACATACTTCCTCTGTGACATGACTAATCCATACGGATTTCTGGCAAACTCCAGTCCCAGAAAATATCTAAGGACTCCCAAGTCCTTGGTGACAAACTCGGTCCCCAGCCTTTCCTTTGCCTGCTTAATGCCCTGGTCATCATCACCTGTAATCAAGATATCATCAACGTAAACCATGATTACAACAATACCTCTTGCCGTCTTCTGTATAAACAAGGAATGATCAGCATTGGAACGTTTGTATCCTTGTTTCTCAAAGAGGTCTGACAGCTTCTGGAACCATGCTCTGGGGCTCTGCTTAAGGCCATAGATAGCCTTATGTAATCTGCACACCTTGGAACACTCCCCCTCAACAGCAAAACCTGGTGGCTGTTGCATGTAGACTTCCTCCTGCAGGTCGCCATACAGAAAGGCATTCTTCACATCCAGTTGATAGAGTGGCCAGTCCCTAGTAACTGCAACTGATAAGAGGATCCGCAGAGTGGAATGACGAGCCACCGGGGAGAACGTGTCAAGGTAATCTACTCCATATGTCTGTGTGAATCCCCTTGCAACTAGGCGGGCCTTGTACCTGTCAATGGAGCCATCTGCATTATGTTTCACTGTAAATACCCACTTACAACTCACCGGGTTGACATCCGGTGGTACAGTAACCAAGCTCCATGTTCCTCTAGACTGAAGTGCCGCCATCTCTTCCTCCATTGCTAGCCGCCACCGAGAATCCTGCAAAGCCTCATGGTGGTTCCGTGGAATATCCGTAGCTGAAAGTGCCAATGCAAACGTCCTGAATGGTCCAGATAGCCTCTCAAACGAAACTGCTGCTGATAATGGATACTTGGCACAACTTCGCTTCGGCTTGCTTAGAGCAATTGGAACATCCAGATCCTCTGTGGTATCACCATGCTCCTGTAAGGCATCCTGCTGAGAAATGTCGTCAGATCCATCAACATTAATATTTTCAGTACATACCATATGCGGGCTAGTTGACTGGTCAGGACCATGAGCTTGATTCGGCCGCCGGGTGTAATGGAATGGTAACGGGGATATTGTTTGTGGCGGCGGTGGTGGTGGTGGTTGTGGTAATGGTGGTGACGGCTGTGATGTTGGTGGTGACGGCTGTAATGTTGGTGGTGCCATGAATACGGTATCAGGAGATAATGGTGGTGGCTGCATGTTCCCGGATTCTGAAAAATACATACTGGATTCAAAGAATGTAACATCTGCGCTGATCATATACCGCCGACGCACAGGGTCAAAACACTTGTACCCCTTTTGGGTTCTGGGGTACCCCACAAAGACGCACTTGACAGCCCTAGGAGAGAGCTTGTCAGTACCGGGCGACAATTGATGGACAAATGCGACTGAACCAAACACACGAGGAGTAAGAATAAACAAATCCTTGTCAGGGTAAATAAGGGAGAAAGGAATTTGTTCATTCAAGACAGACGAAGGCATACGGTTGATAAGGTAACATGCAGTAAGGACTGCATCACCCCAGTAGGAGTACGGAACATGACTCTGAATAAGAAGTGACCTTGTAACATCAAGTAGGTGACGGTGTTTTCTTTCGGCAACCCCATTCTGTTGAGACGTATGAGCACACGATGTTTGGTGAATAATCCCTTTTGAGGAGTAGTAATTGGCTAGAATGTTGGTACATAATTCCAAGGCATTATCACTTCTCACAATCTTGACAGATGTAGAAAAAATATTTTGAATTTCATTTAGAAAATGGATAATAATATTTCCAGCTTCGGATTTATTTTTCATCAGAAAGACCCATGATGCTCTAGAGAAATCATCCACAAAAACAATATAAAACCTGTGTCCCTGATGATCGGGAACACGACTTGGACCCCAGACATCGACATGAAACAACTCAAACTTGGAGTTACTACTCCGACCTTGACTACTGGGAAAAGACGACCTGTGATGTTTTCCCAACTGACACGCCTCACACTGAATCGGTGTGTGAGAGATACTATATGGTAGGACTAGACGCAACTTCTGAAGCGGTAAATGACCAAATCGCAAATGCCACAGGAGAGGAGATACTTGTTCAGCAGGAGAGGATGTGGTTCCAGCAAATGGGGTCTGGTTCAGACGGTAAAGGCCTCCTTGCTCATAGCCATGACCAATCACGTTGCCCGTACGGATGTCCTGAAAAATCAAAGAAGATGGATCAAAAATAGCTCGACAGTGAAGATCCTTCGTGATCTGACTAATCGACAACAGATTCATAGAAAAATGTGGTGCATGTAGGACATTCTTCAGTTGCATAGAGGGTGTCAATCTAATCTCCCCCTGACCAGTGATAGGGGAATGCGTGCCATCAGCAATTACTACTGTCCGTCCTGGAGGGATCTGGGTGTATCCTGTAAGTAGACCCTGGTCACCACATAGATGATGTGTGGCGCCCGAGTCCATGATCCATGGCAGTATATGAGATCTACTACTGTGGAGTGCAAGTGTACTACCTGAAGTACTGGTAGATGCAGAGGCAGTGGCAGAAGCAGCAGTATCAGTATGACTCTCTGTAGTCGGTGCTGGGCCAGATGGTGGGATAATGCCCCTGAGTCGGGCAACCAGGTCATCAAAGCGTTGATCCAGTGAAGCAGCAGACGGAGGCTCTATATGTTCAGCAGCTCTTGCAGACGCAGGAAATCCATGCTTTGAGTAGCATGTGTCTTCAGTATGGCCGACTCTGTGACAATATGTGCATGTTGGCCTAGTGCGGCCACCCCTTCCACGGGGAATACGTCCACGGCCCTGGTAATGAGAACCACGGCCTCTGCTGGCTGTCATGGCTGAGGGATTCTGACTAGTGGCTGTGGAAGGTACAGTAATCCTGCTCAGTCTGTGAAAAGCTTCCTCCATGGGAGGAATAGTCGAGTCCGCCAAAATCTGTGAACGTGCTGCCTCATACTCTGGATCGAGTGCTGCAAGAAACACACCCACCATTGTCGCATTCCTGTATGTCTTCTGCTGTTCTGGTGTGGCGGTAAGAGGCATGAAGCTATGGAGCTTCTCAAACATTCCTCTCAAAGATGTATAGAGAGAATGTAATGGGCGGCCATTCTGCTTAATTGTGAATATATCATGTTGTAGTTGCAGGATCTTCGTCTCATTCCTTGCCTGAGAATACGTCGCTGCTAGGATATCCCACATGTCTTTGGCTGTGGGCTGATGAAGAATGTCATTGGCAATCTCAATAGCCAATGTGCCAGACAACCACACTTTTGCATATGCATCGTCAGCCTCCCATGAGGCATGGACTCCAGTCTTCTCTGCAGGCTCGGGCTCTGTGAGAATATGCTTCTTGCCCGTGGACTTCATCATACTCATGAACTGCATTGCCCACAGTTCATAATTCGTGCCATCCATCTTGACAATGGGCGCTGGACCACGAAATGCACCCATGGATGGAATATCTGCCTTGCTTTCTGACATACTAGATAAGGAAGACTGGAGCGACCTGCAACAGATAATATTTGTCTACAATGACATAGACGGGATGAGTTGCATGTGTAGACCTCAAGCAACTATCCCCATGGACCTCCGCGCGCTACGATCCGCACGCGTACCGGTTTCTATTGTAGAAACCCTAGAGCACGCTTGTAGAAAACCACGAAACACTATGCGCACAGAAGGCTAACGCTGTATGCACAGCACAGCACAGCAGATGGTGCGCACAGCACAGCAGGCACTGGAAGGTGCACGGTTGCCGCTCAGGAGATGGTGCACAGGACAGGAGGCGCACCGCACTAGGAGGCGCACAGGCTGCGCGCTATGCAGCGCAACGAGAGGCGCCAGGCGATCGAGTAGCGCAAGGAGCCAGGCAGTCGAGAGGCGCCAGGCGATCAAGTAGCGCAAGGCGCGCTAGGCGATCGGCTCTAGAGGCGCCAGGCGATCAGCGAGAAGCCCCCCCACGGCGAGAAGCCCTAAGCGCTGGAGAGGCGATCGGGGCTGGGGGCTGCGCCTATGCGCGATCGGAGGGGAGGCGATCGGCGAGAGAAGAGAGAGAGAAGAGAGGAGAGGCCGGCGGGTGGGGCGGGTTAGGGTTAGGGTTTCGAGAACTCCGGTCTAGGACCGTCGCTCATGGAAGGCTGTATCCCGATATATCGGCGATATATCGCCGATATATCGATATCGACATGGGACCGATATCGAAATCGATATATCGATATATCCAATTTCAGGCATTTTCTTCAGGAAAATTCCAAGATATAGCGATATATCGGCGATATATCACCGATATATCGGCGATATATCGATATCGACATGATATCGAAACGATATCGATATCGATATGTCCTTCCATGCCGTCGCTCTGATACCATGTTGGGAAACGTGAATGAGATGTTTATTCCATAGCCCTAGGCTCTCTTATATAGGAGAGTAGCCTATGGGTAAATTACATAAAGAGGATAACAAGAAAATAAAATAGCAAAAAGATACGATAACTAAATATGCGTCAACATATGCCAACTACTGAAGCAACCCATTAGTTTGAAAACACTGATTCCATTTGCGACACTCTCAACCTCAACATGCATTGCATTTCGTATTCGTATTGGAGAACTGGAAATGGTTAGAAGCATAAAATAAAGGGAAAAGAGTAGAAAAATATAGGCTTACAAGAGCCTGGGCCAGCATTCACCATAGAATTATAAGTAAAAGATAGACACAAACATCATGGTAAGTTTCCATTATAAAAATAGAAAAGAATGCAAGGGTTATATCTAAACGTGTCCTATAGCCTCTTGTCGTGTACTTGATGTACAAGTATATGAGTAAAAAAATGCATGCAAATTTACCATAAAACACATACTGATCAGGAAGAAATATGCCATACATCATTGAACTATTATATTGAAACCAGATTCTTAATTTGGCCAGAGAGGCTGCTCTTACATGATAGTATGAAAGCTTTCTCATAGACATCCGAACTAGCTATAGATTAGAGAGAGCCCTCATGATTATGTATATATAAGTCCAATTGTATGCTATTATAAACTGCATAAAAGATCTTATCAGTTATATCTCAAGCATTCTGTCATACAGATGGTGTGCAATGCACACACTAACCATTTACCTAACATATCCACCCCTCAAATCCAACAACCATAAAACATTTAGAAAATGACCTAATATGAGAATAAGAAAAAATAGATGATCTAAGATGTAATACATGCCCATCATTCAGTTGATCTAAAATGTAGTCCTTGCTAATCCTTTAGTCGATCTAAAATGTAAGATCTAAAATTCAATGGGAAATCGAGAATATGATCTAAATCCATAGAATACCTAGATTCGTATGTATTATTACCTGTGAGTAATGGGATTTAACCACCATCATCGGAAAACTAGCTGCAACTGAGAGTGCTGATGCGGCGGAGGAAAAAGAGATTAGGTTAGGGTTTCGTTAGAAAAAAGAGAAATGGGGGATCAGGGCATGCGGTAAGGCATAGGGTTATATAAATACCGATGGATGCAGTGGCACGGAGAAGAGAAGCGTGGTGGCTGGGGGAATGGTTCAGAGAATAGAGAAAGGGGGAACCTGATGGTCGACGTATGCAGATGTCGTCTTTAGTTGGACACGTCGAAAATGGCATGCTCCTATCGACATATAATAAATGTCGTATATGAAAATATTAAAATCGATGTATGCAAATTATATACGTCGAATTTTCTATATTTTGTTGTAGTGATGTCGTATTCGAATTTCTCTCCATCTGTTTCCAACTTGTAAAAGTTTGTCTTATGGTAAATATGTTTGTGTTTTCAGCAAATGGTTATAAGATATGAGTGAGCTTTTATTACGTTTCATTGGTATTGAATACATTTAAGATTTTACTTCAATCGTTGTTTCATTAATTGAAGGTTAATAGTGCTATAGATAGGACGGTACACTGCTAAGGAGAGTATATAAGTATAAAAATCTGATGAAATCCATAATCCAATGGATTTGATTGGATTTACGTATTTGATATATTGGATTGGATTAAAAAAAGTAAAATCTATTAATGTTCGATTGAACACAGATTAAGCTAAAATCATATCTAATCCAGTCTATGCGCAGTCTTATTTAGCATGGCATTCCTTGTGAATCCAAAAAAGTATTTATACACGATGATTGTTAAAGGATGAATTATGCAACTATAACTTAGTTTTTGGTATACTATTTAAGTAATCTTTGCATTAACCCGGCCCAAGGGTTTCCCATTTTGTATATAAGAGAATCTTAGGTTTTACAGTAAATGAGTCGTTTATTTTCTCTAACATGGTATCTATATATTGTAGCACACCAAACATAGTGCCACATTTAATAATCACAAAGTGTGGTGGTAGCATATAAGTAGTGGAACTTGCTACTAGTCGACTTGGGCTTGAGCATTTTTAGGTGTGGTTGAGGGCTCTAGTTGGGCACAAGTTCAATAGGTTGTTTGGACCAGTGGTCCATGATAACGGACCGAGTCTAGGATTCGGGATGTTACAAATGATGTCAGAGCATATTCCCTCTAATAGAAGAAAGGGCCACCCAAGAGGTGAAGCCACCCATGCCATAGAGTTAGGAGGAAAGGACTGCCCAAGAGATGAAGCTGCCACTATTGCTGGGAATAGGTCGTGGGACATTGCACAATGAGGATGTTGCAAATATAAGTAGAGATGATTGTAGCACCCCGAACATAATACCACATCTAGTAATCACAAAGTGTGGTAGTAGCTTATAAGTAGCAGAGGCTACTACTAGTGAACTTGGGCGTAAGTATTGTGACCTGTGGTCAAGGGCTCTGGTTGGACTCAAGCCCAACAAGTTGTATAGGTTAGTAATCCCCTATAATGTACCAGGTCTTGTGAACGAGACATTACATAAGGTATCTAAGCAAATTCTCTCTAATAGTGAAAACGGTTGCCCAAGAGGTGGAGCCACCCCTACCATAGAGTTACGGAAAAAGGGCTACCTAAGAGATGAAGTTGTCACTGTTACTAGGAATAGATCATCATTGCAAATATAAGTGGGGTGTTTGTAACACTGCAAACATAGTACCACATCTAGTAATTAGAAAGTGTGGTCGTAGGTTATAACTATTGGGGCCTACTACTAATCAACTTGGGCTTAAGTATTATAGGATGTGGTTGAGGGCTCCAGTTGGGCCCAAGCCCAAAAGGTTGTCTGGTCCAGTAATCTCCAATAATGGACCGGGCATGAGGCATGGGACGTTACAGTATCAAAACATCAATACTAAACATTTGGCTTAATATCTGTCTAAATCATCTCATCCACAAAAATCTTTAGCAGTCAATCATGGTCTCGTACACGAGTTTACATACAGTTTCCAAGGGCCATATTAGGGATGAAAACGAATATATTCTTATCCATATACGATTTGTCATTGTATTCATTTTATGTAGATTTCTCGTACACGTATTCGTTTTAAAGTGAATGCAGATCTGGATATAATTTTGACATTGGAGACTATTCGTATTCATATTTTAAGTATCCATTTTAGTACATAGATATAATCGTATATTTACGTATAATCATGTGTTATAAAATTTTATGATTACATTCACTGTTGTTGTTGACATAATTGTTATTAAAATGAATATATTTAGTATCTCTAGTTTATATGTAAACCATCCTATACATGTATACTTTAATTAATCTATAAAATATTTCTCTTATTATTCGTATCCGTTTAGATTCGCATTCATTTTTTAGGATATTGTAACATATTTTTCACACCCGTCAATATTCGTGTCCGCATTCATATTCATATGTTAAAATGGATAAGGGCATGGTTATACTTATATTCATATCTGTACCGACCGTTTTCATCATACAACCCAACCTTCATGCTTTCTTGAGGTCCATGCATGTCATCGCATGTATCCTACCAAGGCCTGCACATGGTTACACTCTATGAGGTAAATGGTCGATGCTTCAATATATGGTTGCGTTAACTCTATATTGATGTCAAAAGATTGAAAAAATCATTTTTATACATGTATAAATGATGGGAGGATTGTGACTTAGACTGTGCTTGGATTAGTCATGTAATATGTATCATATACTATTTTTAATCTTATTACTTAGTTCATACTTATGTATTTGGTTATCAATTCATATGTATTTTTATTAGGTTTATACAAGTTTTTAAGTATTTTATGCCATCTATTTCATGTATACTTTTTAGATTTTATACATAGAGCTTTAGTTTTTATTAATTTTGATATTTTATATTGTATATCGGATTTAACCATTTTTTTTGTTATCAAAATTGGTTTTATATTATGTTTAAGGTTTTGTATTTTTCAAAGAAGCGAGATAATATTGCAATTTTAAGTAAAAATATTGTTTGCATTAGTACTTAATGTAAATTTTCAAGTTTTTGTCTTTTTACTTTTTTATTGATTTTTGTTTTAAAATGGGATTACTGTATTATAACGATTTTAAACGTAAACAAAATCACATGATATCATGTTCATCACATAATTTTATATTGTTATTATGTTATTAAAGTTACTTTATATGACTTTTATCTTTCGTGTTTAAGTTTATATGTAACTAAATTATTAAGCTTTGTACATTTATTTAGAATGATGTGCTTATTACCTTTGAATAAAATGTAAATGCTTAATAGTATGCAAAATAAAGAGCTTATGACTTTCATTCTATTTTTGATTTGATAGAATATTTTTTTTGATAATATGTTATATTGTGTTTTTAAATAAAATACACGATTGATAGCTAATTTCACTAAAATTATATGTCTTAGAGTGATTAAATGGATTTTTTGGGTTGCTTTTATAATTTTAAGACATTTTCTATTTAACTCGATAATCAGAAATAGATTTTGTGTTTTTTTTATTTTTTTATTTGTAAATAAAGAAAACAAAAGGTACGTGTTTTAAAAGAAGGTAGAAATATTAATTTAAAGTTTGCATTGCATGGGTTTTTATGCATGAACTCGAGACATCTACTCATTTTGAAATTTTCTACATAATTATTATAGAAAGTGCAATAAAATTAGGAAGTAAAATAAAATGTGAAAACAAACGGAACATTATTGGAATTTGAGATTATTTAATCGTAGTGTTCTTTTGAATATATCGAAAGTGATGTCCGAGTGGTGAGTTTTAGAAATGTTTAAAAGTTAATGTATAATGGTGCAAATATACCATTCTCCTCGCTCAATCGATCGGGACCCATAGATGGGGATTAAATTCAATTTGATGTACTAAATCCTCTTATGGTCTATGCCATGTATCATTAATGCTTGGTTCCATCTTTTAAGCTTTATAAGAGGATTTGGATTTACATAGACCGATCCATAGATTATCGTTGGATTCATATTACCTGACATCAAAGAAGAGTTCGACCCAATGCTTTATTTCTATCCTACTTGATCCCGGTTTGATATTAGAAGTATATTGATTGTTCCCCAATAACCGAATACTTTTTTGCACAATCAAGTAACCTTATTTCATATGAATCAAAGTTACCCGAATCCCTTTCAAAGCTCTTCAATACATCCTTTATAGAAGGGATTTTTACCCGGCAGACCCTATAATCTTTGTCAATTACCTCTACGACCTTTGAAACATCCTAATTCCTTCCCCAACCATATAAACTTGCTCCGTCTTACCCCACGAACCCTACCGTTAAATTGACACATCAAGAGTTAACTTCCTTGAGTTAAAACAAAGTTAATCTAACCAATCTGGATCGGACGGCTAGAATTAACCAAGAGAAGAACCCTCCTTTCTCAACAGCAATGCCTGGCATGACGTTGCTGTTCGACCTGGGGTAGACGAGGGGAGGGGGCGATTCTCGACCTGGAGGAGGAGGTGGGCATCCAGGCGGCGGGTGGTTCGGGGGGAGGGGGGGGATGCTGGAGGAGGTGCGAGGATGGAAGAGGTTAACATGGGTCAAGGGTCGACGGAGGTGGCCTGGGCTGGAGGGAGGGCTTCAAGCAGCGGGTCGGGGGGTTCGAGCGGGGGGCTTCGATCGAGCAAAGGAGGCATGGGGCTTCGAGAGAGGCGGCGGGGGTGCGGGGGTTTCGAGCTGGGGGAGGGGAGGGCTTCGACTCGAGCCGAGGGGGGTGATTCGAGCGACAGGGGTGCGGGGGCTACGATCGGGGGCGGCGGGGGTCTGGAGCCAGGGGCGGCGGGTGTGTGGAGCGGGGGGTGGGTGGTGGCAGGGGTGCGGAGCCGGGGGGGTGATTCGAGCAGCGGGGGTGCAGGGGCTACGATCGGGGGCGGCAGAGGTGTGGAGCCAGGGGCGGCGGGGGTGTGGAGCCGGGGGGTGGGGGCGGCAGGGGTGCGGAACCGAGGGGTGATTCGAGTGGCGGGGGTGCGGGGGCTACGATCGGGGGCGACAGAGGTGTGGAGCCGGGGGGTGGGGGGCGGCAGGGGTGTGGAGCCGGGGGGTGAGGGCGGCAGGGGTGCGGAGCCAGGGGGAGTTCGATCGAGCAGAAGGAGGGGGGCTTCGACAGAGTCGGCGGAGGTGCAGGGGCATCGAGCGGCAGGGGTGCGGGGGCTTCGAGCAGCGGGGGTGTGGGGGCTACGAAGAAGCAAATCTGGAGGGAGAAGGTGTGGTGGACCAGCCTTGGCAAGATGTTACTGACGAGCCTGGGCGATGCGTGGTGCGAGGGCGATGTCCTGGTGCTGCTGCGACGGAACTAGAGGGCAGAAGTCAGTGAGGTGGAGGGAAAACTTGAGGGCGGAGGTTGGGGAGATGGATGGCATGGCAGAGGACCTGGAGGTGAAGGGTGAGGGCGGAGGTCGGGAATGAGGAGGTCGAGGGCGGAGGCCGGAGACGAGGGCGAGGACGATGGAGGTAGGTGGTGGGTGCGGGGGAAAAGGAGGAGGGTGAGAGAGAATGGCATTCAACGTAAATTCGATAAATAAAATAGGCATAAAATAAAAGAATGTAACGGAATTCGGTTAGTTTTAACAGATAAATGGATGGGGGTTAACCACAGGGTTTATAGGGTAGGGGTTAGCAAGTTTACAGGGTTGAGGGAAGAATTAGGATGTTCCAAAGGTCGTAGAGGTAATTGACAAAGATTATAGGTTCCGCCGGGTAAAAATCCCTTTATAGAATAGCAATCACATGAGAGTAAAATAAGTGTAGCCAGTTTCTTATATGCTACTTAATGATATTGGCAAGCAGTGAAAGAACTCCAAGGATAGATTCATGCAGAACTGTAAGATAACAAACATCAAATTGATATGAAAACGATTCTTGTATGGAAACTAAGTTTTTTTTTAGAATGGAATTGATGAAGCGTCAATCGCAATGCGATCGAATAAATCAGATCTTTGAAGATGAAAGTATGTCTCCAACAAGCATAGAAAACAAGTGGAGGTAAGAATGAGTCAAAACCTAGATTGAGAGATAGATATTAAGGTTGTATTTCCAGTTGTAACAAGCGAGTCGATGATCATAATGAAGAGGACACACATAATGAAACCTACAATTACATGTTGATGAACGTAAAATTCGCCTCGATAATAATGATGAATTAAGTCGTAGTACAGGAGGCGAATTTTGTTCAGCAAAAACCACAGTCTTTGAATGCTGTGGAATATTTATACTTGGTAAGTGTACCAAGGTCGAACACAGGGATACAGCTGCTTAATTATAGCTTTTGAATTTTGATTCATGAAGTTCAATGTCAATTAATCTCAATTTCAGGTCCAAATGCAAATTATGATGCACTATGATATTTTCAAGGCAATGCAAAGGGATGTTATGATGCATGTATTTTTATTGGTTTTTATGCAAGTTAAGAGATGCATGTGCGAATATGCAAGAGAAATTATACACAGATTAAATACTACAATTATACCCTTAAAAATTATGAGCAGCGTGAGAAAACTGAAACTAGTGTCAATTTAATCGCAACAATAAAGAGTGTCATCAAATTCAAGCAAGGCAAGGAGGGCAGGGTCCATTTGCCACATAAAAATTCACTTTAATTAAACAAGAGCAAATAAGACAATTAAACATGCTAGAATGTAGAGAACAAAACAAGGATCAAAACGACACTAAAATCATGCAATTTGGACCTACGATGCTCAAGTTATGCTAAAAACAGTGCAAGGGCATAAATGTAATAAAAATGCAAGAAAAATAAAGGATAAATATTGCATTTAGGTCCCTGGAGGGACCTAAATGCAAATAGGAAAAACCGCCTGGGCCTGGATGATATTTTCCCATATGCGCGGGGGCCTTATTGAAAATCTTCAAAACTTGGAGCGCCTCCCTGTAATTTACCCAAGCACGCACGTGGGGGCACGTGCCTGGGGACCTGAATGTAATTAGCGTATCTTTTCGGGTCTATCTTGCAATTTGCCCAGGCCTCACGTGTGAGGCACGTGAAGGCCCAGGCTCGGGAGGGCCATCAGCTTCGGACCACGTGGCACTGTCTGGTAGTACGGCTTGAGGCTCGGTCCACCCGAGCCTATAGATTCAGATTGGAGGCTCGGGTGGAGTCTTGAGTCGCCACGTGGCATTATCCAGGCCGTCCGATCAAATCGATCGGACGGTATCTGCTTCGTCTTCCTCCGCCGTGGCCTACCGGAGGAGGCGGGGATCCGGTGGGCTGCTGATAGCTCCGCCTCGCCTCGCAAGGTCGAATGATGGTCGATGAAGCTCACTGGAGGCAAGGCGAGGGTCCTGGAGATGAGGCGGCGCTCCGATGCTATCTGGAGCTGCTTGGCGAGGCACGGTCGTCGGAGGAGAGGATCTTGAAGGTGCTCCGACAGGAAGTCCGGCGATTGAAGATATCTGCATTGGTTAGTTATAGCCGAAGCATGTGCTTGTGTTTTGTGAAGTGCGTGAAGTGAGGTGGGAGCCGTCGGAGGTGGAGAAGGTGGTGGCTCGGTGGAGTCCTCCGCCGTGAAGGCGGAGAAGATGGAGTCGGAGTGCGGTGGGGTTCTGACGGAAGGAGATGGAAGGGCGATGGCGGCTGATGGCTGGTGAGGCTATGGAGATGGTTGGACGGAGGTGGGGCTGATTGTAGGGAGCGCGATAAATATGAAAATATATAAGAAAAAGAAGGGGCAGAGAAACCTCATCGGGGAGGGGAACCCGGTGGCGGAGAGGCTTGTGCTGAACCTCGAGAAGGTTCGGGGATCATCGCCCAGTCTGGTCAGCCGTACCAGAGAGCTTGAAGGTGGTCGGAGACACACCGATACGCGGCGGAAGCGACGCGGGTCGACACCAGGCTAGACCCATCTCGGCCTCGACTTTCAGCCCCTCCGCTGTCACCGGAGGGGCGGAGGAGACTAGGGCATAGCCCCAAAATGGTGGACGATGAACTCCGGTGGCTGTGGAGGGCGATTTATAGGTGGAAGAGTTTGACGGTTACGTGGGTAGGAGGGAGGTTTCACGTGGGGGTTTAATGGCGATGGAGGTTATGTCAGTGCATGGTGGTTGCTGCGCGAGGATGGCGGACGAACGGAGAAGGGATTGGTGGCGTTACGTCGAGGGGGTGGTGGTTGAGGCGTCGGCTACAAATGGAAGGGGGTGATGGGTTTACGTATCGTAACGTCTGGAGGGGGGTGCGGCCGGAGGAAGGAGACGACGGAGGACCGTTGGATCTGACGATCCAACGGCTGGATGATGGCGCGAAGGGATGGTTTGGATTAGATCCATCAGGCTGATTAGACGGTTGATTGGAATGAGGCGACGTGGAGACTTAAGGGGCGTAAGATGGGCTCGTGATCAAACGGTGGAAATTGGAGGGAGACGTGGCGCGATGAGGGGTGTCGGATAGAGGGTAGGATCGGAGGGCTGAGAAATAGGCGGGAGCGGATGGTTGGGATTGGATCTCAGGAGAGATCTGACGGCTGTGAGATAGAGCGCGGGTGGACGGTGCGGATGGGGGCTAGGATGGTGCGATCCAACGGCCCAGATTGGGCGCCAGGTGGCGGGAAGGGAAGCGGGCCACGTGGGCGGCCCAGAGGGCGCCACGTGGCCCAATCAGAATAATTCAAAAGTAAAAACAAAGAAAAATAGAAAAGAAATAGTTAGAGGCCGAATTTGGAAAAAGTCAAAACATGAAAGTTGCTCGTCTCGACGAGATCTACAACTTTCATGTTGGTCAAAAAGCCAAAAGAGGTCATCTGTACAAAAGCTATTTTTGGGGGTATTTTTAAGAGGATAAAAACACCGATTTTGAGGTTTTTAGTTGTTTTTGTATTTTTTAGTCTTTTTAAGGGTCAGTGATTTATAGACAACTTATCTACCTAATTTTTAGGGGTTTTTGAGTTATAAAATAATTACATAAAAATAAGGGCAATTAAATACACAATAATTAAGGGTTAAATATAGACAATATAGCACATGATAAAAATAGAGTTTTAGAGGTGATTTTTATTGGTTTGTTTAAGCAGGGATTTTAATAAGAAGTTTTTAGCATGATGAATACGAGATTCATCACATGTATGCAAACGTTTTTACTTATCGCTGCTATGAAAGTACACAAGAAACAAGATTTTCCCTGGGGCGATCACCGCTGAGTGTTTCCCTCTTGTTTGACTTTAAAAAAACAAGATTTTCATTGAAATTTATACATCAAATATGCTTGGTGTGCACGAGGAAGTTCGAGGTTCAAACACGTGGACACGTTAATTTATAGTAATTTTCGATGATATTTCGTTATATTTTTGGACTCTATGACTCATGGTGACTTGAATTTTTATTTTTCATACATGACCTTGAGATGGAGTGAGACCTACACGGTGGGTTGTACTGAGTCATTTTAGAACTTCATTTCTTTTTTTGTTTTTTTGTGTATTATTAATGATTTTTTCGAGTTTTTTGGAGTCTCTTTTGTAATTTACACAAACTAGATACCTAAAAGAAAAATAAAATTAATAAAAGTGGACCTAAAGGTACCCGTGAAAATCAAACTGGAGATAGGTGATATTTATACAAAGAACCAAATAAAGAATTTGAGATTAATAAATATTGAAAGTATCTATTTCTGGTTTAACAAATATGTGATATAGATGATGTGATTTTCACAAACGATATAATACAGAAAGTGGAAACTTGTAGATAAATTCGGTTGCTAATAAAGACGACATTTAGGCAAAATTGCAAGTAGGCCCAAATAGGCTTAAAACGTGTAAAGGACTTCTTTTTTTTAGTTTGGTTTTAAGGGTCAGTTAGCATGGCATGGTTATACTCATGACTAAGCTTAGTAATTGAGCTGAATATGTTTGTATTTGATTAGAGTTCATTCAGCAGTAGCTCGAAAAATATTCATTTATTTCTATTTGATCTGGACATGAACATCAAATTTTAGTTCAATGGGTTAACGAACACAACATGAGCGTAAGATATGTTCATTCAATAAATATTCGAGCTCAATGATAGACATACATGAGTGTATGTACATATAATTTTATACATATAAGCATGTAAGAGGTTTTGTTGTTTATATTATAGTTGAAAGTTATTTATATGCAAAATAAAAAGAATAATGGATAAAAACTTCTTTTTAATTCAATCATTTATTTGGTGTTATAAATGCTTATTGAACTTGCAAGCTTATTACCAAACTTCAGTTTCAAACTAATTTCAAATGTGGTCATTTTAACAATTGAAACAAGTCATTGCAAAATAATATTGAACATATCTCAAAATATTAGTTTTTTTCCATACAAACTTGAACTTGAACATATATTACAAAACCTGTATAAAATTGAAATTAAACTTCTAACTTTATTTTTGACAAAGCTCAAACATAGGTTTATCTATTAATTTTGGATCGATTAGTAGTTGCACTTAAGGCTGTCAGAAAATTCTCAGGTTCGACATTCGTTCAGATTTGACTCGCTAAAAGTTCGATTTATATTCGATTCGAAAATAAAGGAACCGAACATGAACATGAGTTTGGGCTCGATTAAATAAACGAACCGAACCTCAAAAACATAGGTTCGCACAGGTTCGGTTCGTTAAAAGTTTGATTATATACACACATACATACATAAAAGTATATATACATACATATTGTGTATATATATATATAACGAAAAAATACATTCTATATTAACTTAAGGGCTACTCACTTGTTTTTCCAAACACATCCCGTCATCCACTCCCTATGTCCCTATTCCCGAAACCCCACAAAACCCTCCCCTGCAGCTGCGGTTTTTCCCTTTGAACTGAAATGTCCGCACAACATTTATTCTTAAACGAATCTTTAACGAGCCGAACCGAACCTTTACGAACCTTACCAGTGCCGAACCGAACCTAATTACAATTTTCATTTTATCGAGCCGAACGGAGCCCGAGTCTGAAAGCATGCCAAACGAACAAACCGAGCCTGAGTTGGTTCGCTCAGGTTCGGCTCGTTTACACCCCTAGTTGTACTTACTTGGAAGTTCGGTAAGTAGTGATGACATGTGGCAATGATATGGGCATTTATAGCACCAAAGGGATCCGATGAAGTGCTAGTGTTGGTTATATTGGAAGGAATGAGGATCAAGGCAAGAGCTTGCTAACTTGATTCAACACTGATGGAGACCGGAGGCCAGTGTAGTTATACATCCACGTGGATGAAATTAGATTGGATTTTATCATAATTCATGTTCAATCCAACATTGACGGATTTTAAGATTTTTCCCGTCCAAGTCTCAAAATTTTTAATTCAATCACTATGACAAGATTGGTCATAGTCGACGGTTGGCAAACGTCCGGTACATGGGTAGAAACCGTCGGCGATGACATGAATATAACCGACTGCCAGCGTTTCATCCATCAACATAAATATTACCGACGATTGCACAACCACTCTCACACAGCTCATCACCAGCAGTCCAGTGGTTCTCCAATCGTCGAGGATAACCCAACATCGACGGATATGTCGATGCCGGCACACGTTATCACCGGCATTTAACCAACCGTCCATGATTACCTAACAATAGTAGATATGAGGACGTCGGCATACGTTATAAGTGGCGTTTAGCCGATTGCTGCTGATTACTTAACAGCGATGGCTGGCTAACTGCCAGTGTTTATGGAGTTGCCTTGACGGTTCTCTTCGGCTGTCACAGTTGACGTATCATCGACATATTACTTGTCAGCTTTACAACAGCCAGGAAAACTTCTCAATAATTTAAAAAAAATAAAAATTGGATTCGGATCCAATATCCGAATTTGATTTCATTTTCTAATAAATATAAAATACGAATTTAACAAAATTACATTTAAGATATGCAATATTAGAATTACTAAAATTTTAATAAATAAAAAATTGCAATATTGAACCTCCAGCGTAGGGTGGAGCATTGGGTCGGGCAGGTCCGGACCCGACCCGCAAAAGCCCGGCCCGACTCGAACTCGACCTACAAATGGGCCGGGCTCGGGCCCTCATATTTCAAAAATTTCATGTTCGGATCCGGCCGGGCCCGAACTCGAAGTACAAATGGGCCGGACCCGGGCCCTCGTATTTCAAAATATCATATTCGAACCAAATTAAGGAACAAGGATTTACAATCACAATACGTCCAATAATTCCTTCTTCCATGAATAGTAACATTATACCATAACAATACATCCAATATTCATGTGTTATGGATCAATTATATCCATAACAATAAATTGGAATCAAAGTGCAACTTCATGGAGTCAAATTAGGTGCGGGCTGAGCCCGGCCCGAACCCGAGCCCATTCCAGCGGGCCTTAGTCAGGCCCGGGTCCTCGATTTGCTAAAAAAGCGGGCCTCAACCCGGCCCAAGGCCCATGGAAAATTGATGGGCTCGGGGCGGGCTTTCTCGGGTTGGGCCGGGTCGAGCTCAATGCTCCACCCTACTCCATCGTCCAGAGGCGGTGGATCATCTAAAGGATGAAAGGGGAAGAATTGTTGATGTAGGAGGTTCTCAACCTATCGGATTCATAAGTATGCGAGCAAGCATTTGTTGAGTCTTCTTGCTCTCCTCAGTGTTCCTATCAATTGTTTATTTAAAATTCAAAATGACATTTTTCACCTCATCCAATGAACTAATTCCTAACCCGTCTTACCCACGTATCAATTAGTCATGTTCGTTACAGCACCTCCACAACAAAAACAACCAAGATGTTCTTTGGAAAAGACAAATAAGAATTCTTCTTTTGATATCATCAGAGGAGTCGGGGCACCATTACCATCTGTTACTTGCATCGACTAAACCTGTTGAGTCATCTCCTCCTATTTTTTAAGTTAAAGAAACCAGTGAATAAAATATATCATAAATTATAAATAATAAACCAAAAAACTTGTGTGTGCTTTTTCATATATCTCGTGACATCATACACAAGAACCGTCAGCCCCACTCTTCTTCTTCAAGAGTTCAAAGGTCACGACATGGTCATGAATTTCATTCCCATGTTTCCGAATCTATTTAACAAATTCATTGTAGTTTTTTTATATTATAAATGATAATTATGATAATTAATAGTGATATTTTTTAATATTATATAGAACAATTATGGTAATTAAATATAACTCAACTAAGCTTCATCTAGTCAGTTACTGATAGTTGTCGACAACCATAAGCATGAATCCTACAGAAAAGAAAATACAAATGTAAGCACAAATGCAATTTAGGACATGCAACCAAGGAAGCTCAAAACATTTAAAGGATACCTGATTATAGCCATGGAAGCATAAGCACAATCTTACATAAATACACCATAGCACTGACTACAATTCCACAACCATAATAGACCCCACAACAACAACAGCCACAACAGACCTCACAACAACCACAACCACCAGCCACAGCCACCACAATGGACTCAATAACCCCAGTCAAAGCCCCCACCCACAGCCACCGCAGACCCCACTACCCCCACCCATAACCCCACCCACAACAACTACAGGCCAACCCCCACCTACAGCCCACCCACAACCACCACATAGAGCATAGACCACCACCAATGGTACCCACACCCGCCCCACCAACAAACCCCCACTACATACCCCGCAGATAGCCATCACCACAACCCCTACCATAAACACAACAAAGCCTGCAACAACCATAGTCATCACCCTCAATCACCACAACTACAACAGACCCCACAGTCCTATTCAAAGCTACTAACAACAGGCCCACAGACCCCACATCCCTATTCACAACCACCACAGCTCCATCCACAGCCACCAAAGACCCCACAACCCCTACCCATAGCCCCACCCACAACAACCACAGACCAACCCCACCGACAACCCCACCAAAAACCACCACATACAGTACAAACCACCACCAATGGCACCTACACCTGCCCCACCAACAACCCCTACCACAGACCCCATGAACACCCACCACAAACCCCCAACACCCACATACAATCATTCCCGCTAACACCACACCTCACAACAACTAGCTTCATGCACAATCCTTGTACACATGAAACATCTCCACCGCTTATAAAACAACATTCCCACCACCCACAGTCACAGTCCCCATTCGCATATCAATACCCCCACCGCTAATAGAAGAACATCCCAATCGACACTCATAGCTCTCAATAACAGAATAACAATCCCTCTACTCACATACCCCGCTCACCATCCACCACCCCTACACCCCATCAGCTCACACAATGACACCACCCCCTCCCCCTCACAGCCCCATCTCACCAAACCACCACCCCACACAATGTCATCACCTCTATCCCTTACATCCCCTATTATAGACCACCAATCGAAATTATAAAGAAAACAATAATGATGAAACTATAAAGAAACAAAATGCAATGTTTGTAAGGCTAAGCAAGATGAGTTTGTGCCATATACACAATAATGATAAACATGATTTTTTTCAAAATGTAAATAAAAAATAATTATATAAATACTTGGACCCACACAATGTTGGGAGAGCTCGAGATACGAGCTCCAGACATGTTCTCCAAGAGAGGAGGAGCACCCGCGATAATAGCACGTGTGAGAGGATCCCACAATGGGAGGAGGGGAGAGGAGGGCGTCGGTGCTCGAGCGACGGGAGAAGGGGAGAGAGGAGGAGGGGCTCAGGTACAGGGGAAGGGAAGTGGAGTATATATTTGTGATTCATCACTCTACAACAACAACAACAACAACAAAGTCTTTTCCAACATTAAATAGGGTCGGCTACATGAATTCTTTGCCTCCATTCAGATGTATCTTGGGTCATTCTCGGGCTTAGATCCAAAAAACTAAGATCCCTTTGTATAGTCTCATTCCAACACTTCTTGGGCCTTCCTTAGTCTCTTTTAGCCGTCTCAACATTCCAAAACTCGCATCTTCTCATAAGTGCATCATCTAGCCTCCTTTGTAAATGGTCAAACCACCTTAAACGATTTTCTCGCATCTTATCCTCGATCGGAGCTACACCAACTTTCCGTCTGATGACATCATTCCGAATCCGATCTTTACGTGTGTCCACACATCCACCTTAGCATTTTCATTTCCGTTACTACCATTTTATGCACATGTCTATGGTTCACACTCCAACATTCAGATCCATAGAGCATAACAGGTCTCACAGTTGCTTTGTAAAACTTTCCTTTGATTTTCAAAGAAATTTTCTTATCATAGAGAACAGTAGAGGCTCCTCTCCACTTCAGCCAACCTGCATTTATTCTATTTGTAACATCTCCATCAATTTCCCCATCATATTGCAAAATAGATCCCAAGTATCTAAAAGAATATCTCTTCTGATTGTTATCATCACCAATCTTAACCCTGATTCCTTCACCATTGCTTCCATCAAAAGTACACTCCATATATTCAATCTAAGCCCTACTTATACGAAAGCATTTAGTCTTCAATGCATGCCTCCAGACTTTAAGCTCCTCATTTACTCCATCTCTAATATCATCAATCAATACAATATCATCAGCGAATAACATACACCAAGGTATCTCATCCAAAGTGTGACTTGTCAACTCGTCCATAATCAAAGTAAAAAGGAATGGACTCAAAGCTGAACATTGATGCAGACCAATGTTGATGTCAAAATAGTCAGTCTTCCTGGACTATATCCTTACACAATATGAAGCCCTATCATACATATCTTTTATGAAGTTAATGTATAGGACAAGTATTTGTCTCTTCTCCAAAACTCTCCACAATATCTCCCGTGGGACAGAATCATAAGCCTTCTCTAAATAAATAAAAATCATTTGGAGGTTCTTCCTTTTAGCTCTGTAAATCTCCATTGTTCTCTCAACAAGTGGATGGCTTCCATAGTTGAGCAACCTGATATGAATCTGAATTGGTTTTACTTTACTTTACAAACTTGCCTCAACTTTCTTTCGATCGCACGTTCCCAAATTTTCATAGTATGACTCATCAGCTTGATACCTCTGTAATTTGAACAATTTTGAATGTTTCATTTGTTCTTATAAAGAGGCACCACGATGCTTCTCCTCCGTTCTTCAAGTATTTTCTTGCTTCGCCAAATAACATTGAATAAATTTGTAAGCAAAGTAAAACCACACTCACCTAAAACTCTTCAAACTTCTATAGGAATATAAACAAGTCCTACACCTTTCCCATGTCTCATAATCTTCAAAGCCTCCTCTACTTTCTTCCTGTGTATTCGTCTATAGCTTGCACGATTCAAGTATCTTTCACTACTATTAGATTTTTCCAAAGTGATCTCTTTATTTCCTTCCCCATTGAGAAACTTATGGAACTATTGCTTCCATCTAGTCTCTATATCCTTCTGAGCAACAAGCATGTGACTTTCCTCATCCTTAATGCATATCACTTGAGAAAGATCTTTGGTCTTTCTTTCTCTTGCTTTAGCCAGCCTGAATATATCCGTCTGGCCCTCCTCAGAGTCAAGATTTTTGTACAAAATTTCATAAGCTTTTAACTTAGCTTCGCTTACCGCCTTCTTTGCTTCCTTCTTCGCTATTTTGTAGTTTGTGATGGTTTGATCTGTTATATCCTTAAACATAGCTTTAAAGAAAGCTCTTTTAATTCTGAGCTTCTCTTGCACCAATTCATTCCACCACCAAGCCTCCTTTTGGCCTGGAGCTCATTCCTTTGACTCTCCTAGTATTTCTTTGGCTACCCTTCGGATACAAGATACTACCGCCTCCCATATCTCATTTGCACTTCCGTTACAATCCCGAGATAAGTCTTCTAAAACCTTCTCCCTGAAGCTTGATTGCTTCACTTTAAGATTCCATCATCTAGTTCTAGTGATCTTGGAAACCCTCCTTTTCTTTATAGCCCTTTTATTTGCACATCTATGACTAATACACGATGTTAGATGGTCAGGCTCTCTCTTGGGATTACTTTGTAGTCTTTGCAAACACTTAATCTCTTCTTCTCAACACAAAGTAATCTATACTAGTCATGCCACTCTTATAAGTAATTAAATGCTCCTCCCTCTTCCTAAAGAGAGTATTTGCAACGAAAAGATCATAAGTTGTTACAAAATCCAAAATCACTTTTCCCTCTTCATTTCTATCCCTGAAGCCATGTCCTCTATGAACACTAGCATACCCTGAAGCATCCTTTCCCACATGTTCATTAAGATCTACACCTAGGCAAATCATCTCTCTTTGTGGGATTCCTTGCATAATCTTATCTGAATCCTTTCAAAAAGCTTGTTTAATCCTATCATATAAACCAAATTGTGGAGCATAAACTGAGATGATATTCAAAATTTCTTCTTCGAACACCACTTTTAGCAAAATAATCCAATCCCCAAATCTTTGCACCTCAAGTACACAATCCTTCAAATCATGATGCACAACCACTCCAATATCATTTCTGCCCTTATATTTACCTGAATACCAAAGTTTAAAGCTAATCTTGTCGATCACCCTTGCTATCTCTCCAACCCATTTTGTTTCTTGTAGACATAATATATGAATCTTCCTTCTTTCCATCGTATGAACTATCTCCATCGATTTGCCAGTCAAAGTGCCAATATCCCAACTACCTATCTGCAACTTCCTTTGCACCCTCATTTGGACTGACTTTTTTATCCATATGCGTCCATCATGCGAGAACCCTTACAAATTTTGGACTGCATTCGGGCGGCGATGCAGCAGAAGTGGCTTATTTACTCGCATGTGTTCCTCATGCGAGAACCCTTGCAAATTTTAAATTACATCCAGGCAGCGATGTAGCGGCCCTTGCCAACTTCTCATTGCATTTAGGCGATGCAGCACGTCGCAAGTAGGGAATGCCCCAATAGAATCTATATGTTTACTTAAATCCATGTTTAAAAGAATCTGAACATATTTGAGATAAATTCCTAAATACTGTTATTAAAAAGGCACTATTTAGGAATTCTTCCAAACATTTTCAAGACAAAATGCCTAAATAGTGTTCTTAAAAGAACACTATTACTATTAAGGAAATTATCTCTCCTTTGTTGGTCGTTGGCTACCTAACGTGCAACCCTCCATAATTTACTCAGGTTTGGGACCGGCCAGGGCTGAAATTTATGATTCATCACTATAATTAGATGAAAACAAAGCTACGTCTCGAGTAATTAGATGCATTCATATGTTTATATCTCAAAGTTAACATTCATGCACTTATAAATAATTTGCATAAATTTGCATTTCATTCTGCATTCATGTCCACTTGTAAATATTCACCAAACCTCACCCGTTTTTTGTTATCTCATCCTAACTCTAAATGTAATAAAACTAACTTCATTATGTACACATCACTAACATTGATCATCAAAAAATCTTAAAAAATTAATAAACTAACTTCTATATTTATGAAATAAGCCGAAACCCTAATTCCAGAATAGAAAGATGTAAAATTTGATATCTCTCACATACAATATCCCAATTTCGCTCTACTCACTTTTGAATTAATGCACACTAAGTTATCTACAAATCAAGACCATATTCAAAGGAATAGGAGTTAATTTGTGATATTTGGATTTTGGGACCAAACTGTATGGTGTATGTATTTACTAATCTTTGACATGTTATTTCATGTACATATGTAACTCTTTTTTTATTTTTTATTTCTTTATTTCATCTCATTTTTTAACTAATTACATATAATTAAAATAAAAAATAGAAAAGTAAAGAAAATAGAAATTCTAACTTGAGCTCACTGACCTAAATCACATGTATATAATTCACATCATTCATTTATTCCGATCTCTTCTTAACTCCTAAAAATTCAAAAAAAAATAAAGTTGTGTCCATTACATTATTCTGCATCATGTTTGATTTTTGCATGCATCTACTGTCCACAAAAAACCAAATAAAAATACAAAATAAAAAAATGATATTTATATACGTAAAATATCATCAAAAAAGTTCATATATTACATTGTAAATTCCTTTCGCATTTGAGTCCTCCATGAACATTGTAGGATGCATTTACATCAACATTTTTCATTTAGGGTGTGTTTTCATTCGAGATCATTTGTTATGTTTTGGTTTAATTTTCATGCATTGGGCAACAAGTCAAAATCCATGTGTCCCCTTCTGACTGGAACCATCTCATCTTCACAGTCAAACCTGCTTGCCCTTAGTCAATCCCTTTTGTTCGTAGCACACCCAATCTGGGTCGTTATATCGATCATGATCCAATGACCATCCTCTCACCCGCCTTCACCATACCCCCTCACATGCTTAGCACGTAACAGACTAAGCCGTTGGATCAAGCAGGATCCAACGGCTGTTTCACTTCATCTCCTTCCTCCCACCTCTGGCCAATTGCCTCTGCTCCGAGTCTCCAATCGTTCCTGATCCTCCCTCATCGATCTCCAACAGCCATAACCACCAGGTCCTCTCCCAGTGCCTGACATCTTATCTCCCCTTTTATTATCCCCAGATGGCTGAAAACCATCCCTCTCCTTAACCTATCGTGGGACCTCCAACTAACTCAATCCCTTTCAACTCCTTCTACAAATCAAGTCCATAATAATCGATACCTCCTACGACTCTATCCTCTACAATGTTCAATCATCTGAAACCAATCAAACCCAATCCCATGACTCCAGGAAACTAACCCCTTGCATCTTTCCTAGATATCTCCCCCTATTCAAACCTCTCTCCGACCACCTTCAATCCTTTATCCGCGCTCTGTCGCTACCGTGCTTTTAAATCAAGAGCGAGAGAGGGAGCTAAAGGCCAGATCTGTGATAACGATCCAGCCTCCTGAGAGGACCCATCTTTATGCGAGATCCAGATGAGATTACCATCCACTGTTGTTGTAACTTTCTTGGAAGTCGTTGAGCTTTGAAGGTCCCCGTTGTCTTCTGGTAGTGATGGACCAGAGTCGAGGCTATTCCTTCTCCAATCCCGGGTGAACTCCCAGGTATGTCTCCCTCTTCTTATTCTTATTCTTCTTCCTTGTTCTCTCCGAATTCTCTGATATATGTTGCCCATATCCTTCATCTATCATCTCACCATCCATCTTCTTCTTTGACCTGAATTGACCCAATCATCACCATCTCCACCATTCTCTCTCTCATTCTCATTCTACCTCCCGCAACCCTCCACCATCACATGCCCTTCACCCATCTATAATAGGAGCATTGCCATCACCTTCCTCTATTAGAGCCTAATGATGGAGCCGAGGCCTCCATCCCCGAGCGCCTCTTGCCTTTGTAGTTTCACATCAGAGCTCAGATATTCCAGGGATCAACCAAGGACCCTAGGATCACTGGAAGCCCAGAAGAGCATCATCAAAGGAGACGATGGTTGCAACCTCCCTTCTGCCTACAGATAACCTTCGATTTTTTCATTTGAGGGCCTTGACTTGGAGGATCCCTGACCATTGATTGAGTCCACGCATGCATCATCTCACCGTAAATTCATGCCCGAAATGCCACAGTCGGACCCAATGTAAATCAGATGGCTCTGATTCTCCATGCAAGCAACCACTGGACTAGAGCCTCGAGCTACTCTGAAGCACCAGAAGCCAGCAGACACGGCCACATGGAGCCTAACTATACAGACCTTATGCAAAACCCAATCATCACGTATGCCCAGCACGAGATCAGGGCAATTTGCAGCCCGATCCTCCGGACTCTTGGATATTCATGCAACCGAGGAGTAAATTATATAGGACCACACAAGTTTTCCTAAATTGCAAGTCAGTACCTGCAAAGGTCTATTTTGATACCATTTAATTTACTTCCCTTATATTTATGCCCATGGACTTAATTTCTCCATATATTGAGCATTTATTGCGCGATTTGTATGAACTTGGTACCATTTTGAAACTTATTTCATTATCCATCATATAGAACATTGAACCGTTATTTTGATGGTATTTGGCATAAATAAATTTGAGAAATTATTTGATTATTTTGAGCACATATATTCTCCGAAATTGGTTTTATTCCTCATAAACTTGTACGAATTTTGGGGCATTATCTTGTAATTAATTTGAGACTTAATTGATTATCTGTTTTGTGAAGTTAATTCATTCATCGAGGCTCGTGGATTAAATTGCTTGGCCTGCTTGACTTCTTGCACCATTTATCTTTGCATTTTTGCATTCATTCACGATCATTTAAAAATTTATAAAAAAGATACATTAATTTATTTATTCTCAAACATTATATTGCACTATTTTGTTGCATAAAAAATTACAAAAATTCGTGCATCATATTTACTTCAATTAAGTCCATCTCCTATTTCAAAAATCTATAAAATTTTGTATAATTAAAAATAACTATTAAAATCACTTCTTAGTAAACCTTAATTCTTAAATTGTTTTGAAAATTAATTTTAAACCCTCATATTACCTCTCTGAGTTTGAACGCGGGACTTGTCCAAGTAAAATAAATAATTTGACCATTGAAATTAATTTCATATTATTTTTAGTGTGATTTTGATAGATCGATTTCTCCCCAACAACAACGCAAATTCTCACAAATTAAGAAAGAAACGATTCGATGTCTGTCAAATGGCACTATGGTCGGGGAGGGTATACAATTTAGGGTAAATTTTTTGACAATTTAGCATTTAGATTTTCCACCTCTGGGTAGTCTGACCCTGGGTTTTTCTTATAATTATTTTCTCTATTTATTTTTCTTAATTTACTTATTTATTTTATTTTTTGTATTTATTCTTTGTGTATATCTTTCTAAAAGAAATCTCTTTTTCTTGTGAGGGATCAGATTGACTTGGAGCAACTTTTTCAGAAGCCAACACAACTTGAGAAGATTGGAAGCGAGTGATTCTGTGGACCGATCCTGTTGAGAAGAGATGATGAAATATTTTTATTTTTGGAGAGAGGTAGTGTTTTAGATTTGGTTTTTATTTATTTTCAAACAATTATTTTTGTCAATAATTTGTAATAACTGCTCATTTCCAGTGGTCTTCATTTGAAAATATATTTTGTGTGGATGAAGTAGTTTTAGGATTGCTTAGTGGATATTAGATATACTAGGCTTATTCTTGTGCTCATAGGACTAGGACCACACTTCATTGTTGATATACGCAGTATGTTGTATTTCTTATAGACAAATTAATTTGTTTTCTCACTCGTTAATATGAATTCATGTTCTAGATGTGGTTTCTCGTATATGCATTAGAAATATTTGCTTAGAGAAATTTAAATTATGTCTTACATCGCCATGTAGAATAAAAGGAAGCACTGTAAGTATTTCTAAACTCAGCACTCATCATCGTGTTTCCCGCTGCACGACTTTTTTTATTCTCCTTCAGTTTTCACTCATTTTGGATTTCAAGGAAATTGGAAATCTCGTGTATATGTGTTTTGATCTTCATCCAGATCAAGTAATAACCAAACTAAAACAAGGGGGCTGATAAAATAAGGCGATTGGAAATAATTGGAATAAAATTGAATATCATTGATTATGTGAAATCAACCCCATCCTTGTACACATGTACTTCTCCAAACTATGAGTGGGTGAGGACGTAGCCTTAAGGTTAGAGCCCAAAACACCGGACTTGCACCCCAAGTCTACATTTTCGACTCTTATGGATTTGGGAGCTACAAGCGCTCACCACTTACCATAGTGGACGTTTTCAGGTGTGTTCGTTTATTGCCTCCTTTAGGGGTGTGATATAACCTAGTCACTCCTTAGATAGAGAAATAGTAGAACCATATTTGAGCATCAGGGCGACATACCTATGTGTAATAGGTTCTCAGATTGTATTATCACCTAACTTAAAATTGAAAAGATAATCGAATGGACTTGTGTGGCCTTCATTGTGTGAAGTTGGTGAACTTGGGGTTTGCATTACATATTGTATTGTGTGCGTATAAAGACATTGCACTTGCAAACAATCGATCGTGGTTCGTGATTAATATCCACCTTCATTTTAAAGATGTTGGAATATTACTATTCATACCCAAACTCTGTGGGTCGAGCTTACACGACCATATACTAACCATCTTTGTCATTGTTTTCATCCTAGAAGAACCCTCTATTCGAGATGATTCTTTCCCAGCCATCATTCCCTTCACCCTCTCACATTCCACTCCACTACCCCACTTCTTCTTTGGTTGAGACTTTAAGATATGAACCGCTCACAAACTGGGAATCTAATGAATATTATTTGGATATCATGGAGTGAGCGGACTCGATGATGGAAAGAAGTGTAATCGAACTTGAAAGGGAAACATGATTCTCAGTTACAACAGACAATTCATTGCTTGAACCATTACTTACTCAGCTTCCTTATTACGACCACTTTTTGTGTTGATCCCACACTTGAGTTTCAGAGTTAAGAAAATATGTCTCATGATCAGACCACGACCATGAGAAGTTACTATTACTAGACTCATGATTGCATGCCGATCACAACATGACGAGTACGATTATTATTTACAAAGTCATGAGATGGTTGCGGATGACATTTCTCAAATTAACCAAAGAGTCGATGCTTTAATCGATCAACTTGATAATGTTATACAGATGGTTTTGACAACCAAAGAGTGAGGACACCACAAAGCGGACTCAAGATCTAACATGTGCAACACAATCAAACACAGACCACCACTACCACTGACCAACCCACTAGATGTTCCACTCACTCTACCGAAAAAACCAAAAAGCAAAAAAATGAGACAACACTGAAATGGAAGCATTTTGCAAAAGCATGATCTTAGAGCTTCCATTAATCAAGTCCATAAAGTATGTGCCTGATATTCACAAATTTGTGAATAGCCATTTATCACCTAAGAAATCGGGTAAGAAACGATCAAGAATCGAATTTCATTTAATTATAATGGTCATTTCAATGGTGATGACTCAGAAGACAAAAGGCTGCAAAGTTAAGAGGCTAACTCTGGTTAATTGTGTATTTAAGGATATTGAATTTAATCATGTTCGGATAGATGACAACTCTACCATAAACATCCTCCCAAAGTCTGTGTTTGGGCAACTCAAGTTCAGATTGCTAAAAAAGACTAGAGTGATCGCACAACTGCATAATAGATCCACTAAGAGTACGAGAGGAATTATTCATGTTATCATGGAACTTCCAATGTGTCAATCAGACTCTATTATCCTATATGTTGAGCATTGAGGAGAGTTGACTGAGTCTCCACTCATTTTGGGAAAGATGTTCACAGCCTCTACCAGAGAAACTAGCGATTGTGAGGATCAAGACATAAAATTATCGAACTAAACACTACCGAGACTAGGTTGACTCCATCCATAATCTAACCGACCACCACACATCGTGCCACCGAGGTGAAGGATTCTAGCTTACACACATTCATTTCGCCAAATCCGGACACAGTAATTTTAGACTTCCTTGATCATTACCATGATCCAATACATGAGACTACAAAGCCCGAGCCAACTGAGAACATTATTACATACTGAGAAGTGTACTGATGAATACCCATTCATCACTCTTTATTCTTATATTTTAGCTACAAAAACCTATGCAAATGCATGTAGATATGTGTAAATAGGAAAAGTTAGCAAAAGCATGCATTTTTGTAAATATAGATAATTAGCATGTTTTTGTGCAAAAATAAAAGAATAAAGAAGAAAAAGAAAAAGAGGGAAATATTTAGAATAAATATTGAGCAACCCAAGGGAGGGCTCAGCATGGGCCTGACCGCATAAAAAGCCAAGTAGAGGGAGATAGGGGCTCATGTGTAAATAATTATGTAAATAAATAAAATAATATTTTCCTCAACCAAAAATATACTTGTATATATTTTGTATATATTTAGGAACTATTAAAAACAAAATAAAAAGTTAAAAATTCAAAAACCCAAAAATACACCTTCACCATGTACATAGACCACCACCCTTATTTATTTCACCTTGTAAATAACCTAATTTATTTTCAAATCTTTTTGTAAATATTCCTTTTTATGTTTTGTAAATAAAATAAATAAAAAGAATCAAAACAAAAATCAAATAAAAATTACAAAATTAAAAATATAAAAATATCTTGTATATATACCATGTATATAAGTGTAAATAAATAATTATTTCCCATATGTATATAAATAATAAAAATAAAGTAAAAATAGCCTTTTATTCCTCATTTTATTCTATAAATAAATAAAATATAAATTGGGAATAAAAATGTATAAAAATAACTAATTAAAAATCAAAAATCAAAAATCAATATAGTGTATATATACCTATGTATAGCTACTATGTATATACCTTATTTTTAATTTCCAAAAATTAATTAAAAATCACAAAAAAATAGAAAAAATTAAAACAAACATTTTTCATGTTTTAAGTTTTTGAAAATTCGGCCATTTAAGGCCCCAAAAAAATCAAATAAAAAGTCAAGCCTTGGCGGGCTCTGATTGGTCCACGGGGGATTGTTGACCCCCGGTCAACTCTCCCCCCAGGACCACCAGAGCCGGGTCCCGCTCGCCCGACCCGATTTCTTGATTTTTCTCCCGCTCGACCCGACCGCCTTCTTCCTTAACCCCGGGCTCCGTTTACTCCATGGACATCCAGGACCCTCGCCCGGGTGGGTTTGCTTGATCCGAAGTCCGAGCTGCTCGCCCGACCATCTTCTTCTCGGATCTTCCACACTATTTAGCATCGTCACCGGCGACCTATTCACGCCATCTCTGATCTTCCCCTCAGCGCCTGTGAGCTCCTCCTTCATCCCTGAGTGACAGCCGTGGACGGTGGAGTGGAAGCGAGGCCTGGGCAGCCGGAAATCATTGATCCGGTGGTACCCTCCGCCGTGCGCCGCCGCGAGCGCGCCTGAGCCTCGGGGAGCTCGACGACCCCTTGAGGCAACGACCGGGAGCCTCCTTGGCTCCAGCCCAGTCGAATGCAGCCATCAGGTAGCATAGTTAGCCAGTAGATTAGCTTAGTTTTCACTTTTTCGATTTTCGGTAGATTAGCTCCGCCGCCTCCGCCAGCCATCTCCGACCACCCATCTGATCATCCGACACCGCCATCACCTCCGCCAGCCTTCTCTCCACCTGCTCCACCCCTCCATTCCCCCTGGCTCGTCCCGGAGCAGGGTTACGGGTCTCCTCCCTCCGCCGCTCGCCGGAGAGCCTCCATATCACCGCACCTTCCACCTTTCGCACACTCTGACGGGTCGAGGCACTTTGCCCTCGACCCAGCTTTCTGTCTGTGCAGGTCTACAGGTCTATCGACCTCATCTGGAGGTCGAAGCTTCAGAGCACAGCTGCTCCAGTTCATCGACGTTGCCGGAGCTCTCCTGAGCTCCTCCCTTCCAGCGGAGCATTGCATCGGGTGCGGAGCTTCACGAGGAAGCTTTCCCGCACCTCCGGAGTGGTCGACGAGGACTACAGCACACGCAGGAGGCCGGCGAAGCTCGCCGGCCGCCAGTTCTTCCACCATCCTCTCCGACCGTCAGATCAGCCGCGGCGCTCCAGATCAGATCTCGACCGTTCGTTCGGGGAGCTGCAGATACCGTCAGATCAACCGCAGCGTGATCTCAGCCGTTGATTCACCGAGGGTTCGGCCACCACGCACGAGGACCGTCCGATCTCCACGTGGAGGACCCGCCATCGTTCGATCAGGCGCAGCTTCTCAAGGTCAAAGGCGCCGCTCATCTCCATCGCTCGATCTTCCACGTGGCGCCTATCCAACCGTCGCCAAATAAAGGGGTAATTTGCTTAGGGCCCCCCTCCTAGTTTGCCTTTTTATTTGTAGTCCTGTAAATATTTTTCGAACTTTATTTACGTAGGGTAAATTGCATTGTGGACCTCGTGTTTGTTTAGATTTGCATGTATGCCCCTGTTTGTGTGAGACCACGTGCGTCGTCACGTGTAGTTCAGGAATATTTGCATTTCTAGTCCTGTAGATCTGGGTTGTTATGAAATGAAGAAAAACTTTTTGGTATTTGCAGTTGTGCCCCTGTGAGCGTTTTTATTACACATGTGCGGATTTTAGTGGGCTTTTTGCAACCATACCCTTGGACTTTTTGGTACCAGTTACCAAAAGGTCCAGGAAGTAGGTTTTTATTACAAATAGGCCCCAGAGTGCCCCAGCCACGCGCCACGCGCGTGACTTGCTGGGTATTTTGCACCTGGGCCCCCAGATTCTCGGGTATTTGCACATTCGTCCCTATGCACAGTGCCCCCTTGTTATTTTTGAATAAAATAGTAAATCATCTCGAAATCCAATGAAATTTCGACACATGGCTCCTGCCATGATGTAGGAATTTCTATGATTTTTGAGAACATTTTCACTTTTATTTAGTATTTTTAAAAATTCAAAAACAGCCTTTTTAGTCACTATCTAGGTTTAAAAATACCAAAAAAATATAAAAACCTCACCAAAAATTCTAAAAAAATTAGTTACTGTTCTTTGTTGGTTGTTTGATTTTCTAGCCAATTTTGGCTATTTTTCATCACTTAAAAACCTTAAAAATTGAAAAACCCCTAAAAACCCATAAAAATTATAATAATTAATTTAAAAATCCAAAAACAATAATTAGGGTGCCTAAATTTTCCTTATTCTCTCTAGATTATAGGAAAATTACCTCCAGGGCTTTTTGAGATCCTTAAATATTTTATTTTTGGGTCTTAAGCCTTGTTGGACAGTACCTTTCAATTGTCGCACTGTTTGATTTTTAGAAAATAATTTACCCGTCAGAAAAATATCAAAAATTAACCAAAAACACTGAAAAACATAAAAAACATAAAAACAATTTTTCTTGAATTTTTGCTTGCTTTTTGGTGTGTTTAATAAATTGCCTAAGTGTGTTTTTATTTCCTTTCTCTTATTTTCTTAACCTTTTAAAAATCCAAAAAAAATATAAAAATTAATAAAAACCACTAAAAATCACTTTTCTTTTATTTTATTTCGTTTTCACTACTTCGTAGGCCCTAGGCCAATCCGTGCTCCTTGTGTTCGACCCTGGGAGCTATACCAGGTTAATCCTATAGCTAGACCGCTCTATTTTGTGCTTGATTGTTTTTATCTGATTTGAGAGGTTGATTTTTCTTGATTGACTTAGCTGATCGATCGAGGTCGCAACGACCTCATTTTAGTACCTTTACCTCGGTCGTTTGGCTGGTTATCAGAATGGCGCCGTTGCCGGGGAGCACGGCTTAGTAGTTGTTTTTGATTTTTATTTTCGTTTTGTTTTCGCGGTTTTTCGCGGCTCTTCGGAGCTCGCGGCTTTTCGCGGCTTTTGTATTTATCCTCTTTTTGTTTTATTTTGTTTTATTTTGATTTTCTTTTCTTTTTATTTTTGTTTTATTTTTGTGTGGTTATTTTATTTCCATTTTTGCACATATATCCTCATTTTTATTTTCATTTATTATTTGATTATTTTATTGGTCTGACCACTTTCTTTCTTTTCTTGCGAGGGCCCGAGGACCGCGGAGGCGACTTTCGAGGAGCCGGTGCAGCCGCGAGACTCGGAGGCGGCTTTTCTCTCGACGAAGCCGCAGGAGAGAGCGAGAGGAGATAGTTGAGTGGGAGAGGATAGGATAGTTTCTAGTTCATTTATTATTCATTATTTGTAATAATACAGGACTCTGTGGACTTGGACTCTTAGACTTAGACCGTAGCGGGTCTGTTTCGCCGAGCACCGGCGTGCTCGGGGGACCCATTAGGACCTGCGGCTTTTTCGCGGTTTTTATCGCGGTTTTCTTTTTCTTTTCTTACTGTCATTTTCCGGATTTTTCGCGGTTTTTGCTCGAGCCCCTAGACATAGGATTTTTGTTGATTGTGACGTAGGATCTCTAAGGCCCAACACTTAATAGAATATCTGTTCCTATAGAACGTAATTGGACCTTACTAAAATTCACTGAAAAAGTTAGTTTAATTGGATTCGAGACCACGTGCCGTTAGGAGTCATATACAGCGCTGGCAGGACCCGTTGTGGCGGGCACCGAGTGACTCCCAAGATCGGACTCCGGACTCGATTCGGTTGACTAACTATTGTTCTTCACGATCAATAGAAATTGCCTGTTTAGGACTCGGTTTTTACCGCTGCATCATATAGCTTAGTTTATTTTCTGTCTTTATTTTATGCGCGGATCATTTTGCATGTAGAGTGCTGGCGGCAGGTACGCATTTCTTACTCAGCATGCATCATTGATTTCACGTGCATCGGCTTTTTCGTCTTCTCCCCCCGTTTTTGGACTTAATAACCAGGAGAACCGAAAAATTCGTTAGGCGATTTTGTTTGCTTGAAAAATATCTAAAAACAAAAACAATAAAATCGGGACTGCTAATCTTACTTGACCTAAAAGACACTTCACTGAAAATCTGTCTTGGGGAGAGTAACCCCCTCCTTGTCTGGTTTGGATGAGCGAGAGAGTGATCCGCACATTAGGATAGAGCCTCCGATCTTCTCTTGGCTGATTACCGGCTTTCAGTACGGGACAGTCGGTTGAGAGAGATTTGGATACCTATTGACCTCACGTAATCGCTCTGACAGATTGGATGATCACCTAAAATAAAATTGACAAGATAATTGACCGATCCCTTCGGTCTTCAGCTCTGTGTGCGTAGGTGAATTGGGGGTTTGCTTGTTCATCTTGTTTGATTGCCAGATCCCTTCGATCCTTTCTCATCTTCCTTCTATTTCCCTCCCTCACCTCCCTTCATTCCACCTTCTTCTCCTTTATCCCTGGATGATGGATCACCCTCACTGTGAGCCGACTCTTACGGCTTCTTCTCCATCCTCTGACCATCACTCCAGTCCACCTTCTAGGGAGGTCGGATCTTCGACCAACCTCCCGCTCCCTCCCTCCCTTTCATCTCATCACTCTGGGCATGCTGTGCTAGACGTCCGGGGATACCAGCTAGAGCAGATGCAAGACCCGGACGATGCTGTTGCTGAGTTGAGAGCGCACTCCGTTGGTGACCAGAGAGAGCAGTGGAGATTAGCAGACATATCCTATTCCGAAGGGATGGAGGAGCAGATAGCACATGGAGCTCAGTCAGCTTCTACATTAGGTCCATTCGTGTTGGATTTGGATTACGTTCAGCGACTGCCGACATTTTCAGGAGAGGCGCACGAGGAGCCGTATCTTCACCTGTCAGCTTTCGAGGAGTTTTGTAGAGCACAGAGATATTCAGATGTCACTGCAGATGAGCTGATGAGCAGGACCTTCCCATTTACGCTTCA
The DNA here is from genome assembly GCA_037367405.1 of Ottelia alismoides. Classification (NCBI taxonomy): domain Eukaryota; kingdom Viridiplantae; phylum Streptophyta; class Magnoliopsida; order Alismatales; family Hydrocharitaceae; genus Ottelia; species Ottelia alismoides. The sequence continues at coordinate 159,701 of JAZKJV010009570.1, read as the reverse complement.
CGACAGAGCCATGAGATGGCACCGACGATTGGGGAGGACATTCGAGACGTGGGGAGAGCTACGCCGAGAGTTCTTACAGAGATACTTTCCTCCACGTAGAGCAGAGTTTATGCGGTCTTTGATCATGGACTTTTCAGTTGACCCCCAGGAGCCATTGCACGAGGCATGGCCGAGGTTTCTTGACCTCTTGAGGAGATTTCCAGAGCACGGACTTCCACTTACAGACTTGATAGAGATCTCCATGCGGGGGATGACCGCGGAGCAGATAGCACTGGTGATTACCACATGTGGCGGTTCACACCGCAGTTCCGACATACACTTCCTGGATACCATCTCGAGGTTACTTTCACAGAGATCTTCTTCGCGAGATGCCATGGTCGGGACAACACATGTGGACGATATTGTACCAGTGCGGTGTGTCACTTTACATAGTGATTCAGCTTCTACACACCAGTCCGAGGATTTGGATGATGCTGCACCATTGACAGAGGAGATGACAGCGTTAGCAGAGGTTCGGACCCAGAGTCCACTTGAGTTCCCGTTGGCTTTCCAGTTGGAGTTCGAGTCAGCCCCAGAGTTTCCTGTTGACGAGTCTTGGATATCAGATCTTCTGATACTCCAGGAGCAGGAGGAGCCCCAGCTTTTGCAGCCATTGATTCAGACACTTCAGCTTCCAGTCCCGGAGGAGTCAGTCTCCTTCCTGCAGAGACACTTCTCGGATGCAGTCAGTTACCAGGACTCAGCCCAGCAGCCACAGCTTGAGGATGGACACCACTTTGAGAGTACAGACACTGAGAGTCCCGTCTTCGAGCCTTTTGTCCTCCACTTCGTTGAGATAGATACACTTCCTTAGGACCAGCTGACAGCCAGCATAGCCGCAGAGCGAGGATCAGCTGCAGACACTTTGCCAGTTTCCGCGTTGTTGACGAGTTCCTTCTCCTGCTTCCAGATTGCCGAGACTTACACTTCAGATGATGATGCAGCCTGGTGCACTGAGTGGACACTTGATAGCAGCGCAGATGCCTACCTAGATCCTGATCCTCTTCTTCTCACTTCTGATCTTGCATCTCTCCCCGAGGGTTATCTGCGGGAGGATGCCGCACTCGATGAGTACTCGGTTTCACCTGCGGAGAGTGTCTCCGATCTGGCGGAACACGAAACCGAGTCTTTAGATCATTCTGATTTTGATTCTTCTCACCTCGACGACCTTCGCGAGGATGAGCCCATCCTGGAGATATTCGATGATCTGCCTGATCTTCTTCCATTTCATTCATCGGATATCAGTCTTCTTAGAGAGTCTCCTGATCCTGACCTTCCACATCTTTTTGAGACGGTGATTGACGTGGAGGATTCCATGACTGATCCATCCTTCTCCACGTTTGATTTCTTCGGCTCCACATTTCTACTCCAGTCTGAACCAGAGCCGATGATTTCCTTTGTGCTACCGGATCCCGACCACTTATTTCCATATCTTTGGCCGGTAGCAGACACCCGCTTGATTGCATACCTGGGTGTCGTACTTTACACTGCTGAGTTCGTCGTTGTTCTCACACCGAGACTGCGGCGACAGTACGGCATTCGCCTTACCGATGCCGTCCTGAACCTTGATACTGCATTATCCTAGCCTTTGCGCCCAGCTAGGGGCGTAAAATCTAGCGCTTGTTGAGAGGCACCTCAACATTGTACTCTTTTGTATATACGTGTTTCGTCTTATTTTGATCCTTCTTTCTTCCGTTCTTGTTTTCACCCCAGGTCTCACCTAGGATTATCTTTGCTATACTTAGGATATTTCTCATCCTAAGTATAGGGGGGTGAAAACACCGAGTTGTTCTTCGTTCTGTTCCATCACTCCTGTTGTTGCCTATACTTAAGGTTCTCCACCTTAAGTATAGGGGGAGTGATGTCCTCCTTCTTGTATATATTCGTGATTTTCTTCGTGTCTTGCTACCCCTGTTTTGATGCCTATACTTAGGGATATTTTGCCCTAAGTATAGGGGGGGTAGACCCTGTACATTCTCCACTCGGTTTTCCCTTAGTGTACAGCCTGCTATACTTAGGATTATTTGATCTTAAGTATAGGGGGAAGACCCGAGTCCCTCTTGACTTTCATTCTCTTTTGTATAGCCTTCCTTTTCACTTCCCTATACATAGCACGAGTTATGTCTTCTTCATCGCTCTTGACTCTGAGGACATCGTTCGAGCTAAGTATAGGGGGGTGTGTATATATTTCATATATACTTTAGCCATAACTCGTACTTTGTGTGAGTGTGTTAATAAATAAAAATGGCTAAAAACCACAAAAATTAAAAATTTTCATGTACATAATCTTCTTTTATTTGCACATAAATAGCTAGTGTACAAATTATTTTTGTAAAAATGATTTCAAAAATCTTTTGTGTGTAAAGCTTGTGTAAATATTTTTTGTATCAAAATTATGTATATAGTACAAAATTTTTCCAAAATGTTTTGAAAAATCAAAAGTTTGCAAAAATCTTGTGTAAATGTGTGTAAATACCCTTTTTGCAAAACTTGCACTTCATGCATCATCATTCATGATTTCAAAACATTTTTCAAAAATTTTGCATGGTTGTAAAATTTGTGTAAATATGCATCTTTTTGTACATATGTATATAGTTTTCCTTGGATGATAGTTGACATTTAAACTAGCCTGGAATCAAATTGAGAAATGGAGCTTGATTAAGATCTTAATCCACCTAATTTCTAAGAGGAACCTTATAGGACTTAGGTTTAAGGCTTTTCAGGTCCATGGTGACTTAATTCTTTGAGTCCACTAGGCTATGATCACATGTCATCTCAATGAGCCTAAGTAGAGCACTTAACAACAACACATGACTCATATAGATTATGGCTTTACTTGGACAACCGCACTATGCACGGAGCTCTCTACGGATGAGATGGTGAGGAGGCAGTCTTCCTTGACTTGGGGTAGCATATGAGGGTAGTACTTCTAGGCGGAACCTCTCTTCTTCATTTAGTGAAGGAAGTGCGTCTCAACTTGGTCTGGTTGCCATGAAGTCTAACGACGGGAGTTGTGGGTTGCAATAAAGCTTCAAAAGAGGGATAGTCTACTGGCTCAAGAGGAAAAACTCCTTGTATATATGCTGCACATGTACATGTTGTATAGATGCACTCGAAAAAAAAAATGTGAAAAAGAAAATAACTCCAAAAAAAGTGGTGGGTCTGAGAGAAAATGATAATCCCACCGGAGTATGTATATAAGTGCAATAAGCAAAGCTTGGTTTCATGATCCACCTGTTGTAGCTTGCAGCAGGGAGACTTGGCTACACTGGTCAAGCTCCCAAGGGTACTTGGCTACACTGGCCTTGACCCATTCTCTTCTTCCCCCTCTTCTTGAGCCGGTTGTACTTGAACTTAGAAGGGAATACCCCGCTCCTCGAGGAAAGAGTGGCCAGATTGAGGTCATAGAGTTACCTTGTTGGGGAGGGTTGTCAAGTTGCCATTTCTGAGGTGGAGAGCTTAGACCTCACTTTCACAGGACAAGAAAAGATTCATGATCTTCAGGGTTTGTAGTTGATGACTTGTTCTGATCTGGAGCATTGAGGAGTCTTGGTTATAGAGTAGTGGAACTTGGAGGCTGTTAGGTTTTAAGCTTAAGTCTAAATAAGGTTCCGACACATCAATAATCCAAAGATCTGACTAAGCTCCATACCTCAATTTAATGAAGGCAAGTTTAATAATCAACCTTGATCCATGCATATTCTCTTTTTCTTTTTCCTTTTTCTTTCTTTTGCACTTCTTTTTCAAATAAGTGTTTGCTAAGGGACTAGCAAAGTATAGTATAGGGGGGTGATGAATACCCATTCATCACTCTTTATTCTTATATTTTAGCTACAAAAACCTATGCAAATGCATGTAGATATGTGTAAATAGGAAAAGTTAGCAAAAGCATGCATTTTTGTAAATATAGATAATTAGCATGTTTTTGTGCAAAAATAAAAGAATAAAGAAGAAAAAGAAAAAGAGGGAAATATTTAGAATAAATATTGAGCAACCCAAGGGAGGGCTCAGCATGGGCCTGACCTAATAAAAAGCCAAGTAGAGGGAGATAGGGGCTCATGTGTAAATAATTATGTAAATAAATAAAATAATATTTTCCTCAACCAAAAATATACTTGTATATATTTTGTATATATTTAGGAACTATTAAAAACAAAATAAAAAGTTAAAAATTCAAAAACCCAAAAATACACCTTCACCATGTACATAGACCACCACCCTTATTTATTTCACCTTGTAAATAACCTAATTTATTTTCAAATCTTTTTGTAAATATTCCTTTTTATGTTTTGTAAATAAAATAAATAAAAAGAATCAAAACAAAAATCAAATAAAAATTACAAAATTAAAAATATAAAAATATCTTGTATATATACCATGTATATAAGTGTAAATAAATAATTATTTCCCATATGTATATAAATAATAAAAATAAAGTAAAAATAGCCTTTTATTCCTCATTTTATTCTATAAATAAATAAAATATAAATTGGGAATAAAAATGTATAAAAATAACTAATTAAAAATCAAAAATCAAAAATCAATATAGTGTATATATACCTATGTATAGCTACTATGTATATACCTTATTTTTAATTTCCAAAAATTAATTAAAAATCACAAAAAAATAGAAAAAATTAAAACAAACATTTTTCATGTTTTAAGTTTTTGAAAATTCGGCCATTTAAGGCCCCAAAAAAATCAAATAAAAAGTCAAGCCTTGGCGGGCTCTGATTGGTCCACGGGGGATTGTTGACCCCCGGTCAACTCTCCCCCCAGGACCACCAGAGCCGGGTCCCGCTCGCCCGACCCGATTTCTTGATTTTTCTCCCGCTCGACCCGACCGCCTTCTTCCTTAACCCCGGGCTCCGTTTACTCCATGGACATCCAGGACCCTCGCCCGGGGTGGGTTTGCTTGATCCGAAGTCCGAGCTGCTCGCCCGACCATCTTCTTCTCGGATCTTCCACACTATTTAGCGTCGTCACCGGCGACCTATTCACGCCATCTCTGATCTTCCCCTCAGCGCCTGTGAGCTCCTCCTTCATCCCTGAGTGACAGCCGTGGACGGTGGAGTGGAAGCGAGGCCTGGGCAGCCGGAAATCATTGATCCGGTGGTACCCTCCGCCGTGCGCCGCCGCGAGCGCGCCTGAGCCTCGGGGAGCTCGACGACCCCTTGAGGCAACGACCGGGAGCCTCCTTGGCTCCAGCCCAGTCGAATGCAGCCATCAGGTAGCATAGTTAGCCAGTAGATTAGCTTAGTTTTCACTTTTTCGATTTTCGGTAGATTAGCTCCGCCGCCTCCGCCAGCCATCTCCGACCACCCATCTGATCATCCGACACCGCCATCACCTCCGCCAGCCTTCTCTCCACCTGCTCCGCCCCTCCATTCCCCCTGGCTCGTCCCGGAGCAGGGTTACGGGTCTCCTCCCTCCGCCGCTCGCCGGAGAGCCTCCATATCACCGCACCTTCCACCTTTCGCACACTCTGACGGGTCGAGGCACTTTGCCCTCGACCCAGCTTTCTGTCTGTGCAGGTCTACAGGTCTATCGACCTCATCTGGAGGTCGAAGCTTCAGAGCACAGCTGCTCCAGTTCATCGACGTTGCCGGAGCTCTCCTGAGCTCCTCCCTTCCAGCGGAGCATTGCATCGGGTGCGGAGCTTCACGAGGAAGCTTTCCCGCACCTCCGGAGTGGTCGACGAGGACTACAGCACACGCAGGAGGCCGGCGAAGCTCGCCGGCCGCCAGTTCTTCCACCATCCTCTCCGACCGTCAGATCAGCCGCGGCGCTCCAGATCAGATCTCGACCGTTCGTTCGGGGAGCTGCAGATACCGTCAGATCAACCGCAGCGTGATCTCAGCCGTTGATTCACCGAGGGTTCGGCCACCACGCACGAGGACCGTCCGATCTCCACGTGGAGGACCCGCCATCGTTCGATCAGGCGCAGCTTCTCAAGGTCAAAGGCGCCGCTCATCTCCATCGCTCGATCTTCCACGTGGCGCCTATCCAACCGTCGCCAAATAAAGGGGTAATTTGCTTAGGGCCCCCTCCTAGTTTGCCTTTTTATTTGTAGTCCTGTAAATATTTTTCGAACTTTATTTACGTAGGGTAAATTGCATTGTGGACCTCGTGTTTGTTTAGATTTGCATGTATGCCCCTGTTTGTGTGAGACCACGTGCGTCGTCACGTGTAGTTCAGGAATATTTGCATTTCTAGTCCTGTAGATCTGGGTTGTTATGAAATGAAGAAAAACTTTTTGGTATTTGCAGTTGTGCCCCTGTGAGCGTTTTTATTACACATGTGCGGATTTTAGTGGGCTTTTTGCAACCATACCCTTGGACTTTTTGGTACCAGTTACCAAAAGGTCCAGGAAGTAGGTTTTTATTACAAATAGGCCCCAGAGTGCCCCAGCCACGCGCCACGCGCGTGACTTGCTGGGTATTTTGCACCTGGGCCCCCAGATTCTCGGGTATTTGCACATTCGTCCCTATGCACAGTGCCCCCTTGTTATTTTTGAATAAAATAGTAAATCATCTCGAAATCCAATGAAATTTCGACACATGGCTCCTGCCATGATGTAGGAATTTCTATGATTTTTGAGAACATTTTCACTTTTATTTAGTATTTTTAAAAATTCAAAAACAGCCTTTTTAGTCACTGTCTAGGTTTAAAAATACCAAAAAAATATAAAAACCTCACCAAAAATTCTAAAAAAATTAGTTACTGTTCTTTGTTGGTTGTTTGATTTTCTAGCCAATTTTGGCTATTTTTCATCACTTAAAAACTTAAAAATTGAAAAACCCCTAAAAACCCATAAAAATTATAATAATTAATTTAAAAATCCAAAAACAATAATTAGGGTGCCTAAATTTTCCTTATTCTCTCTAGATTATAGGAAAATTACCTCCAGGGCTTTTTGAGATCCTTAAATATTTTATTTTTGGGTCTTAAGCCTTGCTGGACAGTACCTTTCAATTGTCGCACTGTTTGATTTTTAGAAAATAATTTACCCGTCAGAAAAATATCAAAAATTAACCAAAAACACTGAAAAACATAAAAAACATAAAAACAATTTTTCTTGAATTTTTGCTTGCTTTTTGGTGTGTTTAATAAATTGCCTAAGTGTGTTTTTATTTCCTTTCTCTTATTTTCTTAACCTTTTAAAAATCCAAAAAAAATATAAAAATTAATAAAAACCACTAAAAATCACTTTTCTTTTATTTTATTTCGTTTTCACTACTTCGTAGGCCCTAGGCCAATCCGTGCTCCTCGTGTTCGACCCTGGGAGCTATACCAGGTTAATCCTATAGCTAGACCGCTCTATTTTGTGCTTGATTGTTTTTATCTGATTTGAGAGGTTGATTTTTCTTGATTGACACGGCTTGATCGCGTGGGTCGCGACGACCTATATTTAGCACCTATACCCTCGCCTTCAGGCCGGTTATCATGTACGGACCTTGGAGTAGATATTCAACAAATAAACTGATCCATCTAATGAGGAGCCTATGAACCCCGCATCTAGACTATCAACCAGACCAAATGAAATGGATGACACCACACAGACTTGATTCGAATGGTTCACATACTCTAGTTTGGTTGCTAGTGGAGGGGAGAAACACTCTGACCTTCCCCCTCTCCTTGCTCCAGGTTCTAGCAAAATGGCTAGGTATTTCACAATAGACATGAATCTTTCCGAGGATTCATCTCCAGGTTCTAGTAGACATCCAAGAATAATTAGATACGACCACTCGAACACCTCTTCACGAGAATATTCATCATCTAAGGTCAAGTTGGATACCCATGTGAATGTGCACAATTTGAGTGAGCAGATGAAGAGCCTCTGTCGAACGCTACTATTCTTCTGAGGATGAGTATGATGATGGATGAGAATCTTCTTTGTAATCTTATTCATTTCCATATTCCTTCTCGCCTCACTTCTGCAAGAAGGTTTGTCAAAAACCTCTTTGATCCTTTGTATATTCTTCCCCGATTGATCGATCACTTTTACTTCTTCTTCACTTATGCAAAGGGCTAAGTATATGGGGGATCGATGCCCGTCCTTTGTATACTTATCTCCCCTATTAACCTCGACTGCCTCGCTTTTTCTATCCTCTATAATTATGGTGGCTAGAGCCTAAGTATTGGGGGGCGACCGACTTATACCCCTCTCCTCTCTTCTTTTGCACCCCTTTATACTTAGCATACGTTAAGTATATGCGAGGTGAGTTGCATTTGTGCACATGCTCTATATTGCATTGTACTATTATGTACCGTACTTTTTGTATATGATATTTACTTTATGGGCATATTGGGAAACTCTTGTAAAACTTGTAAATTTTGTAAAATATGTGCAATCTGTCAAAATATTTGTAAATATTTGTAATCCTTGTAAAATATGTAAAACTCTTGTAAAATTCAGTATGTATAACAAAAAATGAAAAAATAAAAAATAAAAAATGCATCTCATGCATATGCACTTCATCCAATATACAATTGTAATGTTGTAATGTCATTGGATTCTGAATCGAGTTCTAAGTAGAAATAGAGAGTGGTTGTCCCTAATTACTTAATTTTCAGTGTAACTTCCCCGAGAAGTAGGATTTTAGAAACTTCAGGTCCAAGACTTAAATCTCTGAGTTCTGCATGATAATGTTCAGACTTAGACTCTTAGTGTCTAAGGTTATTGCCTCATTCTGAGTACGGCTCTTGAATAGAGAATTAATCTGGATTCTAGCACTGCATGCCTAGCTCAACTCAGATGGGGTGTTGGAAGGTTGTGTGGTTCCTTCTCTGTTAGCATGGATATCGGAAGATCGGAGTACTGGTTGAAATAAATCTTCAGATGAGGAATAGTCTGCTAGTACTTAGCTTTTGAGGTAGGGGGCCACAAAAAAGTACCGTGTATAAATGGGAAAATTTTCAAAGAAAATAAAAATCCCAAAATAAATGCAAAGCAAAAATTTCAAACCCCAATTTCCCGACCACAATGGTCCATTGTCTACATAACGAAGGCTTTACTATACGGTCAAGCATCAAACATAAGACTTAACTACACTGGCCAGACTCCAATTTCTCCCTCTTTCTCTTTTTGTAGTACTAGAAGTAGTTGAATTTAGAAGGAAATACCTGACTCCCTGAGGACGAGTTATCGGAGGAGAGGATTGCATAGTAGTTCAACATTTTGAATGGGAAGAGATATACCCATTACACACAAGAGACAGTTGTTCAATGTTCATGGAGTATGCTTTAGGGATGGGGTGGATCTAAGATGACTTCTGTGTAGGACTTGTAAGCCCCTGGCGACCTATTAATACATTAAAAGTTATTGTTTATCATGTCCATTCAAAATGAAATGAATAAATGAATGTGAATGCACTTTACTATTAAGATCTCTTTGTACAATTAGGGTTGTATACCATGTCTATATTGAATATCATGTAGCTGGGAGGACACGACTAACTTCAAACATGTGATATTCAATAAATATCTCCAACCTGGGAAAGAGATGGAAATATTTCTCTAAAAACTGATTTCTAACCAACTTCTTGATGCAAGTCCTATGCATAGGAATGGAGATTCAGAAGTGTTGGAATGATCAAGTCAAAGAGTTGACTTGATGAGGTCGAGATAAATTAAGACATGAGTTCTAACTATCACGATCAGGCATAAATCCTTTTACATGATATATATATATGCATATATATGCTTAAGTATGCTCATTTTATAGACAATTTAAGAAGACAGTCCAACCAGGGTTTGAACTTCAGATTTATCAAAGTCTCCCACTATGAATGATGACTGAGTTTTGGGAATACTCATGGTTAAATCTATCATAATAGATCATCTATCATGACACTTCCATTTCGAGGGAGTGACGAAACATGATGGACTTTAGTGGGTCCATTTAGCTAGATGAGATTTAATTGGGTTAAATCACATATCATTTGAATCCAGTTTTCATTTCCAATTCCAATTTCAATGTCCAAATGTCGGAAACAGAAATGGTCATGGAAATGAAACTATACAAGCTCATTAAGCTTATTTTTAAGCTCCAAATAGTTTGAACTATGATTAGAAATGGTCGAGGAAGCTGGGGTTCAGATCACCGATAACGAGCTCACATAAAGCGCCTTGTGTTTCATTGGGCTCACTTAGAGCATAAAGTATTCCTCTCAAACTCAATTTATAAGAGTGTATCAATTTCAAGCTAAAATGATATAAAACCCCGGATTTCAAGTCAGTATAAATGAATAGTATGATCTCCCCGACACTATCTCCAAGTATCTGCATTTGTATCTCATGAGTCCTAATTGGATTAGGACTCCTACTATTTGATGTCAATATTGAGGCAATAATTGTTATTGTTAGAAGGGTATTTATGTGAACATGATTCACATATGTGATTCATTAATTAATATGAATGCTGATTCATAATAAATAATTAATATTTATATGAATATGAATCATATAATTATTTCAAGGCACATGTGTGAATGTGATTCACATTAGAATAATTAGAGTAAGTTGGATTTACATTATAATTTTGAATTATGAATATGATTCAAAAGTCATGAGGATTAATCTCATGAAATTATCAATTTTTATAAATTGATTATAAAATTAAAAAATAATACAAAAATTCCAAAATATATTTGGAATGTTGGGGCGTGTGTTGAGAGAGAGTCATATGGCTCCCTCTATGAGAGTCCTAATTGGACTAGGCTCTCAATTTATTGCTTAATTTATTTATTTATTAATTGATGATTAAAGTAGTCCTAATCCTTGTTGAATAAGGAGTAAATCATAGCCCTTGTTCAATGATCCAAGGGATACCATGGAGGACGTCTACCATGAGGAGAAGACTCTTCCTTGATGCCACCCATGGCTATAAAAAGAAGGTAATGCCTCTCTTTCATGTGTGAAATAAACACAAATCCTTATGATGAATATGATTCAAAGCTATGAGGATTAATCTCATAAAATTACCAATTTTAATTTTTGGATTATAAAATTAATAAATAAAGCAACAACTCTAAAGTATATTTGGAATGCTAGGACGTGTGTTGAGAGAGAGAGAGACATGACCCCCTCTATGAGAATCCTAACTGGATTAGGCTGTCAATTTATTGCTTAAATTTTTAAATAATTAATTGGTGATTAAAGTAGTCCTAATCCTAAGGATTGAATAAGAAGTAAATCATAACCCTTGATCAAGGGTCCAAAGGATACTATGGAGGACGTCTGCCATGAGGAGAAGACTCCTCATCGATGTCCCCCATGGCTATAAAAGAGAAGGTAATGCATTTCTTTCATATATGAAATAAACCCAAATCCTAATTCCATGATAAAAGATATAAAAGTGATATTTCTCACATGCAATGCCCAATTTCCTCTCCTCACTTTTGAATTAATATACAATTATACACTCAGTTATTTACAGACCTAGACCAAATTCAAAGAAAAAGAGTTCATTTGTGAAATTTGGAATTTGGGACCAAACTATATATTTTACATATTTACCGATCTTTGACATGTTATTTCATGTACATATTTAACTCTTATTTATTTATTTACATTTCTTTATTTCTTCTCATTTTCTAATTATTTACATAAAATTAAAAATCCAAAAAATCAAAAAAGCAAAGAAAAATACAAAATTTGACTTGTGCTCACTAACCTAATTCATGTGCATATAATCCACATCATTCATTTATTCTGACCTCTTCTAAACTCCAAAATATAAAAAAAAATACAATTGTGTCCACTGCATTATTATACATCGTATTTGATTTTTGACTGCATTTATTGTCCACAAAAAATCAAATAAAAATACAAAACTAAAAAAAATGATATTTTGTATACACAGAATATGATTTGAAAATCTGTATCATGCATAGTTAATTCCATTCGTATTTGAGTCTTCATGAACATTATAGAATGCATTTAGTTAAAATTTTCCATTGTGGGCATTGTTCCATTCGAGATCCTTTGCTATTTTTTATATAACTTTCATGCATTTGTCAACAAGTCAAAATTCACATGTCCCCTTTTCACTGAAGCCACCTCATTTCACAGTCAAACCCGTCCGCCCTCAGTCAATCCTCATTGTCCCCTAGCACACCTAATCTGGGCCTTTATATCGATCATGATCCAACGACCATCCTCTCACTGCCTTCACCATAACCCCCCTCACGTGCTTAGCACGTGATAGTCTCTCAACCGTTGGATCAAGCAGGATCCAACGATTGTTGCACTTCATCTCCTTCTTCCCATCTCCAGCCAACTACCTTTGCTCCTAGTCTCCGATGGCTTCTTCTCCTCCCTCGTTGATCTTCATCAACCCTAACCACCCGATCCTCTCCCAACGGCTAACATCATATCCCCCCCTCGGATATCCCCAAATGGACGAAACCCATCCCTCTCCTTAACCTATTGTCGGACCTCCAACTAACTCGATCCCATTCGACTCCTTGTCCACATCAAGTCCAGAACAATCGATAACTAATACGACTCTATCCTCTACAATGATCAAGCACTTGTAACCAACCTAACCCAATCCCATGACTCCAGGAAACCTCCCCCTACATCTTTCCTAGATCTCTCCCCTTATTTAAACCACTCTCCGACCACATTCTATTCTTTAGTCGTCGCTCCACCGCCATTGTGCTTCGAAATCGGGAGCGAGAGAGTTAGTTAAAGGTTGGGTCGGTGACAGTGATCTAACCTCTATTGAGGACCCATCTTTAGGAAAGATCCAGAGGGGATCAACCTCCTTTGTTGCTGCAACTTCCTCGTAAGTCAGCAGAGCTTTGAAGGTCTCTACCACCTTCTGGAAGTGACAGCTCGGAGTCGAGGCTCTTCCTCCTCTAGTCCTAGGCGAACTCCAAGGTATATCCACATCTTCTTCCTCCTCCTTGTTCTCTTGAATTCTCTGCTATATGTTGCTCGTCTCCTTCACCCATCACCTCATCACCCAACTTCTTACTCGACCTTAAATTGACCCAATCATCACCATATCCACCGTTCTCCCTCTCCAATTCTCATTCTACCTTCTGCAGCCCTTCACCATCACGCTCCCTTCCCCCATCGATTACAGGAGCATCGCCATCACCTTCATCTATTGGAGCATAACAACGGAGCTGAGGCCTCGATCCCTGAGAACCTCTTGCCTTTGTAGGTGCACATCAAACCTTAGACATTCTGGGAATCAACCAAGGATCCTCGGTTCACTGGAAACCCAGAAGAGCATCGCTGGAGAAGACGACGGTTACACCCTCCCTTTTACCTACAGATAACCTCAGATTATCATCCAAGGGTCTATACTTGGAGGATCCCTAACCATTGATTGAGTCCATTCATGCATCATATCACCATAGATTCATGCCACTATTGTAAAAAGTCGGGCAACTAGTCGGTCCTACTAGTCGAGTCAGGGGGTGGGGGTAGTCGACTCGACTAGGCCTAGTAGGCCATTAATCGGCCAACCCAACTAATCGACAGACTTTTACATAGAGGTTTTTTATTTTTTTACTTTTTCTAAAAGCAAACATTCTAATATGTTTAATGTTATATTTAAAGTCGAGTACTTCTTTTATTTCATTATGATATTATATAAAATGCTCAAATCTATGTAAATATATAAGAATACATGTATAAGCAATTATTTATATATTTACAATATTAAAAATTTCAAAACCGATTAATGATTGATTAGATCCGATTAGTCTCCCAACCGTCGAGTAATCCTTTGTCAGTGACCATGCCGATCGAGTATTGACTACCTATTTCTACAACCTTGATTCACGCTCAAAATGCCATCATCAGATCCTACACAACTTAGACGGCTCTGATTCTCCATGTAAGCAACCTTCGAGTCTAGAGCCTCGAGCCACTTGGAAGCACCAGAAGTCAGGAAATAGGACCACGTGGAGTCTAACTGTCTAGACCTTACGTCAAACCCAAAGCATCATGTGTGCCAAGCACAAGATCATGGTAATTTACAACCCGACCGCCCACGCTCCTAGTTATCCATGCAGCTGATGGGTAAATTAAAGAGGACACCCACCAGCTTTTTCAAATTGCATATGAGCCCCTACTAAGATCTATTTTGAGAACATTTAATTTACTTTATTTAATTTACTTTCCTTACATGTATGCCCCTAGACTTGATTTATTTATATCTTGACAATTTATTGCCCGATTTGTATAAACTTGGTCTTATATGAAACATTATTTATTATCCATTATATATAACATCGGATCATTATTTTGAAACAATATCTGACATCAATAAAATGAGGAATTATTTGATTATTTTGAGCACATATATTATCATAAATTTGTTTTATTGCTCATAAACTTGTACGAAATTTGAGCCATAACTTCTTACACCATCTATTTTTGCATTTTCACATTCATTCATCATCATTTAAAAATTCATAAAAAATGGATTGATTTATTTATTCTCACACTTTATATATTGCGATATTTTCCTGTATAAACTATTTACAAAAATTCATACATCATATTTGCTTTAATTAGTTGCATCTCCTATTTCAAAAATCCATATTTTTTGCAAAATTAAAAAAGAACCATACAAATATATTTCTTTGATAACCTAAACTCTCAAATCATTTTAGAAATTAATTTTAAACCATCGTATTACCTCATTGAGTTCGACCATGGGATTTGTCCAATTAAAATAAATAATTTGATCATATTGAAATTAATTTCATATTATTATTTTTTCAATGTGGGTTTTGATCAACCGATTTCTACCAGAATACAATGTGGTTGACGTATGGTGAAGCTAAGGTGATGGAAATCGTAGTATGAACGGGTGTGTAGAAGCCTAATTAATTAAGAGAAAAACAAGGAAAAATCAAGAAGAGATCAAGGGAGGCTTACTTGGGTTTTGGCGGTCATCGGGCCTGGGCTTGAGCTCCTCGACGGAGCTCGGGTCATCGCTGAACCCCATCAGCCGTTTGGAGCAGCTCATCGGCATCATGGAGCTGAGATCCTGGCCTACAATGGCCAGGGGTCTCACCAGAGGCATAGGTCGTTATTGCTTCGTCGATCCGACCTCCCCCTGTCACGTGGAGGTGGAGAAGAGCTGGGTCTAACCCCACGTAAAGGTGGACGGGGAGGAAGGTAGCCGGAGGTGGGATATTTAAAGAGACAAGGAGGTGCTGGACAACGTGGGTAGCTGATGAATCTACATTTCATCATCTTTATTCTATCATTTTAGCCTTAAAAAAACCTAGTAAATGCGTGTAAATACTGTTAATTCATGCATTTTAGCATTCATGCATATTTGTGTAAAAAGTGTATAAAATACGATTTTAAAAGCCAAAATTATAGAATAAAAGGAATAAAAGAAAAATAATAAAATATTGCAAATATTTTATGACCCGAAACCCCGAGACCTAGGCATCTCGATGACTAGGTCGACAAGGAATAAAGTAGGGGGAGATAAGGGCCAAAATACAATAAAAATTCCCTTTTATTTTATCCATTCTTTATTCATTTTGGGACCTATTTCTGGTTCCACTTTTTATAATTCAAATAAAGAAACTGTGTACATGAAAGTTGTAGATAATTAAATAGAGAAAAATACAAAATTGATTTCACACAAAAATAATGTACAGATAAAATGTTATGATCTGAATAAGATTGCAGAATCTCAACTTCCCAGACCTGTATCTCTCAAATAAAAAGTCGAAATGCATCAAAATCACCTTTAATTTATATAATTTTTAATAATCTATTTAATGAAGATGGTCTCACATTTGCCGGAGCTACGGTTTGAAAGTTGAGTTTTGGACCCCTATAGTATACTTGTACAGATTAAAATATTCATTTTATTTATTCTTCATTATTTTTATAATTTTATATTTTTATAATTTTGTAAATATTATTTATAAAATATATGTACATTAAAATCAGAATAAAAACCTAACGAAAACACAAAAATAAAATCACTTGTATATAATACATAGGTATCATACCTATACATATACCTATAAAATTAATACTTCTATTTTATTAAGTGTATAAAACACTTCAAAAAAATAAAATAAAAATATATTTAAGTGTATAAAAATATTCTATAAATTTATAAAATAATAAACAAAATAAATAAAAATAAAATATTAAAATATATAGATTTGTATACCTATATGGGCTTAAAAAAGTAACTTGTGTTTTTAAATCTAAAAAAATAAAAATCACATTAAAATAATTTTGAAAATAACAAATATTTTTTATTTTATAATCTAAAAATAATAAATTCAATTTCTATTTTTAAATGATCTTTTAAATGATTTTTCTAGGGTTTTTCCCGGTTGGTCCACGTGGACCAACCAGGAGGGTCCGAGAGTTGACCTCGGTCAACTCTCTGACCCGCCCCCTGTAGCCCTGTCAGAATTGAGTTTTGACCTATGTTTGCGATTTTTTCAAGAGGAATACTTTCACTATTTCGTATCGCTTCCTTAACACTTTTTGCTCCTCGATCATTGGGCATACACGCCCAAGGTTCTTCTCGTTCATTGCATCACTGAATCGATGACACCACCACGTTCTTGTAACCCTGTTCGCCACCCATTCAAAAACACTCCATCTCTTTCCTTCCATTTTCGAACCGCCTTCTGGCCAAGTTCAGACATCCGGGCGTGTGATGGAGTGGCTCCGGTGACAGGGGAGACCCCCAGCAGCCCCATCGAGGTACGGCGGGCCCTGAAGGTCGGATTCCACCACCTCCGGTCAAGTTTGGCCGTCGAGGTCCACCTCGGGTATACACCCTTGAGGTCCATTCTATCTTGTTTTTCTTGCATTTTCTTTACTTGCAGTAGTCTTAAGATCAGATCTTCACCTTAGCTTTCGATCCATACCCATCCGACACCCTTCACCGATCACCTCGCCGTAGCTTGCTCCGGTGAGCTCCATCTTCACCCACCCGCTTCCATTCACCCCGCCACAGGGTTGAGGCAATTTTCCCTCGACCCTCTAACTCCTTTCTGAAGGTGTTCGAGCCTTCACGCACGACTGATGGCATTTTGCCCGTTCACCGGTGATACGTGGAGGGCCTTCGCTCCTCCAATCTCGCTGGTGAACGCCGGAGTTCCTCCGGCCTTTTCGAGGTTTCCAGTCGAATTAGGGATCTTCCAAGAGCAGCCCCGGCCATTTTGTAGCTCGAAGGAGCGCCGGAGGAGGGAGAAGGAGGCTAGGGAAGCTCGCCCCACCGTGAGTTCTTCCCGTTCTTTGTCGTCACCTTCTGGCCATCAGATCTGGACAGTTCTTGGAGGGGAGCAGCGATCGTAGGATCACATTTCGCCCCAGCCGTCCGATCGTCCGTGCATGTTCTAATCTAGGCCGTTGGGTGCGAAAGGGGTACAGGCCCACGGATCGACGCCACGTGTCTTAAGTGACAAATCTTCAACCGTTCGATCAACGCCTTGTTTGGGTATTTTGCAAATCCTACCTCGGATATTTTTGTAATTAATATTTAGGATATAAACTTTCCTCAGCCGTTGTTTTATTTTGTGGCATTTGCATATAGCCCCCCTAGTTTTGTAATATTACGGTTTAGTCCCTGCTAGGTCGCGTGCACTACGCACGTGACTTGGCAATTTTGCAGGACAGTCCCTAGGGATTTCCATATTTATTTTTAGTCCAAAAACTTTTAATTGCAGTAATATAATTCTGGTCATTTTGCTTATTAGCCCCCGTAACTTTCATATATTGCCTTTAGGTCCTCGCTAGGCGCGCGTGCTTGTCACGCGCGTCTTGGCGTTTTTGCAAAGTTGACCTTAATACTTTGGCTATTTGTGATTGATCCAAAAAGGTTTTTAATCAGTTATAATTTTTGTGGAAAAATTGTGTTTTAGTCCCTGGACTTCTGCTTCATTACAAATACACCCTTGCTAGGAATGCATTTTCTTTTTGTTTCCTCTATTTATTTCATGCATCAATAAAATCCTAAAAATCACCAAAAAATTTAATTTAGGTTCCTGTTTAGTTGCTCTTTCATGCCATATTTTTAGCTTGCATTTTTATTACATTTTCATATTTATAAAAATTCAAAAACATGCATTTTTGCTACTGTTTACATTAGAAAATACCAAAATAATAATAAAACCCCTTCAAAAATTCTAAAAAAATACCATTTGTGTGTTTATGTATGTTTTAACTTCTATCCAAAAATCACTAAAAAATTCAAAAGAAAACCCTTAAAAATAGCAAAACTCTTAAAAACTTCATAAAAATCTTAAAATTTCAAGAAAATTCCTAAAAATCTAATCTTTATCTCTGAATTTTCTCTGATTTATTATCTTTAAGTAAAATTAGTTTGAGGAATTTTGAACTCTGTTTAATATTTTTCATCCTCATTGTTATCTCAACCTTTTGTTTTCTTCACTGTTTTCAGTATTTTTGCATTTAAAAATACCAAAAATATTAGGAAAATCTTAAAAAATCACAAAACATTTGAAAAAAAATATAAAAAACACAAAAAAGAACTTATTTTCTGATTTTTACGTATTTTTGCTTATTTTTCTCTATATATTATATCTCCTTTTCCTTCTTTGTATATATATTCTATTAAAAGAAAAAATACAATAATATAAAATATAAAAAGAAAAATATAAAATCAGAAAATTAAAAATCAAAATATAAAAAATATAAATTAAAAAAATAAAAAAATATAAAATTAAAAACCCACAAAAAATAGCATTTATAGACAATTCATCACAGCCACATTCTTGAGCATTATTGCCCTGTTCTACATGTCTGCTCCCTATGTTCGACACTCTACACATACTTGCACCTATACACACTTATTGTAGAGTTATAATAAATTTTAACTTCACGTCTGCTTGTCATTATTTGATTGTTATTGTGGGTTAATTGTCTTGTGTGAGACATTTAGACCCTTATATTTTCCGGTTAATCAAATAGCGCCGTTGCCGGGGAGCAACATCGTATAGATCATATTTTGTGACTGATTGTGATTGCTTGTCTAAAATTTTTGCCTCGTTTATTTCCTTTATTTTTGATATATATTTTGAGCTATCTGACCACCCTCTTTGTTGATTTGTGCGAGGTACCACGAATCGAGAGAGGCGCATTTTCCTAGGCGCCTAGGCACCCACGTGAAGCCGGCTACGGCCTTCTCAAAGAAGACTTAGAGATTTTGTAGATTAGCTTGTTTATTTTCTTGCATAAATTTGTGTATCTATTTGTGAGAGAGTGACACATAATTTGTAACTAAACAGGACTTGGACACTTCGACACTTCACGAGGTCCAATGCCCGAGGGATTGTTCCCTTGGGGGCCTCGTTTGCTTGTGCGATTTTCTCGACGGTTTTATTTTTGTCGATTTTTCTTTTCCTTTGATTCACGAAGATTTTGGCCCCTAGACTTAGGATTTTATTGTAACTGTGACGTAATTAATTAGGACCCCACACCTAATATATATGCCTATGCCTATAGATCGTTAAGTGGACCTAATTAATAACTCACAAAAGAAAAAGCTATTTTGGTCACCTGAGGGGTCACGTGCCGCTAGAGGTCGTATACAGCGCTGGCAGGATCCGTTGTGGCGGACACCGATCGACATCAGAAATCGGACCCCGACTTCTCTAGTTGACCATTTAGCTATTGTTCTTCTCGTGTAAAATTTTTCGTCTAAGGCCGATTTCTTAGTGCATCAGATAGGTAGTTTATTTCTTGTCTTTTAATTTATGAGCGGATCACCCTGCATGTAGAGTGCTGGAGCAAGGTACGCATTTCTATCTCTGCATGCATCATTGTGTTTGATCGCGCATCGACTTTTCCGACTTCCTCTCCCGTTTTGTTGGACTTAAAATAACCAGGAGATCGAAAAATTTGTTAGGCGTTGTCTTTATTCAGAAAAACACTAAAAAGGTGAAAATCATAAAATTGGGACTGCTAATGCAAACTTGACCTTAAAACTCACCTCATTTTCAAAAATTTTATCTTGGGGAGAGTAACCCCCTCCTTGGTTGATTTATCTGCAGCGAGAGAGTGACCCTAACACTAGGATAGAGCCACACCCGATATCTTAGTTGAATACTGGTCTTGGTGAGTCATTCTCCAGTGAGGATCTCTCAGGTAACCGGTAAAGCGGACCGCAACGTCCTTAGCAGAGGGGGTTGATCGGGTAGCCGGTAAACGGTCCGCAACTCCTACTGGCTGGGAAAGATCTCATTTGGGATTGGGACAGTCGGCTATGAGAGTTGGGTTCCCAACAGCTCGCTTAACTGCTCTGATAGATTGACTGATCACCTTAATAAAATTTGACAAGATAAAGGATCGAACTTTCACGGTCATCAGATCAAGAGTTGCGTCGGTGAATTGGGGGTTTGTATTCACATCTTGTTTGCATTCCAGATCTCATCCGCCCTTTTTTCTAAGATCAAAATGATGGGAAGGAGATCCCCTAGGCCACATCTGGTGGCACCACTATCGAGCACTCCTTCCTATTCATCTAGCTTGGCTTCGGGGAGTCCAGAACCACTCTCCGAGCCTGAGTTCAAGTCCACCCTGTTCCCCCCTCGACCACCCTTCTTCTTCTATCAGTCCTGAGGTGTCAGAGTTTAGTGCAACACATAGTTCAGAGCATTTGACGGCACCTGAGATGGGTTCTTTTGCCTTTGCAGAGACCCAAGTTATGTCCGACAGAGATGAACACCCAGATGAGCAGGGACCGCCACCATTCATATATGACCAAGATGCCATCAACAATTCACTGTTAGCCTCCCTGGAGACCATGCAGCGACAGATCCGAGACTAGGGAGTGTTCATGGGTGACATCATGAGGGAGCTGGCGCAGATGTGAGAGGGAAGAGAAGACAGACCTAAGGACCGTGATATACCAGAAGCAGCAGGCGAAGGAGGAGAACCTAACCAGGAGAGGTCGCCGCCGATGACCATGAGGCAGTTGCACAACCCAGCTGCGACCCTCACTCACCGATGGATTCAGCTTCCTCCCATCATCGGGAACTTTGAGCTTCAACCGCAGACCATTCAGTTACTGCCCAAGTTCCATGGGCTAGCCACCGAGGATACTCATCTCCATCTGCAGGAGTTTGAGATGATTTGCAGCACTGTCCACGACAGATTTGTGGATGAGGACACAATCAAGATGATTGCCTTCCCATTCTCCTTAGCTGATAGAGCAGCCTACTGGCTGAAGCATCTTGGGAGGTACGTCACATCCTGGGCACAGCTCCGGCGCGAGTACTTGAACAAGTACTATCCACTCGGCCAGACAAATGCAACACGAGCAATGATCAGCAACTTCACCATGATCCCAAAGGAACCTTCCATGAGGCTTGGGATCGATTTAGAGAGCTCATCGACCGGTGTCCACATCACGACATATCAAATCCCAACTTGGTTCAGAGTTTCTTTTGTGGGATGACACAGGAGCAGCAGGGGCTTGTTAATGCCTCTTGTGGTGGATCTTACTTCTCCAAGGGAGAAGATGCGGTTTGGGAGATCTCTGAGGGAATGGCAGAGAACTCCACAATCATGGCCCAAGCCCGCATCTACACACAGCCGAAGATTCCACCACAGGCAGTTGGATTTCAGAGGATTGCTCGCATCGATGTCGGTACACACACTCCGTCAGCAGCCACAGCTCAGGCCGAATCCACCGCTGCCGACATGGGGATCATCAGTGAGAAGTTGGACCGTATCGAGATCCTTGAGAAGAAGCAGAGACAAGGTCTTGCCCGGATGGACCTTTTGACGAAGATCATGAGTGACCTGAAGACACAGATCTTATGCATTCATGAGGTACAGACGTACACTCAGCAACCTTCCAGGTCACGGGCCGATCCCAGCATTAGCAGCTCTACCCAGCCCTCTGCTGCAAACCACCAGGTTCATCACATCCAGGCAGAGTCGGTCCAGCGGCTACAACACTACTCTTTGCCGCCACCATCTCAGGACACTCAGATGGTGGTCTACCAGCCGGATCAGCCACTGGCAGTTCTTCCTCCATCACCCGTTGAGCAGGAACCATTGATGGAAGTCAATGGGATTTGGTATGACCGGTACCCACAGCAGGTCAGGATTCAACGTGATCACCCCGTCGTCCGTTGGACCACTGGTGGCACCTCATCCCAACATCAGTCTCCAGCTCAGGGTCATCAGAACAACCAGTAGCAGTAGCAGCCCCATCATTCCCAGCAGCAGTACCAGCAGGGTCCTCGTCCCTTCTATCAGGGACAGCAGTGGAGGCAGCATCAGCAGCCTCACCAGACATACTCCCAGCCCCCCCTCACTACTCTCAGCAGCAGCAGCCTCATTTCCAGCAGGGGAACACTTCCGGTTCTCAGGCACCCGCCTTCGAGAACCCAACTCTAGATGACCTCGCCCGCTTGCTCTCTGAACAGTAGGCATCCTTCCGAGGGGAATGGATGAGTTTCGACAGGAGATGAGAGATATCATCAAGGGCAAGGCCACCATACATGCATAGATCGAGCCTAATCCGAACAATTTAAAGAGGAAATCTTAGCAGGTACAGTTTACAGAGGATACCTCTCCTAGTGACTATTTGAGTGACATGTCTTCTTTTTGTGATGTTGATTTCGTGACTACTAGGAGCGGTAGGATGCCAGCCGGCGGCACCTCATCTGAGCGACAACCACATGAGGAATCAGGAGTGCCAGATAAGGAGAGAAGTGGTAATGATGCCGTTGATGATGATGTTGATGACGGTAGTGTTGATGCCACGAAGGATGGAGATCCGGACAACGGTGCTGAGGCCGTCGTGATACCAGATGCAGACGTGGTGCTGATGCCACCATTTCACTAGAGGTAGAGCCGGAGCGCGGTGTTGATGCCGTAAAGTCAGATGCCGTGGGTGGTACTGAGGCCACCACTTCTACTTTTGTTGAGCTCCCGCATGTTGTGTTGCCACCTTTTGTATCTCAGGACTGTGGTAATAAGAAAAAGACCAAAAATATGAATAAAGGAAAAGTTTTTGTATCTACTTCGAGTCCATATGTGTTGCATGATGATCATTGTATGGATTCCATTCCTTCACAGACACAGGAACCTCTTCCTAATCCTACATCTAAGGAGGCCCCTACCATCCCCTTCCCTCAAGCACTCCGCTTGGTGAAGGGGAATAAAAAAGAAAATCCCAAAAAGACTCACCAGTTAGAGTTCAGCAACCAGATGATTGAAAGATTTCGGATCCAGCTGACTCTACATGAGGCGCTTGAGCACATCCCCCTCTTCCAAAAGAACTTGAGAGAGAAGACTATTGTCCGCAGGAAAAGGAGGAACCGTAGAGATGAGATCCATGTGCTCACCCGTTCTACTTGTTTCGTCATTCAGAACAGATTGCCAGCCAAGAGACCTGATGCAGGAGCTCCCTATGTCAGATGCGAGATTCAGGAGCAGCAGTTTGATCGTACCCTATCAGACAACGGCTCTTCTATCAACCTCCTTTCGACAGCCTTACTCGACCGATTCGAGTTTGGTCCTCTTCTTCAAAACAGGACATTCCTTAAGTTTGTTGATAGGTTGATTAAGAGGCCGAAGGGGTTGTTGAGAGACGTGGTCGTTACCATTCAGGGCCTGAAATTCCCCGTGGACTTTGTTGTATTGGACATGGAGATCCCTGAGTTGGTGGCAGATACCCCCATCATACTTGGACCCCCATTCTTGACCACTGCCAAGGAGGTGCCCCACCTTGATAACGGGAAGGTGTACTTTCATGTAGAGGGCGAAAGTATACAAATAAAGACGATCGACGAGACTAGAGCGAGAGAATCAGCATGCTCAGAGTAGTCCAATGATACCGAGCAGATGACAGAGGTTGAGCGAGACGTCCACCAGGAGTATGATTTTATGATGACAGATGATGAATCCATTTGGACAGACCCAGTAGCACGAGCGCTCACCTTGCCAGCAGATTCAGCATACCTACAGCTCATGGCAGTTGAGATCTTGGAGAGCACACCCCTGGCAGAGGACACATTTAAGGCCGGCAGTTCTGGGATGGGTGGCGAAGCAGAGTTTCATTCATGTTCTTCAGATTCAGATCCCTTGGATTCAGACATTGATTTGGATGACTTTGATGATTACTTGCCATTTCTGATTCCTTTTGAGCCAACAGCTAGGATGAAGAGCGAGCCAATACAGTTTATAGACGATTCAACAGTGTTCCCTTCGTCAGATCTTCATACGCGGCGAGAGTTCTCACATGCAGACATGGCAGCCTTCGCACAGACATATCAGATCCCACTTGTCTAGAATTGAATCCCTTGTCGCAGTCACTGAAGTATAGATTCCTTGCGGGTGAGCCCGATATACACCCAGTCATCATTTCAGCAGGTTTGACTGGAGAACAGGAATCTCGTCTGATAGAGGTTCTTAAAAGAAACTGTAAGGCGATAGGATGGAGTATAGTTGATCTTCAGGGGATTAGACCGGCTCTGTGCTCCCATCACATCTATCTTAAAGAGGATGCTAAGGCATCGCGTGAGTTCCAGTGACGGCTGAACCCGAATCTTCGAGATGTTGTCATGAAGGAAATATCGAAGTGGTGGAGCACCGATTTTATCTACCCCATCTCCGACTCCAAGTGGATTAGTCCATTACATGTGGTACCCAAGAAGACGGGTATCACTACAGTTGTGAGTGAGTCTGGAGAGGAGATAGCTACCCGAGTACCCACTTCTTGGAGGGTCTGTGTGGACTACAGATGATTGAATGAGGCCACCAAGAAGGATCATTTCCCACTGCCATTCATTGATCAAATTATCGAGAGGCTAGCTGGGAAGAGTCACTATTGTTTTCTTGACGGGTACTCCGGTTACAATCAAGTGGCCATTGCACCCGAAGACCAGGACAAAACGACATTCACCTGTCCGTTTGGGATGTATGCTTTCAGACGGATGCCCTTTGGTTTGTGTAACACCCCGACGACATTCCAAAGGTGTATGTTGTCCATTTTCTCGGACATGGTGGGTGACTGTTTAGAGGTCTTCATGGATGACTTCTCGGTCTATGGCAATGGGTTTGATGCTTGTCTTGACTGCCTAGACCGTGCGCTTCAGCGCTGCATAGAGGTCAATCTTATCGTATCTTGGGAGAAGAGTCACTTTATGGTGACTCAAGGGACAGTCCTTGGTCATATCATCTCCAACAGGGGCATGTAGGTTGATCCGGCCAAGGTGGACATCATTAGGAAACTCAATCCACCATCCAATCTGTGTCAATTGCGGTTTTTTCTGGGGCATGTCGGTTTGTACCGACGGTTCATTCAGGACTTCAGTCATATTGCCCGATCGCTTACTGATTTGCTGACGAAAGACACCGAGTTCATTGTAGATGATAAGTGTCTTGTGTCTTTCGAGACTCTCAATAATATGGTTGACCCGGCTCCTGTCCTTTAGCCACCTGATTGGTCTCTTCCATTTGAGATCATGACGGATGCTTCTGATTTTGCCGTAGGGGCTGTGCTTGGACAGAGGAGGGATGGATTGTCGTATGCCATTCACTACGCTAGCCGGACTTTGGATGCTGCTCAGCGGAATTACACCGTGACTGAGAAGGAGATGCTAGCTGTAGTCTTTGCTTTGGATAAGTACATATCATATATTCTCGGATCTAGAATGATTATCTTTACAGATCACACCGCCATCAGGTACCTCATGGCAAAGAAGTATGCCAAAGCTCGCCTTAGTAGATGGATCCTTCTGCTCCAGGAGTTTGACATTGAGATTAAGGATAAGCCTGGAGTTAAGAATGTGGTGGTGGATTACCTCTCCCACTTACAGAACCTTGAGG
Source organism: Ottelia alismoides (assembly GCA_037367405.1). NCBI lineage: Eukaryota > Viridiplantae > Streptophyta > Magnoliopsida > Alismatales > Hydrocharitaceae > Ottelia > Ottelia alismoides. Next base: position 133,832 of record JAZKJV010009570.1, on the reverse strand, counting down.
AATCTGAGCCCAACGCACCTATTACTGAGACATTTCCAGATGAGGCGATCTTGGTTATCACCTCGCTCCCATGGTACGCCAACAATGTTAACTATCTTGTCGCCAAGACGGTTCCACAAGGTTGGCCCAGGCAGAAACTTGAGACCTTCCTTACGAAGGCCAAGTCTTACCATTGGGAGGATCCCGTCCTTTATCATTAAGGAGGGTATAACATCTGGAGGAGGTGCATTCCTCAAGAAGAGCAGCATAGCATCCTCACCTACTGCCACAAGCTTGAGGCAGGAGGAAATCATTCTGGGAGACGGACATTATAGAATGTGCTCCAATCCGGCCTTTGGTGGCCTACTCTCTTCAAGGATTCCGATGAATTTGTGAAGAGATGTACTGACTGTCAGAAGATGGGTACTTGCGGACAGCAAGACATGATGCCCATGCAACACATTCACTTTTGTGAGGTTTTTGATGCATGGGGGATTGATTTCATGGGCCCATTTCCTAAGAGTCAGGGGTTTGAGTACATTTTGCTTGTTGTGGATTATGTGAGTCGTTGGGTTAAGGCCATCCCCGCCGGATCCGCAGATGCTAAGACAGTGTGTTGCTTTTTGAGGAAAAATATCATTTCACAGTTCGGGGTACTTAGAGTTCTGATTTCAGACGGGGGGTCTCACTTTATTAACGACAAGGTAAAAGCCCTTGCAGACGAGTTCAGCATTGACCATCGTGTTGCCACTCCATATCACCCTCAGACCAATGGTCTTGCTGAAGTATCGAACAGGGAGATCAAGACTAATTTCCAGAAGGTAGTCGGCCCAGACTGAAAGGTTTGGTCACAACTTTTGGACTCGGTCTTGTGGACCTATCGGACTTCCTTCAAAACTCCATTAGGGACATCACCCTTTCGTCTCATCTATGGCAAGACGTGCCATTTACCTGTGGAAATCAAGCACAAGTCACTATGGGCAGTTACAGAGTTATTGTTAGATCCCGAGAGTATAGGAGAACAGAGGAAAGCAGAGTTGGCAGTCCTGGAGGAACTGAGAGATACAGCCTTCTCTAGCAGCCTATAGTATAAGGAGAAAGTGAAGACATGACACGATTCCCATATCAGCCATAAACAATTTGAGCTCGATCAGCACGTATGGTTGTTCGATTCTAGGCTAACATTATTTCCAGGGAAATTACAGAGTAAGGAAAGGTCTGTATGTGGTCAGGAAGGTACATGACAATGGCAGTATCGATATATCCGAGTTGTCATCTTCCTCTACCTTTCGAGTTAACGGTCAGCGCCTGAAGATATATCTAGATCATGATCCACCGACTGCTAATGGTGCCCCCATTCATCTGATATGAGGTGTGCTCTTTGACTCATATCATCTGCATCTCATACAGGGTTATCACTTCCATCTTTCTCTGTATATATCTATTTATCTATATCATTCATTCATTCTTTCGTTATATCTGTCACCCCGTCTTCATCTTATGACTTTGCTACACTTAGGACGCACTTTGTCCTAAGTATAGGGTGTGCACACACACTGAGCTGTGATCTGTTTATTCTCTTTTCTTCTTTTATTCTTTTTTTTTCCTTTTCTATCTTCTTTATCTATCAAAAAGGTGTCACCCCTTGTAGACAGTCTTCAATACTTAGGACGTACTTTGTCCTAAGTATAGGGGGGTGTGAACCTCGAGTTCTCTATTCTTTGATCCTCTCCATTGTCTCCTCTTCTTGTCTATACTTAGGGATATCTTACCCTAAATATAGGGGGAGATAATCTGAGTACAATCTGTTCATTCCCACCCTTGACCCTCCCTGCTTTGTGTACAGCCAGCTATACTTAGGATTATTTGATACTAAGTATAGGGGGGACGGTCGATTTCTCTTTCGTTCATTCATTCCTTTATTTATTTATTTATTCTTTAGACTTGTCTATACTTAGTACGAGTTATGTCTTCTCTTTTCACTCCGATCTATGAGGACATAGCTCAAGCTAAGTATAGGGGGTCGTATTTACAGTGTATATACTTTAGCCATAACTCGTACTTTTGTATTTTCTTAATAAGTATGGCTAATAAACCTTTAAAATTCATTAAAAAACCTTAATAAAAAGATGTTGTTATTCCTCAAATTCTTTTTGTACGTACTGATTAATAAATTAGGTGAAAATGTTTTTTTTTGCAAAATGTTTGAAAAATAGTTTGAAAATCTTTATGAAAATTCTTTTGAAAACTATTTGGAAAACATTTTGTTACATGTTTTCAACCTTTGTAAAATATTTTGTTTTAAAAACTTATTTTCTTTGTGTGAAATAAAAATGTTTGAAAAATGATTTTCAAATGGTTTGAAAATGGTCGCAAAAGCATTTTGAAAAATCAATCTATACCGTTTTGAAAACCTTTGCAAAATGATTTTCAAACGTGTGTACATGTTTATAAAATTGTATGTAAAAAAATATTTTGGACTATAGTTTTCAAAATTGTTTGAAAAACTTTTCAAATAAGTTTGAGGAATACATACATCATACATAAAATTCGTTGTATATATCTGTATAAAATTGACCACTTACCCTTGTAAATTCTTAAAATCTACTTCTTGTAAATATAAGAAGCACTCCCGTGTAAATATTTGTACCTAGTTTCAATCCAAAATCTTTTCTTTTCAAAAATCCCAAAAACATTTGCAAAATTAAAATACCAAAAACATCTGAAATTTTTTTTGGAAAAATACAAAAAAATGCATATGCATCATCTTTTTAAAAAAATCCATAAAAAGTTCAAAATATTTGAAAAATTGCATCATAAAAATATTTTCTGCATTCTGCATAGCATTTGCATAGCATGAGCATTTTTCGAATTGAGTTTGATAGCTGAACAGGTCTAAGTAAAATCCAGAGAAAAATCCAGAGATTGGAACTTGATTGGACCTCAAAATCTTCCTAATAACAGGAACCTTATAGGAATTGGAGTTGAGGTACTTCAGGTCTAGTTGACTTAATTCTTTGAGGATCACGGGACTTGGTTCAATGGATTCTTGAATGCCTAAGTAGAGTATTTCGGAGCACACGCACGACTCTTGTTAATAATGACCTAACTTGGACACATGCACCTTTCACATGGCTCAACCTAGTTGGAGTGGTGAGGGGGTTGGATTTGTCGGTATGAGACGCACACAAGTGGAAACATTTGTCCTCCTCTAGGGAGGGAAGTGCACCCCAACTCGTCCAGTGATGAGGAAGTCTAAAGACAGGAGAGTGTGGGTTGCAATAAAGCTTCAAAAGAGGGATATTCTACTGGCTCAAGAGGAAAAACTCCCTATGTAAATGATGTTGTATACAATATTCAAAAAAATAGACAGGCTTGTACAAAAATAAAATGCCTGCAAAGAGTGTGAATATGTTGTAGAGTAAATAAGCAAGCTTGAGTTCCAAAGTCAAATTATGTGAGACTGCAGCTAGTTGACTTGACTACACTGGTCTTGCATCCTAGGATAGGTAGCTACACTGGCTACCGTCCATTCTTCTCTTCACCCCCTACTCTTGAGTTGGTTGCCACTTGAACTTAGAAGGGAATACCACGCTCCTCGAGGAAGGAGTTATTGGATTGGGGAATCATTGGGTTGTCATGCTGGAGAAGTCAGTCTCTTTGTCATTCTAGTTGGGGAGAGCCACCATCACTTATACTATACGAGTCAGCTTCATAGTCATAAGGGTTTGCGTATGAGTTGAGATATTTCTGACCTGGCTATTGAGGAGACTTGAACAGAGTGTTGGAATTCTCGAAGGCTGTTGGATTTTAAATCCGATTCCCACTAAGGTTCCACCCGTACTAAAATTCCAAGGGTCCGACTTAAGCTCCAAACTTTGATTTTGTGAAGACAAAATTGATAATTAAACTTAATCCATCTTTCTTCTTTTTCTTTTCTTTGTATTTCTTTTCTACACTTATTGCATAAGTGTTTGCTAGGGACTAGAAAAGGCAAGTATAGAGGGATGATGAATCTACATTTCATCATCTTTATTCTATCATTTTGGCCTTAAAAAAACCTAGTAAATGCGTGTAAATACTGTTGATTCATGCATTTTAGCATTCATGCATATTTGTGTAAAAAGTGTATAAAATACGGTTTTTAAAGCCAAAATTATAGAAAAAAGAAAAGAAAAGAAAAGAAAAAGAATAAAATATTGCAAATATTTTATGACTCGAAACCCCGAGACCTAGGCATCTCGATGACTAGGTCGACAAGGAATAAAGTAGGGGGAGATAAGGGCCAAAATACAATAAAAATTCCCTTTTATTTTATCCATTCTTTATTCATTTTGAGACCGATTTTTGGTTACACTATTTATAATTCAAATAAAGAAACTTTGTACATGAAAGTTGTAGATAATTAAATAAAGAAAATACAAAATTGATTTTACACAAAAATAATGTACAGATAAAAAGTTATGATCTGAATAAGATTCCAGAATCCCAACTTCCCAGACATGTATCTCTCAAATAAAAACTCGAAATGCATCAAAACCACCTTTAATTGTATATAATTTTTAATAATCTATTTAATGAAGTGGTCTCGCATTTGGCGTAGCTACGGTTTGAAAGTTGAATTTTGGACCCTATAGTATACTTGTACAGATTAAAATATTAATTTTATTTATTCTTAATTATTTTTATAATTTTATAATTTTGTAAATATTATTTATAAAATATGTTTACATTAAAATCAGAATAAAAACCTAAAGAAAACACAAAAATAAAATCATTTGTATATAATACATAGGTATCATACCTGTACATATACCTACAAAATTAATACTTCTATTTTATTAAGTGTATAAAACACTTCAAAAAATAAAATAAAAATATATTTAAGTGTATAAAAATATTCTATAAATTTATAAAATAATAAACAAAATAAATAAAATTAAATATACAAAATAAAAATAAAATATTAAAATATATAGATATGTATACCTATATGGGCCTAAAAAAGTAACTTGTATTTTTAAATATAAAAAAATAAATAAAAATCACATTAAAAAACTTTAGAAAATAACAAATATTTTTTATTTTATAACCTAAAAATAATAAATTCAATTTCTATTTTTAAATGATTTTTTAAATGATTTTTCCAAGGTTTTTCCTGGTTGGTCCATGCGGACCAATGATTAACACGGAATCGAGAGGTTGTACGGTTTCACAAGGCAAAACCGCAGTCGATGCCTTGACCACTACAAAATCCCGTATTCAATCAACAATGAACCCACAATCAAATATCAAACAATGACAAACAAATGTGGAGTCAAATTTATTTTTAACTCTACATAAAAGATGTAGAGATGCAAGTACGTAGAGAGTTCGAACACAGGGAGCAAGGCAGGATAGATCAACAAGTGTGTGTGTGTGTGTGTGTGTGAATGTGATGTATTGTCTACACTATGCAAGGTAAATGTTTTGTTGGTTTTTAATTTTAATTTTTTTATTTAATTTTTAATTTTGTATTTTGATTTTTAATTTTCTAATTTTATATTTTCTTTTTATATTTTATATTTTTTAATATTGGAATATATAAACAATATAATAAAAGAGGTGCAAGGCTATTAAAAAAAATAGGGGGAAAATAGTCAAAATTAGAAAAAAAAATATGTTTGGTCTTTTTATAAATTTTTACTGTTTTTGTGATTTTTGGGTATTTTTCCAAATATTTTTGGTATTTTTAAAAGGTAAAATGAAGAAAACAATGAATTAAGATTCTGTCTGAAATTAAAATGGGAAGGAAAAATACTAAACAGTATCAAAATTTTCCAAAATTAATTTTAAAATAAAGCTAATAAAATAGGGAACCTACAGGACCTGAGTTTATATTTTTTTATTTTTCTACGATTTTTTAGATTTTTTTGAAGTTTTTAGGTATTTTCTAATTTTTAAGGTTTTGTTTTTGAACTTTTTAGTGATTTTTGGACTGACACTAGAATATACTAAAATACACAATAATTATTATTTTTGGAATTTTTCAATGTGTTTTAATATTTTTTTGGTATTTTCTAAGATAGACAGTACTGAAATGGTCATGTTTTTTATTTTTAATAAATATTAAAATGCAATAAAAATGGAATGCAAAAATTTGGCGTTAAACTACTATGCAACAGGGATATATGATGATTTTTGTAGAATTTTTGGGGTTTTAATGATGCATGAAATAAATAAGACAAGCACGCAAAAATAGCTAAGCCTAGCAGGGGTATATACGCAAATACACAAACATCCAAGGGCATAGTTGCAATTTTCCAACAAAATTTATACTTAAATAAGCAATTTAATGGACCAAATGTAAAATACAAGTCCCGCAGGGTCACATCTGCAAATTTTCCACCAGGGCGCATGACTAGCACGCGCCTGGGAAGGACCTATCTACAATATCCAAAAAAGCTGAGGGCCTTAATGCAAATATTCCAAAAAGTTTACACTGGGTATCAAAGTTTCATGACCTAGACGAAATATCAAGACCTACAGGGGTATCCATGCAAAATGACCCGCGCCTCGCATGAACTGGTCACGTGAGGTGACGTGGCTTGGACCCGTTCGCAAATACTGAAAGTTCGGGGGCCTTTTACTAAATATTACAAAAATATTAACGATGTCGATGAATGTTTGAGTCCGATAAAATAAATACAAAAGGCGCGAGGGTTATCATGCAAAATAGCCCAGCGCGGTGATGAATACTCATTCATCACTCTTTATTCTTATATTTTAGCTACAAAAACCTTTGCAAATACATGTAAATATGTGTAAATACAAATAATTACCAAAAAGCATGCATTGTGTAAAAACTAATAATTAGCATGTTTTTGTGCAAAAATAAAAGAATAAAGAATAAAAAGAAAAAGAGGGAAATATTTAGAATAAATATTGAGCGACCTAATCCCAAGGGAGGGCTCAGCATGAGCCTGACCGCATAAAAACCCAAGTAGAGAGAGATAAGGGAGCTCATGTGTGTAAATATACCTGTAAATATAATAAAAATATTTTCCTCTAAAAAAATAGAATAAAAGGTACTTGTACATATTTATGTATATTTGTGAATATAAAATCCAAATAAAATTTGAAAAAAATTAAAAAGAAAATAAAAATCCCCTCACTTGTACATAGAACACTTATCTATATTTATTTCACCTTATAAATAAATAAATTAATTTTCATAAAAATTGTTTATACTCCTTACTTTATGGTGTAAATAAATAAAATAAAAACCACAAAAACAAAAACCAAAATAAAAAGAACAAAATTAAAAACCAAAAATAACATTGTACATATACCATGTATATATATGTATATATCTATTTATTTCACCCTTGTATATAAATAATAAAAATAAAATAAAAATATCCTTTTATTCCTAATTTTATGTTGTAAATAAATAAAATATAAAATGGGGATAAAAATGTATAAAAATAACTAATAAAAAATCAAAAATCAAAAATCAACATTGTGTAAATACCTATGTATAGCACTATAGTGTACATACCCTATTTTTATTTTGAAAAATTAATTAAAAATCACAAAAAAATAGAAAAATTTGAAACCAACATTTTTTATGTTTTGAGGTTTTAATAATTCGGCCATTTCCTATTTTAAATCGATTTTTCAAATCTTTTTGACATGGCCTTCTTTGATTGGTCCACGGGGGATGTTGACCCCTCGGTCAACTCCCCCCTGGACCACTGCGTCTCGGATCTGAGTGCCCGACCCGATTTCTACCTTTTCTCCCCACTCGATCCGACAGCCAAATACCCTAACCCCGGGCCCCGATTGATCCTTGTTCATCCTAGATCCACGCTCGGGTTGGGTCTGAGGGATCCGAGTTGCGAGCTACTCGCCCGATACATGTCATCTCGGACCCCTAGGCATATATAGCCTCGCCTCCGGCAGCTCTGTTCTTCATCTCTGGACCTCCCACTCGCAGCCAAGGAGCTCCTCCGGTGTGCATGAGTGACAGTTGTGCTCTCCGGAGTGGAAGTGAGGCACGAGGACCTCGGGAAGCCTTTGATCCGGTGGCTTCGCCGCTGTGCGCCGCCGCAAGCGCGCCCAGCCTCGGGAAGTCGACGGTCCCTTGCAGGCAATGACCCAGGAGCTCCTCGAGCTCCAGCCCAGTCGAATGCCTCCGCCAGGTAGCCTCTTTAGCCCTTAGTTTAGCGTAGATTTGCATCTTTCGATTTCTGTAGCCGTAGCTCCGCCGCCTCCGCCAGTCGTCTCCGTCCATCCATTTGCCCATCCGACACCGCCACCACCTTCACGAGCCTCCTCCGCATCTTCTCCACCTACCCATTCCCCCTGGCTCGCCCCGGAGCAGGGACTTCGGCCCTCCACCTCCGCCGCTCGCCGGAGGACCGCCATACCGCCTCATTCTTCATCGTTCATGTGCGCTGACGGGTCGAGGCAGTTTGCCCTCGACCCATCTTTCTTCCTGTGCAGGTTAAATCGTCAGGAGAGCCTCATCTGGAGGCCAACAGCTCAGGCACAGGAGCTCCAGGCCACCACGGTTGCGGGGCCGTTCTGGTGGTCGTCAGCCTCATCGGAGACCATCATCAGCTGCGGGACTTCACGGCGGAGCTCTTCCGCATCCTAGGAGCAGCAGGGGAGGACCATAGTGCGTGTATCGGGCCGGCGAAGCTCGCCGGCCAACTGTTCTTCCAGGATCCTCCATAGACGTCCGATCGGCCTCGACGCTCCATATTAGATCTGATCCATCCATTCGAGGAGCCGCAGATACCGTCAGATCCTTTGAAGGTTGATCGTGGCCGTCGATTCAACGAGGGATATCCACGTCGCTTCACAGACGTCCGATCTGCCACGTGGAAGCTTCCCAACCGCTCGATAGAGATGAGGGTTTCCTTTGTTGCGCGCCACCCTCTCCTGACCGTTCGATTCACACGTGGCATGCATCCAGCCGTCGACATTTAATAAAGGGGTAATTGCTCTTAGGCCCCTCTAGTTTTCGCATTTATTTTCTAGTCCTGTAAATACGTTTAGTAGCTCTTTTATTTTTGTAAATATTGCACCGAGGACCCTTCTGTTTCTGCTATTTGCTTGTGTACCCCTGTGTATAGTGGCCACGTGCTTCGCCACGTGTTTTAGTGGTATATTTGCAGTTTTCGTCCTATGTTTTTCGGGTGTTACTGATTGCATATTTTAAAATAGGAATGACAGATAGGTCCCCCCAGGCCTGAGTCACGTGTATCGTGCGTGGCCGGGGGACATTTTGCACTTTTAGCCCCATACTTTCCTGCCTTGTTCTCCAGGGGGCCCAGAACTTTGTGGTATTTGCAGATAGGTCCTTGTGCACTGTGTCTTTCTTTTCATTTTTAATAAAATAGCAAATCAACTCCAAATGTGATGAAAATTAGATACATGGCTCCTGCTATAGTGTAAAATTTTCTCCTATTTTGGGGACATTTTTTATTTCATTTACTATTTTTAAAAATTCAAAAACAAGCTTTTTTCTTACTTTCCAGCTTTAAAAATCACAAAAAAAATATTAAAACACCTCTAAAAATTATAAAAAAATTAGGTAGTGTTTATTTTACCTTGTTTGATTTTCTGACCAATTTTGGTCATTTTTGGATATATAAAACCCATAAAAATTGAAAAACACTAAAAACACTATAAAAATTCTAATAATTAATTGAAAAATCTAAAAATAATAATTCTGGTGCCTAAATTTTCCTTGTGTTTTCTACTATATAGGAAAATGACTTCAGACCTTAATAGGGCCATTTTGCATTTTAAATTGGCCCTCTATGTCTGACTGGACAGTACTCTCCTTTTCTTACCTTGTTTGATTTTTTTATAAAATTCAATAAAAATCAGATTATTACCAAAAATTAACCAAAAACAGTAAAAAAATATAAAAAACATAAAAATATTTTTATTTGAATTTTTGAGTGATTTTTGAGTAGGTAAATAATTGGTTGAATTGGCTTGTTTACTTGTTTTCTTTATTTTCCTTATTAATTAAAAAAATCCAAAAAATATAAAAAGTCTAAAAATCCACCAAAAATACCTTTATTTTATTTTATTTCTTTTTTAGACTACTTCGTAGGCCGCGAGGCCATTACGTGCTCCTTGTGTTCGACCCTGGTCGCTATACCAGGTTAATATAATAGCGAGACCGCTACTTGAGCTTGTTTGATTTCTATTTGATTTTGGTGGTCTATTTTTCTTGATTGATCACCCGAGTGACTGAGGTCGCAACGACCGCATGAGAGATACCTGATTTACCTCGCTCGCTCGGTTTTCTTGGTCATCAGAATGGCGCCGTTGTCGGGGAGCACGGCTTAGTAGTCATTTCAGTTTTCTTTTTATTTCATTTTCTTTTTCGCGGCTTTCTGCGGCTCTTTCTGAGTCCGCGGCTTTTCGTGGCTTTTTATTTTTCATTTATTTGTGTTTTATTTTCTTTTTCTTTTCTTTTCTTTTATTTTTATTTTTTGCTTGTTTATTTTATTTCTGTTTTTGTACATATACACCTGTTTAGTTTCCTGCCTTTATTATTTTATTTTATTTTGGTCTGTGACACTTGTCTTCTTTCTTGCGAGGGCCCGAGGACCGAGGCGGCAACTTTCGAGAAGCCGGCGCAACCGCGGGATTCAGAGGCGGCTCCTTTCTGCACGGAGCCGTAGGAGAGAGCGAGAGAGTAGCTGAGTGAGAGAGGAGTAGTTTAGGTTTATTTCAGCACATTTGATTTGAATTGTAATAATACAGGGACACTCAGCTGGACTTGGACTTGAGACTTTTTCGGGTCTGTTTCGCCGAGCACCGGTGTGCTCGGGGGACCCTTAGATTTTTCACAGCTTTTTCGTGGCTTTCAGTTTTTCGCTGCCTTTTCCGGTTTTACGCGGTTTTCTCGAGCCTCTAGACTTAGGAATTTCTGGTTGACTATGACGTACTGAGTAGGATCCACACACCTAATAGATTGCTTGTACCTATAGATTGTTAATTGGACCTACTAATAAAAGATTAATAAAAATAGCTGACTCATTTCCTTCGAGCCTACGTGTCGCAGCCTGCCCTGCCGCCAGGCGAGCTATTCCCGCCCAGATCTTCATTCTCCGCCGGGCTTCGTTGCTCCAAAATGCCTCTAGCTGCTCCTGCGGTCGTCCTCTCCACGCTTGGGGCTTCAAAATGGGTTGGAGACCTCCTGGGCTCCTCTGCGACGTCGGAGAAGAAGAGGAGGCACAAGTATCTCCGGCGAAGCTAACAATGCCTCCAGGTGTACTTCAAAGCTCAAGGACCTGCACAGAAAAATGTTAAGGATGTCGAGGGCAAAATGCCTCGACCTCCAGCTGGCTCTTAAAAAAAGGGGGGAAGGTGATGTGGATGCTCGCCGGAGCTTGCTCCGGCGAGGGGAATCGATTGAGCAAATCGATGGATGAACTCAATGGTTAAGATACCTACGTGTAGCTAGGATTACAGGGGATGAAAAAGGAACGAAAATAATAGAGAGAAACACCTCGAGGGTCAGAGCCCGAGGTTGAAATACCTCGACGGGAAGGTCACCGGAGGTGGGGTGGAACACCGAAAATCCTCGTCGCTCCGCCGCCTCGAAGGAGCCAAACTGGAGCTGTCACCTCCAGGGAGTCAAGGCGGGATGAATGGGGATGAAGGACCAGACAAATGGGGTTCGAAATTCAAAATGAAAACTGGGGGGTGGTTTTGATGTGTTGACGATTGGACGCAAAGATCAGGGCGCAGCGGGCGAATCGATGCTCCGTCCCCCAAGGTTTCACCTGGACGTGTATCACCGATGATCGAGGATGAAAAGTCAAGAAGACTCCTTCGCGAGATAATGCAAGATGAGTCCTCGAAAAATGGGTGAAAATGGGTCAAAACCCATTCTGTCACAGCCCACAGGCGCAGGTCAGACAGTTGACCTGGGTCAACCATCCGAGCCCCCTGGTTGGTCCACGTGGACCAACTAGGAAAATTCTGGGAAAAAGTTTTATAAAATCAATAAGAAATAGAAAATAAATTATTTAATTTTTGGTTATAAAATAAAAAATGTTTGTAATTTTATAAATTATTTTATGGTAATTTTTAATTATTGTTATGAGGTATATTTTTACAAGTTGCCTTTTATACCCATTATAGGTATATTGCATATATATTTTATTATTTTTTATTTTTGTGATTTTAATTTATTTATTTTTATTTATTATTTTGTAAAATCATAAAATACTTTTATACACTTAAATATATTTTTATCTTATTTTATTGATGTGTTTTGTATATTTAATAAAAATAAAAGTATGTATCATATAGGTATATTTATAGGTATAATACCTATGTATTTTATACAAGTATTTCTATTTTGAGTTTTATTTAGGTTTTTATTCTGATTTTAATGTACATAATTATTATAAATAATAATTACAAAATTATAAAAATATAAAAATACAAAAATAATGAATAAATAATAAATTGAATATTTTAATCTGTACAAGTATACAATGAGGGTCCAAAACTCAACTTTCAAACCGTAGCTCCGCCAAATGCGAAACCACCGCCATTAAATAGCTTATTTTATTCTATATACAATTAAAGTTTGATGCATTTGGAGTTTTCATTTGTGAGATACGAGTCTAGGAAGTTGGGATTCGGGATTTTTATTCAGACCATAACTTTTTATCTGTACATTATTTTTCCGTGAAATAGATTTTGTATTTTTCTATATAAAATTATCTACAACTTTCATGTACAACGTTTCTTTATCTGATGTATAAAAAGTGGAACCAAAAATAGGTCCCAAAATGAATAAAGAATGGATGCAAAACATTGTATTCTGGCTCTTATCTCCCCCTACATCAAGATGCCTAGGTCTCGGTGTTTCGGGTCATAAAATATTTACAATGTTTTATTCTTTTTCTTTTCTTTTATTTATTCTATAATTTTGGCTTTAATTACAGTAATTTATACACTATTTGGATGCACATGCATGAATGCTAAGATGATGGTTTTAAGGGTATTTACACGCATTTACTAGGGGTTTTTAGGCCAAAATGATAGAATAAAGATGATGAAATGTGGATTCATCAACCAACCAGGAGGGTCCGAGAGTTGACCTCGGTCAACTCTCTGACCCGCCCCCTGTAGCCCTGTCAGAATTGAGTTTTAACCTATGTTTGTGATTTTTTCGAGAGGAATACTTTCACTATTTCGTGTCGCTTCCTTAATACTTTTTTCTCCTCGATCATCGGCCATACACGCCCAAGGTTCTTCTCATTCATTGCATCACTGAATCGATGAAACCACCTTGTTCTTGTAGACCTGTTTGCCACCCATTCAAAAACACTCCATCCCTTCCCTTCCATTTTTGAACCGCCTTCTGGCCAAGTTTAGACATTTGGGCGCATGATGGAGTGGCTCCGGTGACATGGGAGACCCCCAGCATCCCTATCAAGGTACGGTGGGTCCTGAAGGTCGGATTCCACCACCTCCAGCCAAGTTTGGCCGTCGAGGTCCACCTCGGGTATACACCCTTGAGGTCCGTTCTATCTTATTTTTCTTGCATTTTCTTTACTTGCAGTAGTCTTAGGATTAGATATTCACCTTAGCTTTTGATCCATACCCATCCGACACCCTTCATCGATCACCTTGCCGGAGCTTGCTCCGGTGAGCTCCATCTTCGTCGCACCCGCTTCAATTCACCCCGCCACAGGGTCGAGGCAATTTGCCTTCGACCCTCTAACTTTTTTCCGCAGGTGTTCGAGCCTTCACGCACGACTGGGGGAATTTTGTTCGTTCACCGGTGATACCTGGAGGGCCTTGATGAATACCCATTCATCACTCTTTATTCTTATATTTTAGCTACAAAAACCTATGCAAATGCATGTAGATATGTGTAAATAGGAATAATTAGCAAAAGCATGCATGTTTGTAAATACCTATAATTAGCATGTTTTTGTGCAAAAATAAAAGAATAAAGATAAAAAAAAGAAAAAGAGGGAAATATTTAGAATAAATATTGAGCAACCTAACCCAAGGGAGGGCTCAGCATGGGCCTGACCGCATAAAAGCCAAGTAGAGGGAGATAGGGGCTCATGTGTATATATTTTTGTAAATAAATAAAAATTATATTTTCCTCACCGAAAAATATGATTGTACATATTTTGTATATATTTAGAAGCTATTAAAAACAAAATAAAAATTTAAAAATTAAAAAGACCAAAAATATCCCTTCACCATGTACATAGACCACCCTAATCTTTTATTTATTTAACCTTATAGATAAATAAAATTATTTTCTAAACTTTTTGTAAATACTCTATGCTATATATTGTAAATAAAATAAATAAAAAGAAACAAAACAAAAATCAAATAAAAATAACAAAAACTAAAATTACAAAAATACATTGTATATATGCCATGTACATAGTTGTACATAACTATTTATTCCACCTATGTATATAAATAATAAAAATAAAATAAAAATATCCTTTTATTCCTCATTTTATTCTCTAAATAAATAAAATAGGAATAGGAATAAAATGTATAAAAATAACTAATTAAAAATCAAAATTAAAAACCCCATATTGTACCTATACCTATATATAGACCTACTATGTAAATACCTTATTTTTATTTCCAAAAATTAATTAAAAATCACAAAAAAATAGAAAAAAATAAATTAAAAATATTTCATGTTTTAAGTTTTTGAAAATTCGGTCATTTTATGGCCCAAAAAAATCAAATAAAAATTTAAAGCTTGGCGGGCTCTGATTGGTCCACGGGGGATTGTTGACCCCCGGTCAACTCCCCCCCAGGACCACCAGAGCCGGGTCTGCTCCACCCGACCCATGTTCTCGGACTTTTCCCATGCAGACCCGAATCCCTTTCGCCCCAACTCCGGGTCCGGAATGCTCACGTCATATCCGAGAGCTTCGCCGGAGCCTTCGCCTCGGGATCCGCGCACCAGCTCGCCCTACCCGCGCCATTTTTGCCGGACCCTCCACAATATATAGCCTGAGCTCCGCCGCATTTTATTTCCATCTTTGGCTCTCTACCCTTCGTCCCGTGACCTCCACTGCATCCCTTGAGGTGACAGCTCTCGATTGCCGGTGTCGCAGCGAGGAGGGGGTGGCCGGACCACTGATCCGGCGACTTTGCGCCGCCGTGCTCCGCCCCGTGCAGGAGCTCGAGCCTCAGGCCTTGACAACCTTCGAGGCGACGACCAGGAGCTACCTTAGCTCCAGCACAGTCTTCCACATCACCCAGGTAACCTTCTAGTCTTCCTGTTTAGCTTAATTTTGAGTTACCCCCAAATCATAGTATCGCCGAGTTCCGTCGATTCCGGCTATATCGCACATCTTCTCGATCATCGGAACCTACGCTCACCATCGCCATCCCTCCGCGCACCTTCTTCGCCCCTTCGTTCAACCCAGCTCGCACAGGAGCTGGGGTTCGAGCTCCACCATCCTCCGCTCGCCGGAGCTCGCTCGCCCCGACCCACAGTTCACCTTCACGCCGCTTCATCGGGTCGAGGCACTTTGCCCTCGACCCGCGAAGCTTCTGGGTTACTTTGCAGGTCAAGAGGAGGCCATCTGAGGCCCCCTCACATCCAGGCCAGGAGCTTATCTCCGTCGACCTCGCCGGAGCCTCTCCGGGGCTCGGCTGGGCCATCGGAGGCTACCACCAGCTGCGGAACGTCAGTGCGAGTCTTCTCCGATCTTCAGAGGCAGCTGAGGAGGCCCACAGCACGCGCACGAGGCCGGCGAACCTCGCCGGCCACCTGTTCTTCGAGGGTCCTCCATCACCGTCCGATAGCCCTCAGAGCTCCAGTTTCAATCGTCGCCGTTCATTCATCAAGGAGCAGCTACCGTTGATCATCTCGAGGGTTGATCCGGACCGTTAGCACAGAGGAGAGAGGCACCAGCACTTGAGCACCGTTCGATCACCCACGTGTCCTCCTCTGCGTCGTCGATCAGGCTCACGTGCGGACGAAGAGAAGCGCCAGCCATCCGAGACCGTCCGATCAGCTACGTGGCGCTCATCCAGCCGTCGACGTAATAAAGGGGTAAATTACCTTAGGCCCCCTCTTAGTTTCTGTTTTACGTGTCAGTCCTGTAAATATTTTAGGAGTTTTAATTACGTTGGGATATTTGCACTAGGGACCTGTTAGTTTAGTTTAATTACAATTATGCCCCTGTGAGTGTCTGTCACGTGCTTCGCCACGTGCTTTGTCTGGGTTATTTGCAACACTTATCCTGTAGTTCTGGATGTTTGTGATTGAATAGAAACTTTCTGGTATTTGCACTTATGCCCCTGTGAACGTTTTATTTTTGCATGTGCGCCTTTTAGTGGGTTATTTGCAACATAGCCCCTGGACTTTTTGGTACGAGTTACCAAAAGGTCCTAGGACTTGTTTTTATTACCAGAAGGTCTCTGAGTGCCCCAGGCACGCGCCACGCGCGTGACTTGCTGGGAAAATTGCACCTGGACCCCCAGATCTTCGGGTATTTGCACTTACGTCCCTGTGCACTGTGCCCCCTTTTGATTTTTGAATAAAATGTCAAATCACCTCCAAATTCGATGAAAATTTGACACATGGCTCCTGCCATGTTGTAGGATTTTTGAGAATTTTTGAGGACATTTTTGATTTTATTTGTTATTTTTAAAAATTCAAAAACATCTATTTTAGCTACTGTCTAGAATTAAAAATCCCAAAAAAATATAAAAACACCCCCAAAAATTCTAAAAAAATTAGTTACTGTTCTTTGTATGTTTCTTGATTTTCTAGCCAATTTTGGCTATTTTTCATTGCCTAAAAACCCTAAAAATTCAAAAACACCTAAAAACTCATAAAAATCATAATAAATAAACTAAAAACCCAAAAACAATAATTCTGGTGCCCAAATTTTCCTTGTTTTTTCCAGTATACAGGAAAATTACCTCCAGTCCCTCTGAGATCCTTAGATATTTTATCTTTGGGTTTTGGGCCTGGCTGGACAGTACCTTGTCTTTTTAGTATTGTTTGATTTTTAGAAAATAAAATACACCTTATAAAAATCCCAAAAATTCACCAAAAACACTAAAAAACCTAAAAAACATAAAAACAATTTTTCTTGAATTTTTGCATGATTTTTGGTGCTTTTAATAATTAGCTAAAGTGAGCTTTTATTTGACTTCTTTTATTTTCTTCACTTTTTAAAAATCCAAAAAAATATAAAAATTATTAAAAACCACTAAAAAAATCCTTTTATTTTATTTTATTTTGTTTTTACTACTTCGTAGGCCTCTGGCCAACCCGTGCTCCTTGTGTTCGACCCTGGGTGCTATACCAGGTTAATCTCATAGCTAGGCCGCTTTCTTTTGTGCTTGATTGATTTATTTGTTCGAGTGGTCTGATTTTTCTTGATTGAGTGACTCTGAGTGATAGAGGTCGCAACGACCTATTGAGTACCTTTACCTCGTTCGCTCGGGTCGCCCTCATCAGAATGGCGCCGTTGCCGGGGAGCACGGCTTAGTAGTTTTGTTTTTATTTTTCATTTTTCGTTTCGCGGTTTTTCGCGGCTCTTCGGAGCTCGCGGCTTGTTGAGAGGCACCTCAACATTGTACTCTTTTGTATATACGTGTTTCGTCTTATTCTGATCCTTCTTTCTTCCGTTCTTGTTTTCACCCCAGGTCTCGCTTAGGATTATCTTTGCTATACTTAGGATATTCCTCATTCTAAGTATAGGGGGGTGAAAACAACGGGTTGTTCTTCGTTCTGTTCCATCACTCCTGTTGTTGCCTATACTTAAGGTTCTTCACCTTAAGTATAGGGGGAGTGATGTCCTCCTTCTTGTATATATTCGCCATTTTCTTCGTGTCTTGCTACCCCTGTTTTGCTGCCTTTACTTAGGGATATCTTACCCTAAGTATAGGGGGGGTAGACCCTGTACATTCTCCACTCGGTTTTCCCTTCGTGTACAGCCTGCTATACTTAGGATTACTTGATCCTAAGTATAGGGGGAAAACCCGAGTCCCTCTTGACTTCTTATTCTCCTTTTGTATAGCCTTCCTTTTCACGTCCCTATACATAGCACGAGTTATGTCTTCTTCATCGCTCTTGACTCTGAGGACATCGTTCGAGCTAAGTATAGGGGGGGTGTGTATATATTTCATATATACTTTAGCCATAACTCGTACTTTGTGTGAGTGCGTTAATAAATAAAAATGGCTAAAAACCACAAAAATTAAAAAATTTTCATGTACATAATCTTCTTTTATTTTGCACATAAATAGCTAGTGTACAAATTATTTTTGTAAAAATGATTTCAAAAATCTTTTGTGTGTAAAGCTTGTGTAAATATTTTCTGTATCAAAATTATGTATATAGTACAAAATTATTCCAAAATGTTTTGAAAATCAAAAGTTTGCAAAAATCTTGTGTAAATGTGTGTAAATATCTTTTTGCAAAACTTGCACTTCATGCATCATCATTCATGATTTCAAAACATTTTTCAAAAATTTTGCATGATTGTAAAATAGTGTGTAAATATGCATCTTTTTGTACATTTGTATATAGTTTTTCTGGATGATAGTTGACATTTAAACTAGCCTGGAATTCAAATTGAGAAATGGAGCTTGATTAAGATCTTAATCCACCTAACTCTAAGAGGAACCTTATAGGGCTTAGGTTTAAGGCTTTTCAGGTCCATGGTGACTTAATTCTTTGAGTCCACTAGGCTATGATCACATGTCATCTCAATGAGCCTAAGTAGAGCACTTAACAACAACACATGACTCATATAGATTATGGCTTTACTTGGACAACCGCACTATGCACCGAGCTCTCTACGGAGGAGATGGTGAGGAGGCAGTCTTCCTTGACTTGGGGTAGCATATGAGGGTAGTACTTCTAGGCGGAACCTCTCTTCTTCATTTAGTGAAGGAAGTGCGTCTCAACTTGGTCTGGTCGCCATGAAGTCTAACGACGGGAGTTGTGGGTTGCAATAAAGCTTCAAAAGAGGGATAGTCTACTGGCTCAAGAGGAAAAACTCCTTGTATATATGCTGCACATGTACATGTTGTATAGATGCACTCGAAAAAAAAAATGTGAAAAAGAAAAGAACTCCAAAAAAGTGGTGGGTCTGAGAGAAAATGATAATCCCACCGGAGTATGTATATAAGTGCAATAAGCAAAGCTTGGTTTCATGATCCACCTGTTGTAGCTTGCAGCAGGGAGACTTGGCTACACTGGTCAAGCTCCCTAGGGTACTTGGCTACACTGGCCTTGACCCATTCTCTTCTTCCCCCTCTTCTTGAGCCGGTTGTACTTGAACTTAGAAGGGAATACCCCGCTCCTCAAGGAAAGAGTGGCCAGAGTGAGGTCATAGAGTTACCTTGTTAGGGAGGGTTGTCAAGTTGCCATTTCTGAGGTGGAGAGCTTAGACCTCACTTTCACAGGACAAGAAAAGATTCATGATCTTCAGGGTTTGTAGTTGATGACTTGTTCTGATCTGGAGCATTGAGGAGTCTTGGTTATAGAATGGTGGAACTTGGAGGCTGTTAGGTTTTAAGCTTAAGTCTAAATAAGGTTCCGACACATCAATAATCCAAAGATCTGATTAAGCTCCATACCTCAATTTAATGAAGGCAAGTTTAATAATCAACCTTGATCCATGTACATTCTCTTTTTCTTTTTCTTTTTCTTTCTTTTGCACTTCTTTCTCAAATAAGTGTTTGCTAAGGGACTAGCAAAGTATAGTATAGGGGGGTGATGAATACCCATTCATCACTCTTTATTCTTATATTTTAGCTACAAAAACCTATGCAAATGCATGTAGATATGTGTAAATAGGAAAAGTTAGCAAAAGCATGCATTTTTGTAAATATAAATAATTAGCATGTTTTTGTGCAAAAATAAAAGAATAAAGAAGAAAAAGAAAAAGAGGGAAATATTTAGAATAAATATTGAGCAACCTAACCCAAGGGAGGGCTCAGCATGGGCCTGACCGCATAAAAGCCAAGTAGAGGGAGATAGGGGCTCACACCTGTATATATTTGTAAATAAATAAAATAATATTTTCCTCAACCAAAAATATACTTGTACATATTTTGTATATACTTAGGAACTATTAAAAACAAGATAAAAATCTAAAAAAATCAAAACTCCTAAAAACAACCTTTCACCATGTACATAGACCACCTTCTTTATCTATTCCACCTTGTAAATAAAGTTATTTATTTTCAAAACTTTCTGTAAATATTCTCTGTTATATATTGTACATAAAATAAATAAAAAGAAACAAAAACAAAAATCAAATAAAAATTACAAGCTTAAAATACAAAAACATATTGTACATAGACCATGTATATAGTTGTACATAAATAATTATTTAACCTATGTATATAAATAATAAAAATAAAATAAAAATAGCCTTTTATTCCTCATTTTATCCTATAAATAAATAAAATATAAAATAGGAATAAAAATGTATAAAAATAAATAATTAAAAATCAAAAATCAAAAATCAATATAGTGTATATATACCTATGTATAGCTATATTATATAGACCTTATTTTTATTTCCAAAAATTAATTAAAAATCACAAAAAAATAGAAAAAATTAAAACAAATATTTTTCATGTTTTGAGTTTTTGAAAATTCGGCCATTTAAAGGCCAAAAAAATAAAATAAAGATGTAAGACTTGGCGGGCTCTGATTGGTCCACGGGGGATTGTTGACCCCCGGTCAACTCTCCCCCCAGGACCACCAGAGCCGGGTTCCCCTCGCCCGACCCGTTTTCTCCACTTTCTTCACGGATAACCCGACCGCCTTCTTCCTTAACCCCGGGCCCCGATTGATACCCGATCATCCAGGACCCTCGCCCGGGGTGGGCTTGCCGGATCCGAGCTCCACCTGACTCGCCCGAACACCATCTTCTCGGACCTGGCACCATATTTAATGTCGTCACTGGCGACCTATCCACGCCATCTTTGATCTTCCCCTCGGCGCCTGTGAGCTCCTCCAGACCACCCGAGTGACAGGCGAGTGATTTGGAGTGGAAGCGAGGCCTGGGCAGCCGGAAATCACTGATCCGGTGGTTGACTCCGCCGTGCGCCGCCGCGTGCGCGCCTGAGCCTCGGGGAGCTCGACGACCCCTTGAGGCAACGACCGGGAGCCTCTTTGGCTCCAGCCCAGTCGAATGCGTCCATCAGGTAACTTCCTTAGCCATTAGAGTAGCGTAGCTTTAGGTTTTTAGATTCGCAGTAGCGTAGCTCCGCCACCTCCTCCAGCCGTCTCCGTCTACCCATCCGATCATCCGACACCGCCATCACCTCCGCCAGCCTTCTCTCCACCTGCTCCGCCCCTCCATTCCCCCTGGCTCGTCCCGGAGCAGGGTTACGGGTCTCACCCCTCCGCCGCTCGCCGGAGACCCTCCACTCCGCCTCACCGTTCACTTTCCGCCCGCTCTGACGGGTCGAGGCAGTTTGCCCTCGACCCCTCTTTCTTTCTGTGCAGGTCTTCAGGTCCATCGACCTCATCTGGAGGTCGGAGCTTCAGAGCACAGTAGCTCCCGTTCTTCGACGTCGCCGGAGCTCTCCTGAGCTCCTCTCTTCCTTCGGAGCGTTGCATCGGGTGCAGAGCTTCACGGGGAAGCTTCTCAGCACCTTAGGAGCGGTCGACGAGGACCACCGTGCACGCAGAGGGCCGGCAAAGCTCGCCGGCCGCCAGTTCTTCCACCATCCTCTTCGACCGTCAGATCAACCTCAGCTCCCAGTTTCGATCGAGACCGTCCATTTATCGAGGAGCAGTCACCGTCAGATCCATTTGAGGTTCGATCCCCACCGTCGATCCAGCGCAGCTCAGCCACCTCTCCTAGCCACCGTCCGATCTGCAACGTGGCAGCGCCTGGACCGTCCGACCACTGCGAGGGCTTCAGCGTTGGAGCGCCACTCGTTATCAGCCGTCCATCCAGCCACGTGGCGCCCATCTGTCGCCTCGACGTTAAATAAGGGGTAATTTGCTTAGGGCCCCCTCTTAGTTTGTCTTTTTATTTCTAGTCCTGTAAATATTTTAGAACTTTTATTTACGTAGGGTAAATTGCAACTGGGACCTTGCGCTTGTTTTTATTTACGTTTATGCCCCTGTGTATGTGAGACCACGTGCTTCATCACGTGCTTGTTTGGGCTATTTACATCTTCTTCCCTGTAGTTCTGTTGGGTTAATGAATGAATGTTAACTTTTTGGTAATTGCATTTATGCCCCTGTGAGTGTTGTTTATGCGCATGTGCGGATTTTAGTGGGATTTTTGCATCCAAGCCCCTGGACTTTTGGTACGCGTTACCAATAAGTCCAGAAACTTGGTTTTTATTACCAAAAGGCCCCTGAGTGCCCCAGCCACGCGCCACGCGCGTGACTTGCTGGGATTTTTGCACCTTGGCCCTCAGAACTTTGGGTATTTGCACATTCGTCCCTGTGCACTGTGCCCTCTTTACATTTTTGAATAAAATAGTAAATCACCTCCAAATCCAATGAAATTTTGACACATGGCTCCTGCCATGGTGTAGGAATTTCAGTGATTTTTGAGGACATTTTTACTCTTATTTAGTATTTTTAAAAATTCAAAAACAGCCTTTTTAGTCACTGTCTAGGTTTAAAAATACCAAAAAAAATATAAAATCACCTCCAAAAATTCTAAAAAAATTAGATACTGTTGTTTGCTTTGTGTTTGATTTTTCTAGCCAATTTTGGCTATTTTTCATTGCTTAAAAACCCAAAAAATTGAAAAATCCCTAAAAACCCATAAAAATTATAATAATTAATTTAAAAATCCAAAAACAATAATTAGGGTGCCTAAATTTTCCTTATTCTCTCTAGATTATAGGAAAATTACCTCCAGGGCTTTTTGAGATCCTTAAATATTTTATTTTTGGGTCTTAAGCCTTGCTGGACAGTACCTTTTATTTTTAGCACTGTTTGATTTTTAGAAAATAATTTACCCATTAGAAAAATCTCAAAAATTCACCAAAAACACTTAAAAACATAAAAAACATAAAAACAATTTTTCTTGAATTTTTGCTTGCTTTTTGGTGTGTTTAATAAATTGCCTAAGTGTGTTTTTATTTCCTTTCTCTTATTTTCTTAACCTTTTAAAAATCCAAAAAAATATAAAAATTAACAAAAACCACTAAAAAACATTTTCTTTTATTTTTATTTCATTTTCACTACTTCGTAGGCCCTAGGCCAATCCGTGCTCCTTGTGTTCGACCCTGGGAGCTATACCAGGTTAATCCTATAGCTAGACCGCTCTTCTTTCGCGCTTGATTATTTTATCTGTTTGAGTGGTTGATTTTTCTTGATATACGTGGTCTGATTGCTTGGGTCACAACGACCTGATTTTTGTACCTCATACCCTAGTGATCGGGCCCGTTATCATAAAGCGCTTACTCCTACCCCCGATTTGTCGGGCAGGGGAGGGACGGGCCAAGACCGGACCCTTTGGCTTGGAGGTCGGTGACCGGTTAGACGGTTCTTCGCTAGAAGTTGCTCGTCTAGGACTCGGCTTCCCGCTGCATCATTTAGCTTAGTTTTATTTCTGCCTTTTATTTTATGCGCGGATCATATTGCATGTAGAGAGCTGGAGGCAGGTACGCATTTCTGACTTTGCATGCATCATTGATTTCTCGTGCATCGGCTTTTTCGACTTCTCCCCCTTGTTTTGGACTTAATAATCAAGAGAATCGAAAAATTCGTTAGGCGTGTTGTTTGCTTTGAAAAATACCTAAAAAGTGAAACCATAAATTGGGACTGCTAAGATTATTGACCTTAAAACTCGCTCACCCTAAAAATTTTGTCTTGGGGAGAGCAACCCCCTCATTGCTTGGTTTGTATGCGCGAGAGAGTGACCCGCACACTAGGTAGAGCCCCCCGTTGCTACACCTGACTGATTACCGACTCTTCCGTGCGGGCCAGTCGGTTGGGTTAGCAGCGGATATCCCAACAGGTCACGTAAGCGCTCTGATATCTTGAGTGTTCACCAAAATAAAATTGACAAGATAATTTGACCGAACTTTCACGGTCTTCAGCTCGCGTTGCGTTGGTGAACCAGGGGTTTGTTTTCAGATTATAATTTTTCCAGATCTCATCCGCCCTACTCGCCAGATCAAGATGATGGGTAGACGATCTCTTAGGCAGCCTCTGGCTGCACCGCTTTCGGGCGCGTCTACCTCATCATCTAGGTTGGCTCGCGAGAGCTCAGACCCGCTCTCCGAGCCCGAGTATGACTCCACCCTGTTCCCTCTCGACCCCCTTTCTGACCTTCCTGAGAGACACGAGCCCGAGGAGAGACTGATACATTTGACAGCACCTGAGTTGGGCTCGTTTGATTTTGCAGACGTCGATATGGCCGGAGCAGGCAGTTCTGATGATCACTCCCGTCGACCAGAGCACATTGTACTAGACCAGGGAGCGATCAACTCCACCCTGATCGCATCACTCGATACAGTTCAGCAGCAGCTCCGCGATCAGGGAGCATTCATGATTGAGATGAGGAGAGAGTTGGAGAGGCTCAGAGCAGAGAGAGACCAGCAGAGCGAGCCCGAGGAGATCCCGGATGCAGATGCACAGGCACGAGCCGCAGCAGCAGCAGCAGCAGCCGCGGCCGCCGCCGCAGCGGCAGCAGCCGCAAGAGGAGCAGGACCACCTAGACCGATGCGGGAGTTGCACAACCCCGGATCTACACTGATGCACCATTGGGTGGTGGTTCCAGCTATCGTGGGGGACTTCAAGTTCCCCCCGAACACCTTGCAGATGCTTCCTCGGTTCCATGGACTTGCTACAGAGGAGCCCCACCTCCACCTTCAGGAGTTTCTGATGATATGCAGCACTGTCCACGACAGACATGTGGACCAGGACACGATCAGGATGATCGCCTTCCCCTTTTCACTGGCAGATAGAGCAGCCACCTGGCTGAAGCATTTGGGGAGATTTGTCTACACCTGGGAGCAGCTCCGCACCGAGTACTTGAACAAGTACTATCCACTCGGGCGGATGAATGCAGCGAGGGCCCTGATCAGCAACTTCACCATGTTCCCCAACGAGCAGTTTCACGAGGCTTGGGAGAGGTTCAGAGAGCTCCTGGACAGATGCCCGCACCACGACATCACGAAGCCGAACCTAGTTCAGAGCTTCTTCAGCGGGTTGTCACCAGAGCTACAGGGCCTGGTGAATGCTTCTTGTGGCGGGTCCTATTTCGCCAAGGACCACGACCAGGTCTGGGCCATTTTTGAGGAGATGGTAGAGAACTATATGGTGATGTCCCAGACCCGGCTCTATACTCAGAAGCCCCAGCCACATCAGCCAGGACCCGTGCAGTACCAGCGGATAGCACGGGTAGATGCAGGTCCATCCAGTTCGTCTGCAGCCGCAGCAGCACAGGCAGAGTCGTCAGCTGCAGACATGGGCATCATTAGCGAGAAGTTGGACCGCATGGAGCTGATCAAGAAGAAGCAGTGCCAGAGTATCACGCAGATGGAGCAGATGGCACAGGTCTTGAGCGACATGAAGACACATCTCATGTGTCTTCAGGAGGCACAGACGGCTTCCCAGTCCCGTCTTCAGTCGCGAGGCGACGCCGGCAGCAGCAGCTCGTCCCAGCGCTCCAGCACCTCAGTGCAGCCTAGACAGGTTCACCTTGTACAGGCGGAGCCGTACCAGCAGCCGCAGCCCACCTACCAGTCTCCACCATCTTCAGAGATGCAGATGGTGATCTACCAGCCGGATCAGCCTTTGGCAGTACTCCCGCCAGCCCCCTTCGAAGCCGAGCCGTTGATGGATGTCAACGGGATTTGGTACGACCGTCCCCAGCCTGGGATCCGACGAGACCGTCCCGGATTCAGGTGGGGGAGTGGTGGTGCCCAGCCCCAGCAGCAGCCGTCAGGACAGGGAGGGCAGTACTCCCATCAGAGAGACCAGCACCAGCCGCAGCAGCAGCCCCCAGCGTATCAGCAGCAGTCATCCTACGGTCCGCGTCCCTATCAGCAGCAGGGACAGTCTTGGAGACGTGAGCAGCATGCTCACCAGGGATACCAGCAGCACCCTCCATCCTACCCCTCTTACCCACCACAGCAGTTCCAGCAGCCTCACCCACAGAGAGGCCACCCATCGGGCTCCCACGAGAGCCCCGCCTTGGATGACATCGCCCGCCTCCTCATGGACCAGCAGGCCACATTCAGACGGGAGATGGACGAGTTCCGCCAGGAGATGCGGGACCTGGTGAGAGGGAAGGCCGCCATACCAGCCCAGATAGAGCCCAATCCGAACAGCCTCAAGAGGAAATCTGAGCAGGTAGTACATACTGAGTTAGCCACTCCTAGTGACCCATTTGATGATACTTCTTCGGATCTATTTGATGTTGATTTTGTCACACTTAGGAGCGGTAGGACCCCAGCAGGCGGTGGCGCCTCATCTGAGCACCATCCCGAGGCGCCACAGGAGGAGGAGGAGAGCGGTACTGAGGCCGCTCCAGACGATGACGGTGGTACTGAGGCCACCAAGGATGCTGATCCCACCGGCGGTACTGAGGCCGCCGCTTCACCAGATCTAGGAGGTGGTACTGATGCCACCCATTCAGCCGAGCCAGCCAGCGGTACTGATGCCGCACGACGTCTACCAGCAGTAGCAGCAGAGCAGCCAGCCCGTGGTGGTACTGAGGCCACCGGTGTTTGTAGAGACAGTGATGTTGTTTTTCCTCGTGTTCATGTATCTCGGAACTCCGCTATGAATAAAGGAAAAGGTTTACTTTCTTCTGGTCCCACTGTGGTGCATGATGTATGTGTGGATCCGGTCCTTGAACCGTCTAGACCTTTTCCTAGTCCTTCATCTGAGAAGGACCCAGTGATCCCCTTCCCTAGAGCCCTTCAGATGGGGAAGGGGAAGAAAAATGATCCAAAAAAGAGAGAGCTTGAGGAGTTCAGCCAGAGCATGATCGACCGATTCCATATCCAGCTGACCCTCTAGGAGGCTTTGCAGCACATCCCCCTTCTCCAGCGTTCTTTGAGAGAAAGGACTACAGTCAGGAGGAGGAGGAGGAACCACACTTCAGAGATACATGTACTGACGAAAGCCACGTGCTTTGCGATCCAGAACCGACTGCCAGCCAAGAGGCCAGATTCAGGGGCCCCGTATGTCAGATGCCAGATTAGTGAGCAGTGGTTCGACCGTACTCTTCTAGATAGCGGATCGTCGATTAACCTTCTTCCGGCAGCCCTTCTCGACCGCTTTGAGTTGGGCACTCTTCGACAGAGCAGGACAGTCCTTCAGTTCGCTGATCGATCTGTCAAGAGGCCGAAGGGGTTATTACGAGACGTTATCGTCACTATTCAGGGCCTGCAATTCCCTGTGGACTTCGTAGTGTTGGACATGGAGATCCCTGAGTCAGTGGCCGATACCCCCATCATCCTTGGTCGTCCGTTCTTGGCCACAGCCAAGGCGGTGACTGATCATGATAGCGGGAAGGTGTACTTTCGCGTCCAGGGCGAGAGTATACAAATAGAGACGGTCGAGGACTATAGAGCCAGATTCAGATCCCGCTCAGATGCGAGTACAGACTCAGAGCAGCTGACAGACGCAGAGCCAGACATCCACCAGGACTGTGATTTTGTGATCACAGATGATGAGGCAGCTTGGGCAGACCTTGAGACACAGACCACCCTCTCACTTTCAGACACAGCTGATGCAGAGATGACAGCAGAGGAGAGTCTAGAGAGCACAGACCTGGTTCAGGATACCATTGAGGCAGCCGAGCCGGTCCTCGACCGCAGCACGATGAGTAGTGATGGTGGTGCTGAGGCCACCTTGTTTTCCGGTGGTACTGATGCCATCGTTTCTGATACAGATCCCTCGGATTCAGAGTCTGATTGGGCCGATTGCTATGATCAGATGCCAGACCTGAGTCCATCTGAGCCTATTGATGAGGAGGAGGTAGATGCAGAGCAGAGCAGAGACAGTGCAGTTGAGCCGCCTTCTCCCGATCCAGTTTGCGAGAGTATGCTTTCACTTTCCCAGGCAGATTTGGCCGACCTTGCAGCTTTCACTCAGTTTCTTCCACAGCCAGATTTGCCGGCACCCAGCATTCCAGAGCTGAAGTCGCTCCCTACTTCGCTGAAGTATCGATTCCTTGCGGGCGAGCCAGAGATGTACCCAGTCATCATCTCCGCCGAGTTGACTGGAGAGCAGGAATCCCGTTTGATGGGGGTTCTTGAAAAGAACCGCAAGGCGATCGGATGGAGCGTAGCAGATCTCCATGGGATTAGTCCATCAGTGTGCTCCCACCATATCTATCTCGAGGAAGGGGCGAAGCCGTCGCGTGAGTTCCAGCGGCGTCTGAATCCCAACCTGAGAGAGGTTGTGATGAAGGAAATATCAAAATGGTGGGGTGCAGGTTTTATTTATCCCATTTCCGACTCCAAGTGGGTCAGCCCCTTGCATGTGGTGCCCAAGAAGACGGGCATCACGACTGTGATCAGTGAGTCGGGAGAGGAGATTGCTACATGAGTACCCACCTCTTGGAGGGTTTGTGTTGACTACAGGAGACTCAACCAAGCCACCAAGAAGGACCATTTCCCCCTGCCTTTTATTGACCAGATCATTGAGAGACTGGCAGGGAAGAGCCATTATTGCTTCCTGGATGGGTACTCGGGCTACAACCAAGTGGCCATCGCTCCTGAGGACCAGGAGAAGACCACCTTTACCTGTCCCTTCGGCACATACGCTTTTCGACGCATGCCATTTGGGCTATGCAACGCCCCTGCGACTTTTCAGAGGTGCATGCTGTCGATCTTCTCGGACATGGTAGGGGAGTGCTTGGAGGTCTTCATGGATGATTTCTCGATCTACGGCGACGGATTTGATTCTTGTCTTGACTGCCTAGATCGAGTACTTCAGCGATGTATTGAGTATCACTTGGTGCTATCTTGGGAGAAGAGTCACTTCATGGTGACTCAAGGGACGGTGCTTGGCCACATCATCTCCAACAGGGGCATGGAGGTTGATCCGGCCAAGGTTGATGTCATTAGAAAACTCGCACCACCGTCCAATCTGAGGCAGTTACGGTCATTTCTGGGGCACGTTGGATTTTATAGGAGATTCATTCAGGATTTCAGCAGGATCGCCCGACCGTTGACTGACCTCCTGACGAAAGACATCGAGTTCCTTGTCGATGACAAGTGTCTTTCGTCGTTTGCTACTCTCCAACAGTGCGTGATTGAGGCTCCTGTTCTCCAGCCGCCTGATTGGTCTCTCCCATTCGAGATCATGACGGACGCCTCCGATTTTGCCGTAGGGGCAGTGCTGGGACAGAGGAGGGATGGAGTACCATTTGCTATACACTATGCTAGCCGCACATTGGATTCCGCCCAACGGAATTATACGGTCACAGAGAAGGAGATGCTAGCCGTAGTGTTTGCCCTGGATAAGTTCAGATCATATATCATCGGATCTAGAGTGACTTTGTTTACAGATCACACCGCCATCAGGTACCTCATGGCAAAGAAGGATGCCAAGGCCAGACTGACTAGATGGATCCTTCTACTCCAGGAGTTCGACATTGAGATTAAGGATAAGCCTGGAGTCAAAAATGTGGTGGCGGATCATCTCTCCCGATTAGAGCAGCCTGAGGAGTCTGAGCAGATTGATCCAATTAGAGATACCTTCCCAGATGAGGCGATCCTTGCTATCGCCTCACTCCCATGGTACGCCGATATTGTGAACTTTCTCGTTGCTGGGAAAGTCCCACAAGATTGGCCCAGGCAGAGGCTTGAGACCTTTCTAGCGAAGGCCAAGTCTTACCATTGGGAGGATCCCATCCTTTACCACGAAGGAGGGGATAGCGTCTGGCGTCGGTGTATTCCTCAGGAGGAACACCATAGCGTCCTCACTTACTGCCACAAGCTTGAGGCAGGAGGACATCATTCTGGGAGGAGAACGGCACAGAAAGTGCTCCAATCCGGCTTGTGGTGGCCTACCCTCTTCAAGGACTCAGATGAGTTCGTGAAGAGGTGTACTGACTGTCAGAGGATGGGCACTTGTGGACAGCGTGATATGATGCCGATGCAACCCATTCACTTCTGTGAGGTGTTTGATGCATGGGGCATCGATTTCATGGGTCCATTCCCTAAGAGTCAGGGATTTGAGTACATTCTGTTGGCCGTGGATTATGTGAGTCGTTGGGTGGAGGCTATCCCCGCCCGAGCCGCTGATGCGAGGACAGTTTGCAGATTTTTGAGGAAGCATATCATCACGCGGTTCGGGGTTCCACGAGTTCTTATTTCTGATGGGGGATCTCACTTCATCAACGACCAGGTGAAGACACTTGCTAGCGAGTTCGGCATAGATCATCGTGTTGCTACACCGTACCATCCACAGACGAATGGTCTAGCCGAAGTGTCGAACAGGGAGATCAAGACTATTCTGCAGAAAGTCGTCCGCCCTGACCGAAAGGATTGGTCACAGCTTTTGGACTCGGTCCTGTGGGCGTATAGGACGTCTTTCAAGACACCTTTGGGCACATCTCCCTTTCGCCTCGTATATGGCAAGCCATGCCATTTACCTGTTGAGCTGAGGCACAAGTCACTTTGGGCAGTTACAGACATACTTATGGATCCAGATGGTATAGGAGACCAGAGGAGGGCAGAGCTAGCTGCCCTGGAGGAGCTTAGAGATGCAGCTTTCTCAAGCAGCCTACATTATAAGGAGAAAGTTAAGGAGTGGCATGATTCTCATATCAGCCACAAACATTTTGAGATTGGACAGAGAGTATGGCTGTTTGATGCGAGGCTTAGATTATTTCCAGGGAAGCTACAGAGCAAATGGAAAGGACCTTATCTGGTTCGGAAGGTACACGACAACGGTAGCATCGACATATCTGAGTTGTCTTCTGAGAGTACCTTCCGAGTGAACGGCCAGCGGCTCAAACCATTTCTAGATCATGAGTCGCGGGTCGTTGATATTGCCCCTATTCATTTTGCGTGAGATGTGGTCTTTGACTCACATCTAATGCATCTCACGCCTGAGCTTTACTGATCTTCCACTGTATATAGATCCAGATGTCCATATCACCACATTCTTTAGTCCCACATCCCTTTCTTCATCTTGTGATTATGCTATACTTAGGGTGCACTTTACCCTAAGTATAGGGGGGATGTGAGACCCTTCGGGTATTTCTTTTGTTTCTGTCTACCCCTGTTTTGCTGCCTATACTTAGGGGCATTTCACCCTAAGTATAGGGGGGATAGACCCTGTACATTCTCCACTCGGTTTTCCCTTCGTGTACAGCCTGCTATACTTAGGATTACTTGATCCTAAGTATAGGGGGAAGACCCGAGATCCTCTTCACTTTTCATTCTCTTTTGTATAGCCTTCCTTTTCACTTCCCTATACATAGCACGAGTTATGTCTTCTTCATCGCTCTTGACTCTGAGGACATCGTTCGAGCTAAGTATAGGGGGGGTGTATATATTTCATATATACTTTAGCCATAACTCGTACTTTGTGTGAGCGTGTTAATAAATAAAATTGGCTAAAAACCACAAAAATTAAAAATTTTCATGTACATAATCTTCTTTTATTTGCACATACATAGCTAGTGTACAAATTATTTTTGTAAAAATGATTTCAAAAATCTTTTGTGTAAAGCTTGTGTAAATATTTTTGTATCAAAATTATGTATATAGTACAAAATTTTTCCAAAATGTTTTGAAAAATCAAAAGTTTGCAAAAATCTTGTGTAAATGTGTGTAAATACCTTTTTTGCAAAACTTGCACTTCATGTATCATCATTCATGATTTCAAAACATTTTTCAAAAATTTTGCATGATTGTAAAATATTGTGTAAATATGCATCTTTTCGTACATATGTATATAGTTTTTCTGGATGATAGTTGATATTTAAACTAGCCTGGAATCAAATTGAGAAATGGAGCTTGATTAAGATATTAATCCACCTAATTCTAAGAGGAACCTTATAGGGCTTAGGTTTAAGGCTTTTCAGGTCCATGGTGACTTAATTCTTTGAGTCCACTAGGCTATGATCACATGTCATCTCAATGAGCCTAAGTAGAGCACTTAACAACAACACATGACTCATATAGATTATGGCTTTACTTGGACACCAGCACTATGCACCGAGCTCTCTACGGATGAGGTGGTGAGGAGGCAGTCTTCCTTGACTTGGGGTAGCATATGAGGGTAGTACTTCTAGGCGGAACCTCTCTTCTTCTTATAGTGAAGGAAGTGCGTCTCAACTTGGTGTGGTTGCCATGAGGTCTAACGACGGGAGTTGTGGGTTGCAATAAAGCTTCAAAAGAGGGATAGTCTACTGGCTCAAGAGGAAAAACTCCTTGTATATATGCTGCACATGTACATGTTGTATAGATACACTCGAAAAAAAATGTGCAAAAAGAAAAGAACTCCAAAAAAGTGGTGGGTCTGAGAGAAAATGATAATCCCACCGGAGTATGTATATAAGTGCAATAAGCAAAGCTTGGTTTCATGATCCACCTGTGGTAGCTTGCAGCAGGGAGACTTGGCTACACTGGTCAAGCTCCCAAGGGTACTTGGCTACACTGGCCTTGACCCATTCTCTTCTTCCCCCTCTTCTTGAGCCGGTTGTACTTGAACTTAGAAGGGAATACCCCACTCCTCGAGGAAAGAGTGGCCAGATTGAGGTCATAGAGTTACCTTGTTGGGGAGGGTTGTCAAGTTGCCATTTCTGAGGTGGACAGCTTAGACCTCACTTTCACAGGACAAGAAAAGATTCATGGTCTTCAGGGTTTGTGATTGATGACTTGTTCTGATCTGGAGCATTGAGGAGTCTTGGTTATAGATTGGTGGAACTTAGAGGCTGTTAGGTTTTAAGCTTAAGTCTAAATAAGGTTCCGACACATTAATAATCCAAAGATCTGATTGAGCTCCATACCTCAATTTAATGAAGGCAAGTTTAATAATCAACCTTGATCCATGTACATTCTCTTTTTCTTTTTCTTTCTTTCTGTTTCACTTCTTTTTCAAATAAGTGTTTGCTAAGGGACTAGCAAAGTATAGTATAGGGGGGGTGATGAATACCCATTCATCACTCTTTATTCTTATATTTTAGCTACAAAAACCTATGCAAATGCATGTAGATATGTGTAAATAGGAATAATTAGCAAAAGCATGCATGTTTGTAAATACCTATAATTAGCATGTTTTAGTGCAAAAAATAAAAGAATAAAGATAAAAAAAAGAAAAAGAGGGAAATATTTAGAATAAATATTGAGCAACCTAACCCAAGGGAGGGCTCAGCATGGGCCTGACCGCATAAAAGCCAAGTAGAGGGAGATAGGGGCTCATGTGTATATATTTTTGTAAATAAATAAAAATTATATTTTCCTCACCCAAAAATATGATTGTACATATTTTGTATATATTTAGAAGCTATTAAAAACAAAATAAAAAATTAAAAATTAAAAAGACCAAAAATATCCCTTCACCATGTACATAGACCACCCTAATTTTTTATTTATTTAACCTTATAGATAAATAAAATTATTTTCTAAACTTTTTGTAAATACTCTATGCTATATATTGTAAATAAAATAAATAAAAAGAAACAAAACAAAAATCAAATAAAAATAACAAAAACTAAAATTACAAAAATACATTGTATATATGCCATGTACATAGTTGTACATAACTATTTATTCCACCTATGTATATAAATAATAAAAATAAAATAAAAATATCCTTTTATTCCTCATTTTATTCTCTAAATAAATAAAATATAAATAGGAATAAAATGTATAAAAATAACTAATTAAAAATCAAAATTAAAAACCCCATATTGTACCTATACCTATATATAGACCTACTATGTAAATACCTCATTTTTATTTCCAAAAATTAATTAAAAATCACAAAAAAATAGAAAAAAATAAATTAAAAATATTTCATGTTTTAAGTTTTTGAAAATTCGGTCATTTTATGGCCCAAAAAAATCAAATAAAAATTTAAAGCTTGGCGGGCTCTGATTGGTCCACGGGGGATTGTTGACCCCCGGTCAACTCCCCCCCAGGACCACCAGAGCCGGGTCTGCTCCACCCGACCCATGTTCTCGGACTTTTCCCATGCAGACCCGAATCCCTTTCGCCCCAACTCCGGGTCCGGAATGCTCACGTCATATCCGAGAGCTTCGCCGGAGCCTTCGCCTCGGGATCCGCGCACCAGCTCGCCCTACCCGCGCCATTTTTGCCGGACCCTCCACAGTATATAGCCTGAGCTCCGCCGCATTTTATTTCCATCTTTGGCTCTCTACCCTTCGTCCCGTGACCTCCACTGCATCCCTTGAGGTGACAGCTCTCGATTGCCGGTGTCGCAGCGAGGAGGGGGTGGCCGGACCACTGATCCGGCGACTTTGCGCCGCCGTGCTCCGCCCCGTGCAGGAGCTCGAGCCTCAGGCCTTGACAACCTTCGAGGCGACGACCAGGAGCTACCTTAGCTCCAGCACAGTCTTCCACATCACCCAGGTAACCTTCTAGTCTTCCTGTTTAGCCTAATTTTGAGTTACCCCCAAATCATAGTATCGCCGAGTTCCGTCGATTCCGGCTATATCGCACATCTTCTCGATCATCGGAACCTACGCTCACCATCGCCATCCCTCCGCGCACCTTCTTCGCCCCTTCGTTCAACCCAGCTCGCACAGGAGCTGGGGTTCGAGCTCCACCATCCTCCGCTCGCCGGAGCTCGCTCGCCCCGACCCACAGTTCACCTTCACGCCGCTTCATCGGGTCGAGGCACTTTGCCCTCGACCCGCGAAGCTTCTGGGTTACTTTGCAGGTCAAGAGGAGGCCATCTGAGGCCCCCTCACATCCAGGCCAGGAGCTTATCTCCGTCGACCTCGCCGGAGCCTCTCCGGGGCTCGGCTGGGCCATCGGAGGCTACCACCAGCTGCGGAACGTCAGTGCGAGTCTTCTCCGATCTTCAGAGGCAGCTGAGGAGGCCCACAGCACGCGCACGAGGCCGGCGAACCTCGCCGGCCACCTGTTCTTCGAGGGTCCTCCATCACCGTCCGATAGCCCTCAGAGCTCCAGTTTCAATCGTCGCCGTTCATTCATCAAGGAGCAGCTACCGTTGATCATCTCGAGGGTTGATCCGGACCGTTAGCACAGAGGAGAGAGGCACCAGCACTTGAGCACCGTTCGATCACCCACGTGTCCTCCTCTGCGCCGTCGATCAGGCTCACGTGCGGACGAAGAGAAGCGCCAGCCATCCGAGACCGTCCGATCAGCTACGTGGCGCTCATCCAGCCGTCGACGTAATAAAGGGGTAAATTACCTTAGGCCCCCTCTTAGTTTCTGTTTTACGTGTCAGTCCTGTAAATATTTTAGGAGTTTTAATTACGTTGGGATATTTGCACTAGGGACCTGTTAGTTTAGTTTAATTACAATTATGCCCCTGTGAGTGTCTGTCACGTGCTTCGCCACGTGCTTTGTCTGGGTTATTTGCAACACTTATCCTGTAGTTCTGGATGTTTGTGATTGAATAGAAACTTTCTGGTATTTGCACTTATGCCCCTGTGAACGTTTTATTTCCGCATGTGCGCCTTTTAGTGGGTTATTTGCAACATAGCCCCTGGACTTTTTGGTACGAGTTACCAAAAGGTCCTAGGACTTGTTTTTATTACCAGAAGGTCCCTGAGTGCCCCAGGCACGCGCCACGCGCGTGACTTGCTGGGAAAATTGCACCTGGACCCCCAGATCTTCGGGTATTTGCACTTACGTCCCTGTGCACTGTGCCCCTTTTTGATTTTTGAATAAAATGTCAAATCACCTCCAAATTCGATGAAAATTTGACACATGGCTCCTGCCATGTTGTAGGATTTTTGAGAATTTTTGAGGACATTTTTTATTTTATTTGTTATTTTTAAAAATTCAAAAACATCTATTTTAGCTACTGTCTAGAATTAAAAATCCCAAAAAAATATAAAAACACCCCCAAAAATTCTAAAAAAATTAGTTACCGTTCTTTGTATGTTTCTTGATTTTCTAGCCAATTTTGGCTATTTTTCATTGCCTAAAAACCCTAAAAATTCAAAAACACCTAAAAACTCATAAAAATCATAATAAATAAATTAAAAACCCAAAAACAATAATTTTGGTGCCCAAATTTTCCTTGTTTTCTCTAGTATACAGGAAAATTACCTCCAGGTCCCTCTGAGATCCTTAGATATTTTATCTTTGGGTTTTGGGCCTGGCTGGACAGTACCTTGTCTTTTTAGTATTGTTTGATTTTTAGAAAATAAAATACACCTTATAAAAATCCCAAAAATTCACCAAAAACACTAAAAAACCTAAAAAACATAAAAACAATTTTTCTTGAATTTTTGCATGATTTTTGGTGCTTTTAATAATTAGCTAAAGTGTGCTTTTATTTGCCTTCTTTTATTTTCTTCACTTTTTAAAAATCCAAAAAAATATAAAAATTATTAAAAACCACTAAAAAAATCCTTTTATTTTATTTTATTTTGTTTTTACTACTTCGTAAGCCTCTGGCCAACCCGTGCTCCTTGTGTTCGACCCTGGGTGCTATACCAGGTTAATCTCATAGCTAGGCCGCTTTCTTTTGTGCTTGATTGATTTATTTGTTCGAGTGGTCTGATTTTTCTTGATTAAGTGACTCTGAGTGATAGAGGTCGCAACGACCTATTGAGTACCTTTACCTCGTTCGCTCGGGTCGCCCTCATCAGGCCTCCGCTCCTCCGACCTCGTTGGTGAACGCCGGAGTTCCTCCGGCCTTTTTGAGGCTTCCAGTCGAATTAGGGATCTTCCAGGATCAGCCCCGACCATTTTGTAGCTCGAAGGAGTATCTGAGGAGGGAGAAGGAGGTCAGGGAAGCTCGCCCCACCGCGGGTTCTTCCAGTTCTTCGTCGTCACCTTCTGGCTGTCAGATCTGGCAAGTTCTTGGAGGGGAGCAGCGACCGTAGGATCACATTTCACCCCAGTCGTCCGATCGTCTGTGCATGTTCTAATCCAGGTCATTGGGTGCGAAAGGGGTACATGCCCACGGATCGACGCCACGTGTCTTAAGTGACAGATCTTCAGCCGTTCGATCAGCGCCTTGTTTGGGTATTTTGCAAATCCTGCCCTGGATATTTTTGTAATTAATATTTAGGATATAAACTTTCCTCAGCTGTTATTTTATTTTGTGGCATTTGCATATAGCCCCCCTGGTTTTGTAATATTACGGTTTAGTCCATGCCAGGTCACGTGCACTACGCACGTGACTTGGCAATTTTGCAGGACAACCCCTAGGGATTTTCAAGTTTATTTTTAGTCCAAAAACTTTTAATTGCAGTAATATAATTCTGGTCATTTTGCTTGTTAGCCCATGTAACTTTCATCTATTGCCTTTAGGTCCTCGCTAGGCGCATGTGCTTGTCACGCGCATCTTGGCGTTTTTGCAAAGTTGACCTTGGTACTTTGGCTATTTGTGATTGATCTAGAAAGTTTTTTAATCAGTTATAATTTTTGTGGAAAAATTGCATTTTGGTCCCAGGACTTCTGCTTAATTACAAATACACCCTTGCTAGGAATGCATTTTCTTTTTGTTTCCTCTATTTATTTCATGCATCTATAAAATCCTAAAAATCACCAAAAAATAAGTTAGGTTCCTATTTAGTTGCTCTTTCATGCCATATTTTTATTTTGCATTTTTATTGCATTTTCATATTTATAAAAATTCAAAGACATGCATTTTTGTTATTGTTTGCATTGGAAAATACCAAAAAATATAAAAACCCCTTTAAAAATTCTAAACAAAATACCTTTGTGTGTTTCTGTATGTTTTAACTTCTATCCAAAAATCACTAAAAATTTCAAAAGAAAAACCTTAAAAATAGCCAAACTCTTAAAAATTTCATAAAAATCTTAAAAATTCCAGAAAATTCCTATAAATCTAATTTTTTCTCTGAATTTTCTCTGATTTATTATCTTTAAGTTAAAATTAGTTTGAGGATATTTGTTCTCTATTTAATATTTTTCATCCTCATTGTTATCTCAGTCTTTTGTTTTCTTCACTATTTTCAGTATTTTTGCATTTAAAAATACCAAAAATATTGGGAAAATCTTGAAAAATCACAAAAACATTTAAAAAATATAAAAAACACAAAAAGATCTTATTTCCTGATTTTTGTGTATTTTTGCTTTTTTTCACTATATATTATATCTCATTTTCCTTCTTTGTATATATATTCTATTTAAAGAAATATACAAAAATATAAAATATAAAAAGAATATATAAAATCAGAAAATTAAAAATCAAAATAGAAAAATATAAATTAAAAAAAGGAAAAATATAAAATTAAAAACCCACAAAAATAGCATTTATAGAAAATTCATCACAGTCACATTCTTGAGCATTACTGCCCTGTTCTACCTGTATGCTCCCTGTGTTCGACACTCTACACATACTTGCACCTATACGCACTTATTGTAGAGTTATAATAAATTTTAGCTCCACGTCTGCTTGTCATTATTTGATTGTTATTGTGGGTTAATTGTTGACTTAGCCGGGATTTATCGAGGGTCGCCACAACGACTTTGTCTCCGCCTTGTGTGAGACATTTAGACCCTTATATTTTCCGGTTAATCAAATGCCGGTGGATTGTAGAGCGAGAGAAAGGGGATCGTGGGGAGCGTGGGGCCCGCGAGGAAGATGGAGGCTCATGCTTGGACCAGACGTGATCATGGAGACGAGGGAGAGGCTGGAGAGGTAGTGAAACTAGGAAGGGGGCGACGGGTGCACGAGGTGGAGGACGTAGGCAAAAGAGTTGGGCTAGAGGAAGGAGACATGGTATTGGTCGTTGGATCTCGCGATCTAACTACTGAGAATGGGGAACGAGTGGATGGGTCTGATTAAATCTATTAGGCCACCATCAAAGGCTGATATGTGTGCCATGTGTTGTGAGAAGAGGTCGGCGGTGGCGAACGGATGAGATGAATCTGGGATTTGATCGGATGGTGGGAATCGAAATCAATGATTAACGATTGAGATTGAGGCACTGTAAAACGATCGGGCAGTGATGGAGGAGGACATGTGGCATGAGGGGAGGAAGGCGGGAACGGATGGCTGTGATGTAGGTGGGTCTTGATCGGAGGGCTACGAGAGGATGCAGAGATGAATGGTTGAGATGGCGGTATCCAGAGGCGGATCGAATGGTGGATAGATGAGGGCGCGTGGCGTGCAAAGGAGCGGGCCACATGGCTCAACTAGAAAGAGCCACGTGGCCCAATCAGGTTATTTAGATAAAGAATATGGAAAAGGAGGGAGAAGGAGGCCGAATTTGGAAAGTTGTATATCTCGATGAGAATGTGAGCATTTTTAAGGGTATAAAAACACTAAAATTTTAATTTTGTTGTTTTTGTATTTTTAATTTATTCTACGAATCAGAAAAATACAATGATTCATCTGGTTTTTATTGACACTAGTTTAAGTTAGGGGATTAATATTAGCAAATTAAGATGATGAAATCGAATTTCATCAACTACACCTACCATCTATCTGAGAATGGGACCAGACAGGACCAGCCTCAGTCAGTTGAGGTACATCAGCCTCATTTCGATTATCCACATGAGGAGATGCTAGATCATGGCGCAGAGGATGAAGACTATGACGGGGAGCATATCCCTGTTGACTTTGCGGATAAGGATGCACACGAGTACTATGTCATTCACATGCATCAGTCGATTTTCACTTCCTACCACCGGGCCAATGTGCCCTTGTTCAAGAGCACATGGACATCAGATATGGCAGAACAATGGCTGAAGAGGGCCATGAAGGTGTTGAGGATGATCTGCGAGCCACGAGACATGTGGCTATATTTCATGGAGTATTCACTGAAAGATTTTGCAGAGAGATGTTGGGATGCAGTAGTTTCTGAGTTAGGTTGCGAGCCTACATGGGATGACTTTGAGATGAGATTCAGATTCCACTTCTTTTCTGCGAAGTGGAAGGAGTCCCAACGCTGATTTTTTGTAGAGCTTCATCAAGGATAGAGGACAGCCAGAGATTACTTCGTCTGACACACCGAGTTGTCACGACATACACTAGCAACTGCCACATTTCTTGATGAGAATCTAGAAAAATTCATCAGAGGTATGAGGGATGAGGTACATTAGAAGCTGGTCGGATTATACATCACTTCCATCTCTGAGGCTTTTGTTGCATCGAAGAAGTTCGAGGACATATGAGAGAGATGATTTGGGAGCTCGTATGGAGCGGCACCTAGACCACAACGATCTTTTGGGCTGATTCATCGACCATTTCAGCGGCAGAGGTCAGTCGAGCATTTTTGACCTACGGGTTTGGCATTCTCAAGCAGTGCTCGCTCATCTCCATCGACTACCTTTGGAGGTGCACTTGCCGGATGTGACACAGATTCCGCTCGACCATCTGGGACGTAGCGAGCAAACATACCCCCAACAGGACAGACTCGGAGCACAGACACGAACACTCCATCTACCTGACCAGCCCGATGTTACTTGTTCCATGAGTAGGGACATTACCAGCATCGGTGTCCCTAGAGATCGAGTGAGCCTCGTCCACAACGACAGTCGTCACAGCCATAGGCACAACATATAGGGAGTTCCCGTGGCAGGAACCCCAACTTTAGGAGGCAATAGCAGAGACATACACAGAGTGTGGCAGGTTCTAATACCGCACCAACTAGACAAGGTCAACTACACGCAATGACCGAGGAGCAGATCTGTTCAGCAGCTACTATAGTGAAAGGTATGGTCTCAGTCTTAGGCCGACCTTTCCATGTTTTGTTTGATTCTAGAGCGATACATTCCTTCCTAGCATCGAGATTGCTTGCTTCATTAGGAAGAGTTCTAGAGACTCTATCTTCTTCTTATCACATCAGTGGGCCAGGTGGCCAGTTGTTCATCATTTCACTAATAGTCAGGTACTTGCCAGTACTCATTAGCGGTCACGAGATGACCGCAGATTGTTTGCTACTACATCTTGATGAGTTTGACTTGATTTTACGCATGGATTGGTTATCAGCTCATCATGCTCTTGTTGATTGCTTTAGGAAGACAGTTGTCTTCAGGATTACAGGTTTACCTGAGTTTATCTTTGAGGGTACATTACATGACTCCGAAATGGAGTATATTTCAGTATTGCGAGCTCAGGGACTTGTTGACAATGGATGTGATTCCTGCTTAGCATTTGTTCGAGAGGTATCTGACCATAAGCCGATGACACAAGATATCAGAGTGGTACCAGACTGCCCTGATGTGTTTCCTGATGATTTACTATGATTACCTCCCCAAAGAGAGATAAGGTTTGAGATCACCTTACTACCAGATACACAGCTGATCTCGATGGCAACATTTTGCATGGCACCAGCTGAGTCGAGAGAGCTGAAGGTGCAGTTGCAGGAATTACTTGACTTGAGATTCGTAAGGTCGAGCACTTCACCTTGGGGTGCCCCAGTATTATTCGTCAGAAAGAAGGATGGATCAATGAGATTATGCATCGACTACCAGTAGCTAAACAACAAAATAGTGAAAACCGTTATCCTTTGCCGCGTATCGATGATCTATTTGATCAACTTCAGGGATCTTTAGTATTCTCGAAGATCAACCTTCGATCAAGCTATCATCAGTTGAGGATTCGAGAGTCTGACATTCCGAAGACAAGAGTCTGACATTCCGAAGACAACTTTCAGGACTCGCTATAGACACTATGAGTTTGTGGTGATGCCTTTTGGGCTCATCAATGCACTTGCAGCATTCATGGATATGATTAACCGAATCTTCTGTCCATACTTGGACAAAATTGTAGTGGTGTTCGTTGATGATGTGCTCATATATTCTTGGAATGAATGGAATCATGTGAATGATCTAAGGATTGTTTTGGACACATTGCGAGAGCACAAGCTATATGCCAAGCTAAGCAGTGCGAGTTCTGCTTATCCCATGTCTCATTTCTGGGGCATGTTATCTCTGGAGTTGATCCTGCAAAGATCGAGGTAGTCATGTCTTGTGAGCAACCCAAGATAATTACTTAGATTCGGAGCTTCCTTGAGTTAGCGGGTGATGAATCCACATTTCATCATCTTTATTCTATCATTTTGGACTCAAAAACCCTGGCAAATGCATGTAAATACCCTTAATTCCCGTATTTTAGCATTCATGCATGTGTGTGTAAATAGTGTATAAAATAAGGCTTTTAATGCCAAAATTATATAATAAAGAAAAGAAAAGAAAAAGAATAAATATTGCAAATATTTTATGACCTGAAACCCTGAGA
Organism: Ottelia alismoides; assembly: GCA_037367405.1. Lineage (NCBI taxonomy): Eukaryota > Viridiplantae > Streptophyta > Magnoliopsida > Alismatales > Hydrocharitaceae > Ottelia > Ottelia alismoides. The sequence continues at coordinate 91,510 of JAZKJV010009570.1, read as the reverse complement.
CCTAGGCATCTCGATGACTAGGTCGATAAGGAATAAAGTAGGGGGAGATGAGGGCCAAAATACAATAAAAATCCCTTTTATTTTAATTCATTCTTTATTCATTTTGGGACCTATTTTTAGTTCCACTTTTTATACATCAAATAAAGAAACTTTGTCATGAAAGTTGTATATAATTAAATATAGAAAAATACAAAATTGATTTTACACAAAAATAATATACAGATAAAAAGTTATGACATGAATAAGTTTCCAAAATCCCAACTTCCCAGACTTGTATCTCTCAAATAAAAACTCGAATTGCATCAAAATAACCTTTAATTGTATATAATTTTTAATAAGCTATTTAATGAAGGTGGTTTTGTATCTGGCGGAGCTACAGTTTGAAAGTTGAGTTTTGGACCCCATTTGTATACTTGTGTAGATTAAAATATTCATTTTATTATTGTTCATTATTTTTATAATTTTATATTTTTATAATTTTGTAAAAAATATTTATAATAGATATACATATCAAAATAGGAATAAAAACACAAAGAAAACACAAAAATAAAATATCTATATACAATACATAGGTATAATACCAATAAATATACCTATAAAGAATATACTTCTATTTATTTAAGTGTATAAACTACATCAGAAAAAATAAAAATATATTTAAGTGTATAAAATTAAGTTATAAATTTATAAAATAATAAATAAAATTAATAAAATTAAATAACAAAATAAAAATAAAACATTAAAATATATAGATGAATATACCTGTATAAAAGTTATAAAAGGAAACTTGTAATTTTTAATCTCGAAAAAATAAATAAAAATTATAATAAAATACTTTATAAAATAATAAACATTTTTATTTTATAAGTTTAATTTAATAAAATCATTTATTATTTTAAATTTATTTTACAATATTTTTCCCCAGACTTTTTCCTGGTTGGTCCACGTGGACCAACCAAGAGGCGGCAGAAGTTGACCTTTGGTCAAATCTCTGCCCAACGTATGGGCTGTGTCAGAAGTGGTTTTTGACCCATTTTCGTGATTTTTTCGAGGTGAATCCTTGCATGATCTCATGATACACCCTTCATGACTTTTCATCACCGCTCATCGAGGATTCACGCCCTAGGTTCATATTGGGCATTGGGGAGCTGCATCGATCTCCAAACCTCGTTCTTTGAGCCACCAGAGCCATCTATTCAAAAGACCCCCAACCTTTCCTTAGTTTTTAAAAACCCTTTCTTGGCCGAGCTTAGACCTCCGAGAGTGCTCCGGATCGACTCCTGTGACAGGGGAGCCTCCACCACTCTCGTCTAAGGTACGACGAGGTCAGGAGACCCAGTTCCTCCCCCATCTCCGGCGCGCCGCCGTGAGGTACCCATCTCGCCATTTCTTGGCTTGAGGTTCGCTTTTTATTTGTTTTTCTTGCACTCTTTTATTTCCCGTGGTCGTAGTATACAATCTCCCTCTTCCTATTCGATTTTATCAACAGATCGCCTACGCCACCCCTCGTCGGAGCTTGCTCCTACGAGCTCCCTTTCCGCTATCTCCGCCTCATCCCACAGCCAGGAGGGTCGCGGCAGTTTGCAAGCGACCCCCCTTAACCTCGTTTTGCAAGTACACCCTCGCACATTTTTGTAATTATTATTTCATATTGAATCTTTCATCTGAAGTTTATATCTTTTTGTAAAATTTACGCTTAAGTCCCGCAAATTGTGGTTATTGCACATTTGTCCTCGGCCACGTCACCTCACGTGCCTGTGCACGTGAGGTGCGGGGTATTTTGTAGGGGACACCATGGAGCCTTGCATATTAATATTTAATCCATAAACTTGTTTATGTAGTTTTAAAGTTTTGGGAAAATTGCAAATTAGTCCTCGAATTTTTGGATTATTACGTTCAGGTCCCGCCCAAGCGTGCGTGTCAACGCACGTAGGTTTGGCCATTTTACAGAGATACGCCTGGGACTTTTGATATTTGTGATTGGTCCTGAAATTTGGTTAATTAGTTAGAATTTTCTAGGAGATATTACACACAGCCCCGGGGACTTTTACCTAATTACAAAAATACCCCTATTAGTAAAGTATTTTCTTTTTGTTTCCTTTTATTTATTTCATGCATCTATAAAATCTCAAAAATTCTCAAAAAAATTGCATAGCTTATTGTTTTGTTGCTCTTTCACGTCATATTTTATTGCATTTTATTATTTATAAAAATTCAAAAATATGCATTTTCCTTATTATCTGCATTAGAAAATACCTAGAAAATATATAAACCATTTGAAAAATTCCCCAAAAAAATATATTTGGCATATTTACGTGTATTTTAACTTCAGTCCAAAAATTATAAAAAATACAAAATAAAACTCCTAAAAATAGCAAAACTACTAAAATCTTCATAAAAATCTTAAAAATTCTAAAAAATCCTAAAAATATAATTTTTGTCTCTGAATTTTCTCCATTTTATTATCTTTATTTTAAAATTAATTTGAGGATTTTTTAGTCTGTTTGACATTTTTCATCCTCATTTTAATTTCGAATTTTCAGTTTATTCACTATTTTTAGTATTTTTGACTTTACAAATACCAAAAAATTAGGAAAAATCTAGAAAAATCACAAAAACATTATGAAAATATAAAAACTTAAAAATAATTTATTTACTGAATTTTAACTATTTTTACATCTTTTTATAAATACATTATCTTCCCTTTCTTATATTGTATACATATTCCATTAAAAGAAAAGGGAAATATAAAAAAATATATATAATACAAAAAGAAAATTAAAAATCAAAAAATTGAAAATCAAAATATAAAATTAAAAATATAAAAAATTTAAAAAATAGAAAATTAAAAACCCACAAAATTAGCACTTATAGGCAAATACATCACATACACATTTTTGTGCATTGTCACCCGATCTATCCTGATTGTTCCATGTGTTCGACACTCTACGCATACTTGCACCTACACACACTTTTGTTGTAGAGTTATAATAAATTTAACTCCGTGCATTTACTTTCATTGCTTGATTTATTTATTGTGGGTTAATTGTTGACTTAACCGGATCTCGTGTGGTCGACTCAACGACTAAGTTCCCGCCTTGTGTGGAACTTAAGACCATCGATTTTTGGCTTAATCAAATGGTGTCGTTGCCGGGTAAAAAAACTCCAAAAAAAGTGGATAGGCCTGTACAAAAATAAAATGCCTGCCAGAGTATGTACATATGTTGTATAGAAAATAAGCAAGCTTGAGCTTCAAAGTCAAATCATGTAAGCATGCAGCTGGATGACTTGACTACAATGGTCTTGCATCCTAGGATAGGGAGCTACACTGGCTACCGTCCATTCTTCTCTTCACCCCCTCCTCTTGAGCTAGTTGCCACTTGAACTAAGAAGGGCATACCCTGCTCCTCGAGGAAGGAGTTATTGGATTGGAGAATCATTAGGTTGTCATACTGGAGAAGTCAGTCTCTTTGTCATTCTAGTTGGGGAGAGCCACCATCTTTTACGTTGTACGAGTTAGCTTCATAGTCGTAATGGTTTGTGTATGAATTAAGATATTTCTGACCTAACTATTGAGGAGACTTGAGTTGAGTCTTGGGATTCTCGAAGGCTGTTGGATTTCAAATCCGATTCTCATTAAGGTTCCGCCCGCACTAAAATTCCAAAGGTCCGACTTAAGCTCCAAACTTTGATTTTGTGAGGATAATTTTGATAATTAAATTTAACCCATCTTTCTTCTTTTTCTTTTCTTTGTTTCTTTTTTCTGCACCTATTGCATAAGTGTTTGCTAGGGACTAGCAAAGGCAAGTATAGGGGGATGATGAATCCACATTTCATCATCTTTATTCTATCATTTTGGCCTCAAAAACCCTGACAAATGCATGTAAATACCCTTAATTCCTGCATTTTAGCATTCATGCATGTGTGTGTAAATAGTGTATAAAATACGGTTTTTAATGCCAAAATTATAGAATAAAGAAAAGAAAAAGACTAAAATATTGCAAATATTTTATGACCTGAAACCCCGAGACATAGGCATCTCGATAACTAGGTCGACAAGAAATAAAGTATGGGGAGATAAGGGCCAAATTACAATAAAAATCTCTTTTATTTTAATTCATTCTTTATTCATTTTGGGACCTATTTTTAGTTCCACCTTTTATACATCAAATAAAGAAACTTTGTACATGAAAGTTGTAGATAAATAAATATAGAAAAATACAAAACTGATTTCACATAAAAATAATATACATATAAAAAGTTATGAAATGAATAAGTTTCCAAAATCCCAACTTCCCAGACATGTATCTCTCAAATAAAAACTCAAAATGTATCAAAATCACCTTTAATTATATATAATTTTTAATAAGCTATTTAATGAAGGTGGTTTCGTATCTGGCGGAGCTACGATTTGAAAGTTGAGTTTTGGACCCCTTTTGTATACTTGTACAGATTAAAATATTCATTTTATTTATTGTTCATTATTTTTATAATTTTATATTTTTTAAATTTTGTAAATTATTTTTATAATATATGTACATATCAAAACATGAATAAAAAGACAAAGAAAACACAAAAATAAAATATCTATATACAATACATTGGTATAATACCAATAAATATACCTATAAAGAATATACTTCTGTTTATTTAAGTGTATAAAATACATCAGAAAATTAAAATAAAAATATATTTAAGTGTATAAAATTAAGTTATAAATTTATAAAATAATAAACAAAATTAATAAAATTAAATATATAAAATAAAAATAAAATATTAAAATATATAGATGAATATACATGTATATAAGTTATCAAAGGAAACTTGTAATTTTTAATCTCGAAAAAATAAATAAAAATTATAATAAAATACTTTATAAAATAGTAAATATTTTTATTGTATAAGTTTAATTTAATAAAATCATTTATTATTTTTAATTTATTTTACAATCTTTTTCCCCAGACTTTGTCCTGGTTGGTCCACGTGGACCAACCAGGAGGCGGCAGAAGTTGACCTTTGGTCAACTCTCTGCCCAACGTATGGGTTGTGTTCATAGTGGTTTTTGACCTATTTTCGCGGTTTTTCCGAGGTGAATCCTTGCATGATCTCATGATATACCCTTCATGACTTTTCATCACCGCTCATCGAGGATTCACGCCCTAGGTTCATATTGGGCATTGGGACGCTGCATCGATCTCCACACCTCGTTCTTTGATCCGCCAGAACCATCTATTCAAAAGACCCCCCAACCTTTCCTTAGATTTTAAAAACCCTTTCTTGATCGAGCTTAGACCTTCGAGAGTGCTCTGGATCGACTCCCGTGACAGGGGAGCCTCCAGCACTCTCGTCTGAGGTACGACGAGGTCATGAGAGCCCAGTTTCACCCCCATCTCCGGCGTGCCGCTGTGAGGTACCCATCTCGCCATTTCTTGGCTTGAGGTTCGCTTTTTATTTATTTTTCTTGCACTCTTTTATTTCCCGTGGCTGTAGTATCCAATCTCCCTCTTCATGTTCAATTTTCTCAACCGATCGCCAAGCTCCAGCGAGCTCCCTTTCCGCTATCTCCGCCTCATCCCACAGCCAGGAGGGTCACGACAGTTTGCCCGCGACCCCCCTTAACCTCATTTTGCAGGTACATGCGCTATTGAAGGACCTGGGGCCATTTTGAGCCTCGTCGGAGGTTCCTAGAGTCCTTCGACTCCCTCGACCTCACTGGCGAGCTCCAGCGTCCGCCAGAGACTTTTGGGGCCGCCAACGTCTAGCAGACACCTGCAGGAGCCTCGGGCACCATTTTGTAGCTTCACCGAGCAGCGGAGGGGGGGATCGGCGCTGGGGAAGCTCGCACCTCCGCGAGTTCTTCCCAGTTCGTCAAAGGTGCCTCGCCGTCGTTGGATCTTGAAGGTTCCCCAGAAGGTACAACAGCCGTCAAATCTGCCTAGCCCTCAGCCGTTGATCACCAACCGCATCATCTAATCGTGGCCGCCTGCTCCGAAGTGTCATCGACCGCCCCTGCAACGACACGTGGCAAATAAAGAATATTGGTCGTCCGATCGCGCAGCGCTGGGTATTTTGCAGTTCCACCCTCATGCATTTTTGTAATTATTATTTCATACTGAATCTTTCATCTGAAGTTAATATCTTTTTGTAAAATTTACGCTTAAGTCCAGCAACTTGTGGTTATTATACATTTGTCCTCGGCCACGTCACCTCACATGGTTGTGCACGTGAGGTGCGGGGTATTTTGTAGGGGACACCCTAGAGCCTTGCATATTAATATTTAATCCATAAACTTGTTTATGCAGTTGTAAAGTTTTGGGAAAATTGCAAATTAGTCGGATTTTTGGATTATTACGTTCAGGTCCCTCCCATGCATGTGTGTCAATGCACGTGGGTTTGGCCATTTTGCAGAGATACGCCTGAGACTTTGGACATTTGTGATTGGACCTGAAATTTGGTTAATTAGTTATAATTTTCTGGAGATATTGCACATAGCCCCCGAGACTTTTGCCTAATTACAAAAATACTCATGTCAGCAAAGTATTTTCTTCTTGTTTCCTTTATTTGTTTCGTGAACCTATAAAATCCCAAAAATTCCCAAAAAAATACTTAGCTTCCTGTTTTGTTGCTCTTTCATGCCATATTTTTACTTTGCATTTTTATTGCATTTTATTAGTTATAAAAATTCAAAAACATGCATTTTCCTTACTGTCTGCATTAGAAAATACCTAAAAATATAAAAACCCTTTAAAAAATTCTCAAAAAATATATTTTTCCTATTTAGTGTCTTTTAACTTCAGTCTAAAAATTATAAAAAAATACAAAAGAAAACTCCTAAAAATAGCAAAATCCCTAAAATCTTCATAAAAATCTTAAAAATTCCACAAAAATCCTAAAAATGTATTTTTTATCTCTGAATTTTCTCCATTTTATTGTCTTTATTTTAAAATTAATTTGAGTAATTTTTTAGTTTGTTTGATATTTTTATCCTCGTTTTAATTTCAGATTTTCAATTTATTCACTATTTTCAGTATTTTTGACTTTAAATATACCAAAAAATAGGAAAAATCTAGAAAAATCACAAAAACATTATAAAAATATAAAAACTTAAAAATATTTTGTTTACTGAATTTTAGCTATTTTTACATCTTTTATAAATACATTATCTTCCCTTTCTTAAATTGTATACATATTCCATTAAAAGAAAAAGAAAATATAAAATATATATATAATATAAAAGAAAATTGAAAATCAGAAAATTGAAAATCAAAATATAAAATTAAAAATATATAAAATATAAAAAAATAGAAAATTAAAAACCCATAAAATTATCACTTGTAGGCAAATACATCACATACACATTTTTGTGCATTGTCACCCGATCTATCCTGCTTGTTCCCTGTGTTCGACACTCTACACATACTTGCACATATACACACTTTTGTTGTAGAGTTATAATAAATTTTAACTCCGCACATTTACTTTCATTACTTGATTTATTTTTTGCGGGTTAATTGTTGACTTAACCCGGATCTCGTGTGGTCGACTCAGCGACTGAGTTCCCGCCTTGTGTGAAACTTAAGACCATCGATTTTTGGCTTAATCAGTGGGCTACTACAGATGCTTTGTCAGCGGATTTTCACGCATCGTTGTTCCTCTAACACAATTGACACAGAAAGGAGTTCCTTTCATTTGAGATGAATCATGTGAGCATGCATTCAGGACATTGAAGGAGAGATTGACGACAACACCCATTCTTGCTCTACCTTTAAGCACGCATGATTATGCAGTCTACACAGATGCTTCAGGAGAAGGATTAAGATGGTACTGATGCAACGAGGTCATATGATTGCTTACACAACATGACAAGTTGAGACCGCATGAGCGGTAAACCCTTGACTTAGATTGGTAGTAGTTGTCTTCGCTTTGAAAATCTGATGTCACTATCTTTATGGGGTGAATTTCGAGATTTTCACTGCTCATAAGAGCTTGAAGTACATATTTGATCAGATGGAGCTGAACATGAGACAACACAGGTGGCTCGAGCTACTGAAGGATTATAACTGCACGATCTCTTACCATCCTGGTAAAGGAAACGTGGTGGCTGATGTACTTAACAGGAGAATTCATGCTGAGGGTATGGTGAACTGGTTATACACATGGGATATGCTCGTAGCTTTGATTGATTGGTATCCTCTGGAGAGCACATCCATATCTACTGCCATACCTCCACGACACAATAGTCTTTGGGATCACATCGTCGAAGGCCAGAAGACAGATCCTTCGATTAGAGACAGATACATGCGCATTGTCAACAATGAGATTGGTGATTTTGTGGCGGCATGGTCTATTTTATAGAAGGCAGGTCAGGTACTTGTGCCCAATGACGAGCAGCTGCGTAGATACATTCTTGATGAAGCACATAGTTTGAGATTATCTATTCATCCTGGTAGCACCAAGATGTATCGTGATATGCATCAAAATTTCTGGTGGGACGGAATGAAGCGCGATGTGGCACAACATGTTATCAGATGCATGACATGTCAGATGGTCAAGGCCGAGCATGTGAGACCACCAGGATTACTGTAATCTCTCCCCATTCTCAAGTGGAAGTGGGAGAGTAATTCTATGGATTTTATCACAGGTCTGAAGAAGACACCAGGTGGCCATGATTCTATCTGGGTTATTGTTGATAGGTGACCAATTAAGCCCATTTCATACATGTCAGCATGACCTATACACCATCCAGATTGACCAGGCTATATGTGCAGAATATCATCAGAATTCATGGTATACTACATGAGGTGGTTTATGATAGAGACTCAAGATTTACGTCGCATTATTGGCATCGGTTCATGTCAACACTATAGACAGAGCTGAAGATGAGTTCTGCACACCATCCATAGACCGACGGGCAGAGTGAACGCACCATTCAGACGCTCGAGGATTTGCTACGCGCATGCACTTTGGAGTGAAAAGGGTCCTGGAAGGACCATCTGCCTTTGATGGAATTTACACAACAGTTATCATTCCAATATCGACATGGTACCATTTGAAGCCCTATATGGGCGGAGATGCCTCACACCTATCAGTTGGCACAAGGTAGGTGATCATGCTTTATATTCCGTGGATCTCTTGGAGGAGTCTTTGAGAGTTGTTGATCTTGTGAGATGAAGGCTTTTGATGGCGTAGACCCATCAGAAGAACTATGTAGATCGTCGAAGGAGAGATTTGGAGTTTCAATTATCCAATCATCTTCTCTTACTCCTTTTACAAATTTAATTTAACCACATACTAATGACGTTCTTGTAAATTACAGGTGGGAGATCTAATATTTCTCCGAGTATCTCCAGCGAAGGGATTTCAGAGATTTGGCATTCGTGGCAAGTTGGTGCCATGATATGTTGGCCCATTCAAGATTCTAGCTAGAGCGGGGAAGGTGGCCTACCAAGTAGCCCTTCCTCCATATCTTTCTGCTATCCAGGATGTATTTCATGTATCCAACTTGGGGAAGTATGTGCACGACCCTCGACACGTCATCAGCTACGAGAATTTAAATGTAGAGACGATTTTGACATATGAGAAGAGGTCAGTGCATATACTAGACAGTGTTATGAAGAAGCTTCGCAGTAAGGAGATTCCATTGGTCAAGGTGTTGTGGCATTGACACAGTGTCGAAGAGACGATGTGCTAAGGATTTGTGGGAGGAACTGGATAAGAAATACAACACAGAGGACCTGGGTATTGAAAAATACTCGGTATCCAAGTTCCTGAAGTTTCAGATGACTGAGGGCAAATCACTTTCTGAATAGGCTCATGAGTTTATGTTATTGCTCCATGGTTTAGCTGAGGCAGAAATGAAACTTCCTGAAAAGTTTCAGGTCATGTCAATCATTGAGAAATTTTCCAAGTCTTGGGAAGATGTCGTGATTTTTGTTTCCGGATTTTTCCCTTTCTTTAATATCCATATGTTTTTAAAATGGATATTTTTCTTATCAATGATGATCTGGATGCATACATATATTGATTTTTTCTGGAAATCTGTTGAAAATCGGACCCTGGACCTCAGATGTACGGTTACACAAAACTAACCCAGTCTTCACGCCACGTCACATCACGCCGCGGTGTCGCGCCCACGCCCGACCCGGCACGGCACGGCGCGGCACGGGCGTGCACGTGCGTATGTGCGTGTGTGGTGGTCCAAAGTCCTCTCTAGTCTATTTCCAGTCTAGTCTCATGACTTCCCATATAAAAACCAAGTTCCAATATTGGCTCTCCATGATGTGGGACTAAACAACACCCCACAGGGTTGAAACATTGAATTCCAGGAATTTAGCTACATTAATACAACTTGATATTGACCATCAAATTGTATCAAATATCCCAACAAAGTTAATTCCAGCAATCCCCCACGAATTCACTGTTGAAACACGAAGAGCCAAAAATCTTGGGTTCCACACTATGCTTTCAGTAAAGGTACCTTCGGATTTGAACATTTACCTGAATTGTCTTCTTTTACCATCACAGGAATAAAGTGAACTAAGTCTTGAACTTTAATCCTTTAATGTAATGGTATCAAGTGGTAACAACAGAGTGAAGTTTATGGTGACAATATTCTCATTTTGGTGCTATTAAGGCCATATACCCTTCCCTGTTTCGTGAGTATATTAAGGATAAACCCTCATCCTTTATCTGCAGCCCACAGAAATACTCATATAGGTGGCATTCTCCAAGGATGCACTGCTTAGTTTAAGCCTTCGCAACAACACATGAAAATCTGGCTGACCACGATTGGCCTGATTTCGGTTTTGGAAATCGAATGCCCTAAGTTATCTAAACAGAATCTAGATCCGGATGCGGTTAAGATGGCAGATGCGTGGAATGAACATGATCGTCTGTGTCATGGATGCATTCTTACTGCACCATCGAATGTTATGTTCGATGTCTACGGTGCATCCACCAAAACTGCTAAGGATATGTGGGAGGAACTGGATAAGAAATACAACACAGAGGATCTGAGTATTCAAAAATACTCGGTATCCAAGTTCCTGAAGTTTTAGATGATTGAGGGCAAATCGGTTTCTGAACAGGATCATGAGTTTCTGTTATTGCTCCATAGTTTAGCTGAGGCAAAAATGAAACTTCCTGAAAAGTTTCAGGTCATGTTGCTCATTGAGAAATTTCCCAAGTCTTGGGAGGATGTCGCGATGTTTGTTTCCGGATTTTTCCCTTGCTTTAATATGCATATGTTTTTAAAACAGATATGTTTTCTTATCAATGATGATCTGGATGCATACATACATTGATTTTTTCTGGAAACCTGTTGAAAATCGGATTTATGTATGTACGTTGATGACATTTTTCGCAATTATCTTATGTTTAAAAACATTGATAAAAATCGGAATTGTTGTGAAAACCGTCATCAACACACATACATAAATCCGATTTTCAACAGGTTTCCACAAAAAATCAATGTATGTATGCATCCAGATCATCATTGATAAGAAAAATATCCGTTTTAAAAACATGTGCATATTAAAGCAGGGGAAAATTCGGTATCAAACATCACGACAAACAATGCGATAAAGAAAAATTAGAGTCAGAGATCACGACCGAAGCGTCATGTTGTAGGACTCCCGTTGGAGAGACATCGCCCCCTACTTTACCAGTACACAGGGTCTTGACGTGCAGCTCCCAGGTTTCGACGGTCCACGCTCATCGATGATGCACCGTGCTTGAGCATCCTCAAAAGTCACCTCCGTAGACGAAACCCGAGACCGTTAGAGGGAGAGAAGATGCGGTGAGAATGAGATCCGTATGTTCGTAACCCATGCCCACGAACTTTAAGAGATACTTAAAGACGTCCGGACGGTTACGCATCTTGAGAGGATAAAGGGACACGTCCCTTGAAATTGAAACGTGCGGTTACACAAAACCGACCCGGTCTTCACGCCACGCCGCAACCATCCATGGGTAAATACATACCCAGTTACACCGTTACTCCCGGAGTCCTCCATTTGACCTATTCAACTTGCATCACTATATCCTTCTAAGACAGGAGGATATTTACCATAATGCAGTCCAAGAAGTGCAGTACCCTTAAGGTACTTCAACACTCGATCCAAAGCCTCCCAATGAGTACGGTCAAGATAGCTCGTATATCTACTCAACTTTGCGGCCGTGAATGAAATATCAGGTCGGGTACAATTCGCAAGATACATCAAGCTTCCTATAATCTGGGAATACCGTAGCTGTGCTACAGGTACTCCCCTCTTGTTCTTGCAGAGGGGTTTAGATGAATCATAAGGAGTGCATACAGATTTACAGCTCTGATAGCCAAATTTTTCAAGAACTTCCTCAGTATAATGTGACTGAGACACATCTATCTCATTTGTAGATCTAATCAATTTGAGCTCAAAATCACATTTGCAACTCCTAAATCCTTCATCTCAAACTTACTGCTCAAGAACCTATTGGTTTCTTCCACTATCCCTATGTTTGATCCAAATATCAAAATATTATCTACACATAGGCACAAGACAACAAACATATCACCTCTAACCATAAAGTACACACATTTATCGGATTCATGAACAATAAAGTCATAAGACTGGATAGTCTTATCAAACTTGTCATGCCACTATTTCAGATCTTGTTTTAATACATAAAGAGATTTTACAAGCTTGCAGACCTTTCTTTCATTACCAGATACTAGGAATCCCTCAGGACGGTCGATATAGAACTCCTCCTCAAGATCACCATGTAAAAAAGCTAGTCTTCACATCCATTTGATGAATTGTGAGATCATGTAAGGAGGCCAATGCAATGAGCATCTGAATCGTAGTCATCCTAATAACAAGAGATAGCTATCAAAATAATCGATACCTTCTTTCTGCTTGAAACCTTTGGCTACAAGTCTTGCCTTATATTTTTCTATGGATCCATCTTGTCTAAGTTTCCTTCTGAATACCCATTTGCTTCCTATGGTGGAACACCCAGGAGGTAGATCGACCAATTCCCATGTGCCATTTGAAATGATCGAATCCATTTCAGATTTAATGGCATCCTTCCAATGCCTTGCTTCAGTAAAAGCCATGGCATCCTTGTACGTGGGAGGATCATACTCGATTTGGTAGGAGACAAAGTCGCTACCTAAATCCTTGGCAATCCTAGGCCTCTTACTTCGTTTAGGTCAACATCCTCCAAAAGTTCATTAGGTTCAGAAGAGGTAGCCCTCCACATTTGACATCCCTTCTATTTATTGTGGAATAGAACCAGATGTGGAGGCTACGTCACTAGTCAGATTTTCAGGAATTCTTTTTTTCATTGGAAAAGTATCATCAAAAAAGGTAGCATCACGAAGTTCAACAATAGTATTAGTATCTATGCCCGTAATCTAAGACTGAATTACTAAGAATCGATAGGCATAACTATTTTCCAGATACCCCAAGAATACCGCGTCAACTGTTTTAGGTCCAATCTTCTTTCTCTTGTGTTTTGGGACTAAGACCTTAGCCAAGCATCCCCACACCTTGAGATATTTTAGACTTGATTTCCTATTTCTCTAAAGTTCAAATGGACTCTTATCTTTATGCCTTAGGAGAACTCTATTCAGAATATGGCAGGTCGTATTCAAGGCTTCCCCCCACATGCAAGATGGTAGTCCGGAACTTTGTAAAAGTGCACTGACCATATCAATTAGGGTCCTATTCTTTCGTTCTGTTATTCCATTGGACTGCGGAGAATATGGTGCAATGACCTCATGAACTATGCCAAATAATTTGCATTTTTCATCAAATATCTTAGATGTGTATTCACCACCCCTATCTGACTTTGGACGTTTAATTATTTTTCTGACTTGTATTTCTGCTTCATTCTTAAAGATAAGAAACTTTTCTAAGGCTTCGTCATTAGTTTTAAGCAGATAAACATAACAGTATCTACTACTATCATCTATGAAGATGATTCATGACGACCGGGTATATACCAGACGATATTGTTACTTTTTGTCACATTTTTTATTCAATTCATAATGTAAATGCTTCCTTTTCTCTTCCGTATATTATGGGATATTTGTATACAATTTCAGCTCTTATGTTACATGATGCATATATAGGGAAAAAATAATGAAATACAATGTTGGTGGTACATACTGTTGTTCGATTGTGGTTGTTATATTGATGTTGAATGTCATTTGCAAAAACACGAATGTTTTTTCCCATATTTTAACTTGTGCGATCTTTTGTGAATGTAACACCGCGAATGCGTGGTAAACGTGCACATGGATCTGAGGGGGTTCATATATACCATGAATGTTTGTACTATTTTTGTTTCCCAAAAATTAACTATCTTTTTCTTTACATTACCCATACTCTCAATTCTAGAACTATGATTCAAATGTCGAGGTTTAGTATGCTACAAACTTAATCACATCCCATGAAGTGACAATAGATGAGCATTACAAATCTGATCCAATCCTTAATCCGATGGATTGGATTGGATTTGTATGCTTAATAAATTGGATTGGAAAAATCATAAATATGTTAAGTGTGGATTGGACATGGATTAAGCTGAAATTTGATGCAATCTGATCCAAGTGCAACAATCAACGCTTAGGTGCATGCATGTGTAAATGTTCCACAAAAGGTTGAGCTATGCATGTAAAAGCTTGTTTCTTCCAAGAGCATTAGCATAATTTAGATGATATTTTGATGAAATGACCATGTCGTTGAAGTTTGACTTCAAATTGATTGGTCTGCTTCTGATTGGTGGATCTTCGCTGAGATGAGACTAGATGAATTATTCTTGTGATGTCTACCATATCGAGGATGCGTGGCATAAAGTCATGTCATCTTCTTCCTCATGCACAAGGAATGAACAATTAAATGCGACATAATAAAAACCTTCTACTTCTAGTTAGATATGGAGTTCATCTTCTTTCGTGGAGGTGGTTTCCTCATGAAGGTAGACACGGAAAGGAAGAGGGATGAAGCTTTGGCGAGTTGCTCTCTCATAGATTAATAGCTTTACGGAAGAAAGGCGAAGAAGATGAGACAACGATTAGTGAAATACTCGGAAGAAAGAAAATAAAATCAGGGACGAGCAAAAATAATTGGATTCCAAACCTAATTTGAATTGAAAGTACAAAGAAATCTGATCAATTTTGCATGTGAATCAAAATCAAATGAAGAATAAAAGGGATGAATTAAAGTTAGAACCATTAGAGGTTGCGAATCAAAGCTAAATGCAATCCAAAGCATGCAATGGATGCAAGAAAACTTTTGATCATGTTATCTAGTCGTAGTCTCCCTCGCTAGAATCCTCAAGCACTATACACTCTTTGCCGCCAAGAATCAATGGCTTTTGGGTGGTTACTAAAAACAAATTTGGTTTGTTGAGCGGATAAAGAATGACAGAGGACAACTTATCCTTTTATAAAGGAGATTCAGTGAAGAGATGACTTCAAATGACAATCGGGGGACTTTTTATTCACTCAATGATCCGAAATTGAAGGTTGTTGAAATAAGAATCTCAAACAATGAAAGCTGGAAAAATAGAAAAAGATGGAGATTTCGTCCAAATCTGTTACAGATGAAGAATAAAGGAAAGGAGGACGGATGGGGAAGATAACACTTTGAACTTCAACCATAATTAATGTTAACTCCCTTGCAAAAATGCTCTTTTAAATTCGTAATTAAAGTTAATAACTAAAAAAGGTCCCCGGTTGTGCCTAAATTTCCTTCCATGGGCCTCACTTTTAAAATGTTAAAGAGAGGAGCCTCAACTTTCAACTTTAGGATTTAATGTCAACGTATTATCAAAGTCAAAAAAAGGATTATGTCCCTATTTGTTATATTTTAAAAATTGAGGCCCCTTATCGTGAATTGAAATATATTTATGATATTTTTTTGTAATTTACGTATTCTCCCTCCCCCCCCCCCCCCCCGAGTCTCTTTTCCCCAGGTGTTTGTTTTCCAAGTTTTAACGAAGTAATATATATATCACGTTAAGTTTTATCGGGGGCTCTATCAACGTCGATCTCGAAGCCGTGGTGGCACAGGAATTATTACCGATTGCAAGATGGAGATTAATCTGGAGAAACATCCATTCGATCTCGACTTTCACCCATCAAATCCTCTTGTAGCCACTGGCCTCATCAATGGCGATCTCCATCTGTAAGTAGACGCTACCTCTGTCTCCTTTTGCCGACGCACACTAATTTTTTCTTACTTGGTTATGTTAACATTGCAACAGCTACCGTTTTCCACCGATTCACCGCCGATCAGGTACTTTATCGTTGTCAGCTATGGTGATAACTTTATAATGCTAATTAGAGGCAATGAATATGGATCAACGCACAAGATAGATGTGAGTTCAAGAAATTATTTTTATTAAAACTTAAAACTTGGATACACGCTTAAACTTCTACAAGAAGAGGATTCGCAATGTTTGTAACAACGGAAGAACTTACAACACTTGGAAGGAGGAGGATACTTGAGAGACTCTTGTGGTGGTGGTGGACTTCTTCTTTTTATTGTTGTGTAAATGAAGACCTCTTGCTGGTATTTATAGGCCCTTCAAGAGGGTGAAGATATTTTGAAAGAGGGATCTAGAATCCTTTTCAAACTTATCTTTTAAGTGAAAATATCTAGATATTTTGGTGGGACGTGAAGAAATATCTAGATATTTTCTATATCACTCTCTTTTCTAGAATCTTCTTCTAAGTGCATATATTCATGAAACTTCTCTATATGTTGGTGTAGAATATAGGCACACATGTATTCATATGGGTGAAGGATTGTAGGCTTATATATATAAGGGCCCATTGCAATAATTATTCTACATGAATAAAATACAAATTACATATATTTTCAACATGAGCAACTTCTCCATCTATATTATGCAGATGCCACCGTCTTTATTAGCTGCTCTAATATATATATTTATAAGAAATTCAGTATATTAACTTAAGCGTTTATAGGTTAATATATGCATAAAAGTTGAGGACATAATTTTATTTCTACCCATTGTAAATTTTTTATTACTTTCTCAAAATCTATCGGAAATACATTATTGTAGCTTGAATCATGTGAATGCAAAAGAGCATACATGACTATAAATGTATGTGTTATCACATCATTATCCGTTTTAGCTTTAAATTAGTGGTTCTTAAATTTCGACGTATCTATGACTTAAAATATAATTACGTGTGTCACCAACTATGCTTGAATATATTTGTAAGGTCGAATTTTTAGTCAATAGTTATTTGAAAATCGACGACTCCGATCTTCGACATAGGTATTGCTAATATTAAATATAAAATAACTTTTGAATGACTAATAGTTTGATCATTCTAACGGTGATCGGTGACTTTTAACCTGTGCAACGCATATGTATGCACTAGTTTTATTAACGAAAAAATAAATTTAAAAAAAGTCTCCAACCATGTCGTGATTTCAAACTTATGGCTTATCCTCGAACATTAAAGGGTCGTAAAAACTTACCGACGTTTGTATTTGAGACAGAAAAAATAAGTTTCGACCCTCTTTATTACTTTTCGAAAATGAGTTTTTTTAAATAAGAAATCAAGATATTCTAAGGGTGTGTTCGTCCAATCCCTTCATAGATGGTAAAAGTTTGATTTTCGAGTCAAGATGAGGGATAAGGATTCTTCCCTTACTATCCATCCATCATCAACATTTCACTACAACAAATTAAGTCTTTGCCAATACACCACCATCTCCAGTGTCGTGCTTGATCAAACTTTAGCCGACAACTGCATAAACGTTGAGAATATATTTTATTTATCGATATTTGTTTTCAAATGTTGACCACGATACATAGAGGCCGACGTTAATTTAATAATGTGCCGTGTATGAATGTTGGAGCCGCATTGATGCTTTTGTAGCACCCAAATCCAACGTTTATCGACTTTGTTTTTAAAATCAATTTCTCCATGCGACTCTTCAACTACCTCTAAGCCTAGACGTTTCCTCTTCTCCAAACTTCCCATTAATTCTCGTTGTTCTCCAAACAATACAAATCTATCTACTAGTGTGGTCGACGCTGATGGAGGTATGGTGAACGACGACGATGTGCTGCATGGCGGCGGCGTGGTTTTCGACACTGACTTTGTTGTGGTTGATGGCAGCGAAAGAGTTCATGGCATTGTGGTGAAGGTTAGGGACGCTGAGGTGGATGTCGGTTTCGGTCTATGATCGACCAACACAATCCCACACCGATCTTGCTATTTAGATCCAACTCGCATTCAACATCTGATAACGGTATGCAAAATCCCAACTTATGCCGGTTTCGATCATACTTGTTTATTTATTTGATTCCATTTATGACTTTCATATTGAAATTAGCCTCTGATAACTTTTTGAATGACGTATGTAATTTATGCGGTTCTTTCAAATCCAAGGAAGGGCCATTTTGAAAAGAAGAAGAGGAATCTCGAGTGTCAAAGCAATCAGCCTAGTGCAGATATTAAAGAATTTGATGCAAAGTGATTGATGATTGATTATGCTTTATAGATCCTAACAAATTAGAGTGTGACTCACTTTCTTGATGCAATGTAAATTGAGATTTAGAATTGCATTCAATGATTGACATATCTTTTTTCATTTGATCCATCGGACAATATTGTCCTTTGAACATGTACAGTGTAATCTTTTGAACATATTTTATAATGATTAAAGTTTGTTCTTGATTGTCATATACGTATTTAACATTTTTATGAATATGTGTGAATGTTGATTATCTGCAGAGCAATTCAGAGTACAAATATCTTGAGACATAAATTTATGTAAATTAACAAGATCGAGGTTTAGAATGTTGCTCTTGGTTATCCGTCAAAGGTCGACGTTCAAACGTCGTCATTGGTAACCAAGGCCGACGTTCAAATGTCATCCTTGAATATATAATGGTGTTACTAAATTGCCGTTTGAAATTCTTGACCGACGTTCAAACGTCGGCCTTGAAAAGAGACCAAACCCGACGTTTGCTTCTTGTGTCGAGTTATCCAAGGACGACGAGGCTGAGGCGACACATACTCATCGACGTTGATAAACGTCGTGTTATCCTACACCGACATTTAAATAGATCAAACCCGACATTTATAAACGACGTGTAATGTCCAGATTGTGCTAGTGTTTCCTCCAAAAAAAGAAATAATTACCACTTATCTAATGGTCTTGTCTAACGTAACCCCTTCATCCCTCATTATCCCCTCTCTCCTATCGAACAGGGAATGACAAATAACTACCAATCATCTCTTCTTATTTCTCATTATCCTCTACCTTCAATTGAACAGAAATATTGTCTTATCTCTCCTTATCCCTTCTCATTATGCCTGAACCGTCCACTTAGATCATTTTTTGTAATCTATCTGGAAAAATATAGCCGCGACAAAAAAATATATATGTAGATATAATGAGAAGTGTAATTTGTATCGGTCCTGTTGATAGATGCTACACAGTGTATTTATCGTAACGATTACTTTGAAATCTATAGCTATATCATCGATCTTAAATATATACGAGTATTATCAGATCTGAAATGATTTTTTATTCTTTAAATTATCAGTGGATAATATGTGTTAATATTTCATTGTTGATGGTTGATATAATAATGATTACATGTTTTCTTTGTCGTAAAGATTTATACATACAATTAGTGTAAATTTTGACAACAAAAACAACATAATACTATTAAAAAGATCGGCGATATAACAATAGATATACCATAAGGGCTGCTAACAATCAACTATGAATACAGATATGGATATTATTGTTGGAATATATGCCAGAGATGGGTAAGTGGATCTACTGGTCCAGATGCAACATCCACGGTTTTAGTCCCATATAATCTGTTAGTAAGACTTAGTCTTATTGGTTGGGTTATATAAGAAGCTCTATAACACCTAACACTTGTAACAGATGAGAGATTTCAATTAAAATTTGACCTTTGAGAGGCTCCCGTGGTTTCATTTTGTTCTTTACAGAGTAGGGTTCTACGTAAATCTCGATATTCTTCCACTGTTTATATTTATTTATCTCTGATAAGCTTCTGCATTTATGGTTTTTATTGTTAGCATATCCTTATCCAATTATAAATTTAGATACATATATCGATGGATATGAAATTTAGTTTATCATATCCTTAAAAACATGTATGGATGTAAAACAGATATAGATCAGATACAAGTAATATTAAAAATACTCTATAGGTTAACTTAAATATACATGTATTGGATGGCTTATGTATGATACAATATGTTAACACTGCAAGGAAAATAAGTTGTTGCTACAAAATTATGTCCACGGATGTAGGGTTTGTGGCCACGGAATTGGGCTTTGGCCTCGACACATTGTGGCCAGTAGCCGTGGCTACAAGTCTCGTCGCGAGAGTTTTCTAACCACGAATATGTCGTGACCACTACAAGTGGCCATAGAATATGTCCTGGCCACAACTCTTGTATGAAGACTTTGGCCACGGAATGTAGCTACGAGAAGCTAGTGGCCACGAAATTATCGTGGCCACAAGTTTCCGTGGCCACATTCCGTGGCCACAATACTTTTTTCTTGTAGTGTAAATGTGTGTTTTCATAACAATTATATCAAATATGATGAAATTATTATTAATAATATTATTATCTCAAAGGTAATTAAAAAACAAATCTAAACTATATTTATAAATGAAAATAAATATAAGTATACATAGACATATATTTATGGATATCAAAGTGATATACATATCGATTTTAAAACGGATACAAACACCGATGCCAAAATATTTGTAAGAAAGATATGGTGACGGATTAAATACAGATATATATTTATATATGTTTCCTTCGTGTCGATAATTTTTAAACAAAAGGAATTATTTCGAAATATACAGACACGAGTATATTTTTAATAATGAATATTTTATCAATATATTCCAAAATATACATCATGATTATCATCTCATTTCGTGCATATTGACTGATATTGTATAATTTTTAAACAAAAGGAATTATTTCGAAATATACGTGCACGAGTATATTTTTAATCATGAATATTTTAGCAATAGATTCCAAAATATACATCATTATTATCATCTCATTTCGTGTGTATTGATTGATATTGTAAACTCTGAACATATTCACACATCTAAAACTCACAAAGTTTGAAAAAAGAGCTATAAGAGTAGCACTACAACAAAATATATCTATGGCGACGATTAAATAACCTTGATTGTTTATATCCGTCACAATATTTGCAATAGCGATGATTATATCTATGTGTCGCTAATTATATTAGTAATAGCGACGGTTATAGCTAATCATCGTTAATTATTTTAGTAATATCAACGTTTTTCTCTCCTCTGTCAAACATACAGTTACATGCTCCATTTCCCCTTTGGCAAAAAATCTCTAATCCTATAAATCCAAAAAAACCCTAATCTTATCTCTCCTCCCACATATCTCATTCGACTTCTTGACATCTTCTCTCTGCAATGGTTGCATTCAACGGCGCTGGGGCGAATCTGGCGGCAGCCTAGGGGCGATTCTAGCAACGGCACTAGGGGTGGCTCTAGGGCAGTTGTTGGGGGTGACATTGAAGGTGGCGCATGCGATAGCGCTGGAGGCGACGTTGGGCGTGGCGGTTGCGAGCGATGTAGGTCTCACCCTGAGCTACACGGAGGCCCTCTATGCGGAGGCCACAGATGGATTCTCCGATGCCAATTATCTCAGCTAGGGTGGATCTGTGCATAAAGGGATGCTCCGCAACAGTAAGAAAGTCGTATTGAGGAGATCGTTGAAGGATGACGTGTTGCATAACATGTAGGCCTACAGCAACATGTGGCACGCACATCGATGTACAATAGACCTCGGGGGAGGTGTGTACGACGGTGTGGGGGACGTGGACTTGGACGAGGATGGTGGTGCTAGAGAGACCATAGAGATGGATGATTGGGTCCAAAAGGACGATGAACGTCTTCATTCTCATGAGCGACACCGGTGGCAGCCACAGGGTGGCAGTCGTGGCCATCGGGGACGTATTCCAGATCGAGTATGGGTATGATTATAGCGTAGATGTATACGATTCTTCGATCTATACTTTTGATGATAAAACCTTCCATCTCGGAACTCTCTCACAGGTTTTCACCTTATTTATATTTGACGTATTGGTCGTTGAGATCTCTAAGCCCGATAAAATTGCCCCAAAAACATCGTGATGCTATGCAGATATTTGTGAAGGATGTGTGTAAGGAGCATGCTGGGTGGCCTCATAACAAAATGGAGAAGTTGTACAAGTTCATGGTGAAGCCCTTGCATCTTTTGAAGGTCACTTTCCATGAGACATCTCCCCTGTCGAATTCACTCTGATTATCATGTTGCTATTGCTGCCTTATATGTTGCATATGTCTCATCCACTTATCATCAACAATTACTAGCATTGCATCCGTTTGGAAAAACCATTCCTTGTGACTTCTCGGATGCTTTGGAGATTTAAAGCCATGGTCATTTTAAATTGTAGATACCTCTAATTTACAAGTATTTCTCATGTTTAGTTTTGCCTTCATAATATTTCCAGCTACCGGCCATGATGTTGTTATTTGCTTTGTTGTCGTGCCTTTGGATGCGCTATCATATAAGTTAGTTTCTTATTTTGTTGGGGAGCACTCCTCTGTCAGTCTTTCTGTGAGTCTTTTTCCTCTTTTTCATGCCATTCTTATGATTATTTGTATTTTAGAATTATTTTAAAAACTCTTTATTTTTAGGATGGTTTAGATTTTTGTTTACAAGGTCAATGACATTTATAATTATGTCATTCCATGCTTAAAATACTATAAACATCTTGAGATTAGTCCTATGACAAAGTAGTGAAGGCAGAGAAACCTATAATATGCCTCACGTCTTGATTTGTTGTTGGTGTCATAAGTTAATTTACATATACTTTCACTGAGTAAGAACAAGACAAGACGTAAAGACAATTAAAGACCCATATGTAGATGGATCATCCTAGATGCGTTCGGAAACATACGTATTAATGGGGTTCGTAGAAATTCCACTTAATTTTGTTGA
This sequence comes from Ottelia alismoides, assembly GCA_037367405.1. Classification (NCBI taxonomy): domain Eukaryota; kingdom Viridiplantae; phylum Streptophyta; class Magnoliopsida; order Alismatales; family Hydrocharitaceae; genus Ottelia; species Ottelia alismoides. The sequence goes on along the minus strand of JAZKJV010009570.1, from coordinate 68,439 downwards.
TTAAATTTCTATGTAATGGGGTTTTAGGTGAAGAAGCATTCGTATCAATCGAAGCAGCTGATGGTTTATGCATATGAATTCAGTTTACTTGACGTTAAAAATTTATATTAGATGTCTGGATAGATTTGGATACCTTTTCTCTCAAGCAAGTAACTTTTGTATCACCATAAAAATGAAGGAAAATTGTACATTTGGCTCAAACAGAAACCATGGGTACAAAAATGAAACATGCTTCATACGTTAACCCTAATAAAGCAATCAAGGAGATGTTGATCTCTATTTTGGTTTGTACAAGCATTGTCCAACCCACCAAACCAATGCAACTCACTTGTCATGTAACTATGTAAGTGTTGCATTTAATATATGTGATTTATCTTGCACCAATCTATAGTTTGTTCTTTTCCTTTTATAAAGTACTAAATGATAAGTACACAACATATTACATCTTACTTTTTGTTGCTCATCTTGTTCTCTAGGCATATAGCAAACCACATGGAGCTGAATCATTACCTAAAGACATAATTAGTCCTTCATCTAATTTAGAATTGATCAATTGTGGGACAATTAAAAGAAAGATTCACCTGATATAGTTCTTGAGTACGATTATTTTTTTACAGAGAGAGAGAGAGATGGGGATTCATCTAATATAGTCCTGAGTATGATTATATTTTTTCAGAGAGAGATGGGGATAGATATGTTATACATGAATATTAAAGTTGTATACATGTTCCCTGATATATGGTATAGAGGCATCTTACAGAGCCACAATTAAAACTCTGATATACTGGTATGACCCCTTGTCTTGTGACATATCTAATTTATAGTTATTTTATTAATCTTTCTGCGACCATACACTATAGCCATGGAGAACTCGAATTTCATAACTACCATTTTTTATTGAATAAATATATTGTTCAGGACCTTCTCTTGATATTCACTACATGCCCCTCAATTTCTATAGTTGTTAAGTGACCTCAACATTTGTATTTTCATGTGATACATAATTTTGCATCGAGACCTGAGAGAAGTACCGACAGTGGTGATGGCTGGCCCAAGTCAGACCGTCAGCTGACGATCCCTTCCTCTCTCTTTTGTCGAGCGGGTGGACGAGGACGCTCAAATGAAAAAAAGAATGATGTATAAAGTACTGTACCAATGTTCCGGTCCCATATCCCTAAGCTCGGGAAACTGTCCTCCTTTGAACATTTCTGGAAGCAATGATGTTATTTTTTATCTATTTAATTTTAAAGCTACTTCTAGTTCAACATCTAAGCATGCTTTATGATCCAAACACCGGTTGCTTTATGGTGGTATCTTCTCCCCATCCCATAAGACCATATGGGAATGTGTTATGCACCCATTTCCACTTTTGTACAATGCTTATTCGCGTCATTCAAGTTTAATTAGCCTTCTAATTTGTTGTCGTTGTGAGAATGGCTCCTCTTTGGTCATGAATTACCCCAGTGTTGGCATCATAAGGTGATGACTTTTGGTCTCATGATTTGTGTTTCTATGTGTCTATGATTAACATGATTCTTCTTTATCATTTAAGCTCATGCTTTTGATCTATTAATTAAATGCACTTCAGTTTCTATTAATGCACTTAGCAAGATGGTAACTAACTTTGGTTCGAAAATAATTTCATATCTCTCCTTCTTGGAAGTCACAATCTCAGTAGATGGCCCCTCTTTTGAGCCACTAATCCAATATGACTTATCTTCAAGTTACAACTACAATATAACTCATCATGAATAGAAGCGAGTCGTTGTTCATGTTCTTACAATCTACAGGACAATATTGTGCCAAAAAGTGAGTAGGGAACTTTATCCTTAGCAACTATCAACACTAGAATTATTCTTGATTTTGATAATGATTTTTCAAGATATATTTATTTTTCTGCTATCCTAATTTATATTATAGGAAAGTGTTTGATATATATATATAGGAAAAACTTGAATTGAGGTGGCACCTTTCCACATTTACGGTGCGACACGTTTTTTAGATCGTTTGATTATAATCCACGGCCATTATCAAAACCACTCATCAATCACAATACCACTATTGCAACATCGTCTATTTTTGGAATACTAATATTGAATTCCCATTTTGACGCACCATTGCAACATCATCTATTTCTGGAATAATAATATTAAATTCCTATTTTAACGCACCATCCTTGTTGATAATTAAATATCAATAATTAGTAACTCTAAAAGGTTCTCGGCGGAGGAATGGACAATGACGATGGCAACGATGGAGGTGTGTGACAATGGTGTTGGTGGTGTAATAACAGGCCTGAACACTCGGGTATAAGGTACTAAAAATAGGTCGTCGCGACCCAAGCGATCAGACGATGTGTATCAAGAAAAATGAACCACTCGAAACAGATAAAATCAATAAAATCACGAGATAGCGGTCCTGCTATGTGATTAACCTGGTATAGCACCCAGTGTCGAACTCAAGGAGCACGGGTTGGCCGAGAGGCCTATGAAGTAGTAAAAACAAATAAAATAAAGAAAGAAAATATTTTTAGTGGTTTTTAATTATTTTTATATTTTTTTTGGATTTTTAATGTATAAAGAAAATGAGAGAAGTAAAGAAAGCACACACTTCAACAAATTATTAAAGGTACTAAAACTCAACCAAAAATTCAAACAAAAATATTTTTATGTATTTTATATTTTTTAGTGTTTTTGGTGAATTTTTGGTAATTTTCTGATGTTTATTTGATTTTCTAAAAATCAAACAGTAGCTGAAATGAAGGGTACTGTCCAGCCGAGCCAAAAAGCCCTAGATAAAATATCTAAGTGCCTCTAAATGACCTGGAGGTATTTTTCCTGTAAAGAAGATGGAACAAGGAAAATTTAGGTACCAATTTTATTATTTTTGGGTTTTTAATTTATTTATTAGAATTTTTATGGGTTTTTGAGTGTTTTTAAGTTTTTAGTGTTTTCCAGTAGTGAAAAATAGTCAAAATTGGCTAGAAAATCAATCTAAGCAAACTAAACAGTAGATAATTTTTATAGAAATTTTAAGTGAGTTTTTATATTTTTTTGTGATTTTTCAAACTAGACAGTGGCAAAAATAGATGTTTTTGAATTTTTTAAAAATATCAAACAAAATCAAAAATATCCTCAAAAATCCACAAAAATCCTACACCATGGCAGGAGCCATGTGTCAAATTTTCGTTGGATTTGGAGGTGATTTGATATTTTATTCAAAAATAAAGGAAGGGTACTGTGCACATGGACCAAAGTGCAAATACCCAAAGTTCTGGGGGTCCTGGTGCAAAATACCCAGCAAAACACGCGCCACGCGCGTGCCTGGGGAACTCAGGGACCCAAATGTAAGAAAAATAAGTCCCGAGGACTTATTGGTAACAGGTACCAAAATTCCAGGGGGCTTACCTGCAAATTACCCAAAATATCACGCACATGCGAAAATAAATCATTCACAGGGGTATAAATGCAAATCGACAAAACTTTTCATTCATTTAATAACATTCAGAACTACAAGGGTATCTACTGCAAATACACCAAAATATCACGTGTCGAAGCACGTGTCCACAACTGGCAGGGGTATAAATGCAATTAAACTAAAGCTCAGGGTCCACTATGTAAATTACCCTAAAACTAAACAACTGAATCTAATATTTACAGGACTAAAACTAAATAAAAATAAAAGCGGGGCCTAAGGGTAAATTACCCTTTATTAACCGGATCGGCTGGATGACTGCCACGTGGCTGATCGGATGGCGTGGAAGCGGGGTGGCTGGTGATCCAACGGCTGAGGTCGATCCTCCCAAGATCTGGCGGTGGATGCAGCTCCACGAACGGATGGACGTGATGCAATCTGGAGCGGGAGGCGACGATCAACGGCAACTGGAGGTCCTGGATGAACAGGCGGCCGGCGAACTTCGCCGGCCTCGTGGAAGCGCTCCTGGCCTCCTCTGCTGCGCCTGAGGATCGGAGAAGCTCCGGCGTGGCTGTGCGCAGCTGCTGATGCCCACCGATGGTCGAACCGAGCTCCGATGAGCTCGGGCGAGGTCGGCGGAGCTTGGCCTCCCGGTCTGAACGACCAAGCCCTCAGATGGGCTCGGTATCACCTGCAAAACGGCTCAGGAGACTCGCGGGTCGAGGACAAAGTGCCTCGACCCAGTTAGGCGAAGTGGGGTGACTGGTGCGTCGAGGTGGCGGGCTCCGGCGAAGGTGGAGGACGGAGGAGCCCGGTTCCCAGCTCCTGTGCGAGCTGGGTTGAGTGAGTGGGTGGAGAAGGTGCGTCGGACGAAGGCGAACGTGAGGGTCGATTCCGATGATCGGATAGTGGTCGGAACCGGGGCGAATCAGGAAAATACAGCGACCGCGCAAATTGGGGGTAAATGGAAATTAAAGGAAATGGCGGAGCTAAGTGGCTACCTGGGTGAACGGAGAGACAGGGGAGGAGCTGGGGGTGCTCCCGGTCGTCGCCTCGAGGGTCGTCTCTACCCGAGGCTCGGAGCTCTCGCTGGTGGCGGAGCTGCGGCGGCTACGTCGCCGAATCGATGGATTCACCTCCTCTCCTCGCTGCAACAGGTCGAGGACGCGAGCTGTCACCTCACACACTCTCTGGAGCTCACTGGAGAACGAAGCAAATGGCCAAAGATTGAGAAAATGGGTGGCGGAGCTCGCTTATGTACGCTGGAGGGGTCCGGCTAAGACTGGGTCGGGTAGGTCGATGAGGAGTGCGGATCCCAAGGTGTGTGCCCGACGAGGATGTCGGATGTAGGAGGATCAAAACGGAGCCGGGGTTTGATGAAATGGTGATCGGGTTGAGCGAGCAAAAATTGGAGAAATCGGGTCCGGAGCTCAGACCCGTGGGAAGTGGTCCTGGGGGGGGGGGGGTAGTTGACCGGGCGGTCAACATCCCCAGGACCCAATGAGAATGGGCCACGTGGCTGAATATTGAAGTGACAAATGAGGGTAGCTATGGCCCGATTCAGCCAAAACTCAAAACATGAAATATTTTTCTTTTATTTTTTTCTATTTTTTTGGTGATTTTTAATAATTTTTTTGAAATAAAAATAAGCTATATACATAGTATGTACTATCTATAGGTATATGTACAATATACAGGGTTTTGATTTTTGATTTTTAATTATTATTTTTATATAATTTTATCCTTATTTTATATTTTATTTATTTATAGAATAAATAAGGAATAAAAGGGTGTTTTTATTTTATTGTTATTATTTGTTTACATAGGTAAAATAAATATATAGGTACATCTATATACAAGGTATTTGTACAATGTGTTTTTGTATTTTTAATTTTTGCTATTTTTATTTTGTTTTTGTTTTAATTGTTTTTATTTTATTTATTTACAATATATAACATAGTTTATTTACAAAAATTATAAAAGTTAATTTGATATATTTACAAGACTAAGTAAATATGTAGATGTGATTTATGTACAAGATGAAAAGGGGTATTTTTGTTCTTTTTGATTTTTAACTTTTTCTTTTGTTTTCTTATACTTAGAAATATGTACAAATATTTACAAGCATCTTTTTGGTGAGGAAAATATCTTTTATTTTATTTACATAAATATTTACACTCATGAGCCCCTATCTCCCTCTACTTTGGCTTTTATGCGGTCAGGCCCATGCTGAGCCCTCCCTTGGGTTAGGTTGCTCAATATTTATTCTAAATATTTCCCTCTTTTTCTTCTTAATCTTTATTCTTTTATTTTTGCACAAAAACATGCTAATTATAGGTTTTTACACAATGCATGCTTTTGGTAATTATTCCTATTTACACATATCTACATGCATTTGCATAGGTTTTTGTAGCTAAAATATAAGAATAAAGAGTGATGAATGGGTATTCATCACCCCCCTATACTTAACTCTGCTAGTCCCTTAGCAAACACTTATTTGAAAAAGAAGTGAAAAAGAAAGAAAGAAAGAAAAAGAGGATGTACATGGATCAAGGTTGATTATTAAACTTGCCTTCATTAAATTGGGGTATGGAGCTCGATCAGATCTTTGGATTATTAATGTGTCGGAACCTTATTTAGACTTAAGCTTAAAACTCAACAGCCTCTAAGTTCCACTAATCTATAACCAAGACTCCTCAATGCTCCAGATCAGAACAAGTCATCAATCACAAACCCTGAAGACCATGAATCTTTTCTTGTCCTGTGAATGTGAGGTCTAAGCTCTCCACCTCAGAAATGGCAACTTGACAACCCTCCCCAACAAGGTAACTCTATGACCTCAATCTGGCCACTCTTTCCTCGAGGAGCGGGGTATTCCCTTCTAAGTTCAAGTTCAACCGGCTCAAGAAGAGGAGGAAGAAGAGAATGGGTCAAGGCCAGTGTAGCCAAGTACCCTTGGGAGCTTGACCAGTGTAGCCAAGTCTCCCTGCTGCAAGCTACAACAGGTGGATCATGAAACCAAGCTTTACTTATTGCACTCTATATACATACTCCGGTGGGATTATCATTTTCTATCAGACCCACCACTTTTTTTGGAGTTCTTTTCTTTTTGCACATTTTTTTTCAAGTGCATCTGTACAACATATACATGTGCAACATATATACAAGGAGTTTTTCCTCTTGAGCCAGTAGACTATCCCTCTTTTGAAGCTTTATTGCAACCCACAACTCCCGTCGTTAGACCTCATGGCAACCAGACCAAGTTGAGACGCACTTCCTTCACTAAAAGAAGAAGAGAGGTTCCGCCTAGAAGTACTACCCTCATATGCTACCCCAAGTCAAGGAAGACTGCCTCCTCACCACCTCATCCGTAGAGAGCTCGGTGCATAGTGTTGGTGTCCAAGTAAAGCCATAATCTATATGAGTCATGTGTTGTTGTTAAGTGCTCTACTTAGGCTCATTGAGATGACATGTGATCATAGCCTAGTGGACTCAAAGAATTAAGTCGTCATGGACCTGAAAAGCCTTAAACCTAAGCCCTATAAGGTTCCTCTTAGAAATTAGGTGGATTAAGATCTTAATCAAGCTCCATTTCTCAATTTGATTCCAGGCTAGTTTAAATGTCAACTATCATCCAGAAAAACTGTATACATATGTACAAAAAGATGCTTATTTACACAAATTTTACAATCATGCAAAATTTTTGAAAAATGTTTTGAAATCATGAATGGATGATGCATGAAGTGCAAGTTTTGCAAAAAGATATTTACACACATTTACACAAGATTTTTGCAAACTTTTGATTTTCAAAACATTTTGGAAAAATTTTGTACTATATACATAATTTTGATACAAAAAATATTTACCCAAGCTTTACACAAAAGATTTTTGAAATCATTTTTACAAAAATAATTTGTACACTAGCTATTTATGTGCAAATAAAAGAAGTTTATGTACATGAAAAATTTTTAATTTTTGTGATTTTTAGCCATTTTATTTATTAACACACTCACACAATGTACGAGTTATGGCTAAAGTATATATGAAATATACACCCCCCCTATACTTAGCTCGAACGATGTCCTCAGAGTCAAGAGCGATGAAGAAGACATAACTCGTGCTAGGTATAGGAAAGTGAAAAGGAAGGCTATATACAAAGAGGAAAAATGAAATGGAAAAGTCTAGAGGGTCTCGGGTTTTCCCCCTATACTTGGGATTAAATAATCCTAAGTATAGCATGCTGTATACTAAGGGAAAACCGAGTGGAGAATGTACAGGGTCTACCCCCCCTATACTTAGGGTGAAATATCCCTAAGTATAGGCAACAAAAAAGGGGTAGACAGAAACAAAAGAAATACCCAAAAGGTCTCACACCCCCCCTATACTTAGGGTAAAGTGCACCCTAAGTATAGCATAATCACAAGATGAAGAAAGGGATGTGGGACTAAAGAATGTGGCGATATGGACATCTGGATCTATACAAGTCGGAAGATCAGTGATACTCAGGCGTGAGATGCGTTAGATGTGAGTCAAAGACCACATCTCACGCAAAATGAATAGGGGCAAGATCAGCGACCCGCGGCTCATGATCTAGAAATGGCTTGAGCCGCTGACCGTTCACTCGAAAGGTACTCTCAGAAGACAACTCGGATATGTCAATGCTACCGTTGTCGTGTACCTTTCTGACCAAATAGGGTCCCTTCCATTTGCTCTGTAGCTTCCCTGGAAATAATCGTAGCCTCGCATCAAACAGCCATACTCTCTGTCCAATCTCAAAATGCTTGTGGCTGATATGAGAATCATGCCACTCCTTCACTTTTTCCTTATAATGTAGGCTGCTTGAGAAAGCTGCATCTCTAAGCTTCTCCAGGGCAGCTAACTCTGCCCTCCTCTGGTCTCCCATACCATCTGGATCCATAAGAATATCAGTAACTGCCCAAAGTGACTTGTGCCTCAGCTCAACAGGTAAATGGCACGGCTTGCCATATACGAGGCGAAAGGGAGATGTACCCAATGGTGTCTTGAAAGACGTCCTATATTCCCATAAGACCGAATCCAAAAGCTGTGACCAATCCTTTCGGTCAGGGCGGACGACTTTCTGCAATATAGTCTTGATCTCCCTATTCGACACCTCGGCTAGACCATTCGTCTGTGGATGGTAAGGTGTAGCAACACGATGGTCTATACCGAACTCGCTAGCAAGTGCCTTCACCTGGTCGTTGATGAAATGAGATCCCCCATCAGAAATCAGAACTCATGGAACCTCGAACCGCGTGATGATGTGCTTCCTCAAAAATCTGCAAACTGTCCTCGCATCAGCGGCTCGGGCGGGGATAGCCTCCACCCAACGACTAACATAATCTACGGCCAACAGAATGTACTCAAATCCCTGACTCTTAGGGAATGGACCCATGAAATCGATGCACCATGCGTCAAAAACCTCACAGAAGTGAATGGGCTGCATCAGCATCATATCACGCTGTCCACAAGTGCCCATCCTCTGACAGTCAGTACACCTCTTCACGAACTCATCTGAATCCTTGAAGAGGGTAGGCCACCACAAGCCGGATTGGAGCACTTTCTGTGCCGTTCTCCTCCCAGAATGATGTCCTCCTGCCTCAAGCTTGTGGCAGTAAGTGAGGACGCTATGGTGTTCCTCCTGAGGAATACACCGACGCCAGACGCTATCCCCTCCTTCGTGGTAAAGGATGGGATCCTCCCAATGGTAGGACTTGGCCTTCGCAAGGAAGGTCTCAAGCCTCTGCCTGGGCCAATCTTGTGGGACTTTCCTAGCAACGAGAAAGTTCACAATATCGACATACCATGGGAGTGAGGCGATAGCAAGGATCGCCTCATCTGGGAAGGTATCTCGAATAGGATCAATCTGCTCAGACTCCTCAGGCTGCTCTAAACGGGAGAGATGATCCGCCACCACATTCTTGACTCCAGGCTTATCCTTGATCTCAATATCGAACTCCTGGAGTAGAAGGATCCATCTAGTCAGTCTGGCCTTGGCATCCTTCTTTGCCATGAGGTACCTGATGGCGGTGTGATCTGTGTACAAAGTCACTCTAGATCCAATGATATACGATCTGAACTTATCCAGGGCAAACACTACAGCTAGCATCTCCTTCTCTGTAACCGTGTAATTCCGCTGGGCGGAATCCAATGTGCGGCTAGCGTAGTGTATGGCAAATGGAACTCCATCCCTCCTTTGTCCCAGCACTGCCCCTACGGCAAAGTCGGAGGCATCCGTCATTATCTCAAATGGGAGAGACCAATCAGGCGGCTGGAGGACAGGAGCCTCAATGACACACTGCTGGAGAGTCGCAAAGGACGAAAGACACTTGTCATCGACAAGGAACTCGGTGTCTTTCGTCAAGAGGTCAGTCAACGGTTGGGCAATCCTGCTGAAATCCTGAATAAATCTCCTATAAAATCCAACGTGCCCCAGAAATGACCGTAGCTGCCTCAGATTGGACGGCGGTGCGAGTTTCCTAATGACGTCAACCTTGGCCGGATCAACCTCCATGCCCCTGTTGGAGATGATGTGGCCAAGCACCGTCCCTTGAGTCACCATGAAGTGACTCTTCTCCCAAGATAACACCAAATGATACTCAATACATCGCTGGAGTACTCGGTCTAGGCAGTCAAGACAGGAGTCGAATCCGTCGCCGTAGACCGAGAAATCGTCCATGAAGACCTCTAAACACTCCCCTACCATGTCCGAGAAGATCGACAGCATGCACCTCTGAAAAGTCGCAGGGGCATTGCATAGCCCAAATGGCATGCGTCAAAAAGCATATGTGCCGAAGGGACAGGTAAAGGTGGCCTTCTCCTGATCCTCAGGAGCGATGGCCACTTGTTTGTAGCCCGAGTACCCATCCAGGAAGCAATAATGGCTCTTCCCTGCCAGTCTCTCAATGATCTGGTCAATAAAAGGCAGGGGGAAATGGTCCTTCTTGGTGGCCTGGTTGAGTCTCCTGTAGTCAACACAGACCCTCCAAGAGGTGAGTACTCGTGTAGCAATCTCCTCTCCCGACTCACTGATCACAGTCGTGATGCCCGTCTTCTTGGGCACCACTTGCAAGGGGCTAACCCACTTGGAGTCGGAAATGGGATAAATAAAATCTGCACTCCACCATTTCGATATTTCCTTCATCACGACCTCTCTCAGGTTGGGGTTCAGTCGCCGCTGGAACTCACGCGACGGCTTCGCCCCCTCCTCGAGATAGATATGGTGGGAGCACACTGATGGACTAATCCCATGGAGATCTGCTACGCTTCATCTGATTGCCTTGCGGTTCTTTTCAAGAACCCCCATCAAACGGGATTCCTGCACTCCAGTCAGATCGGCGGAGATGATGACTGGGTACATCTCTGGCTCGCCCGCAAGGAATCGATACTTCAGCGAAGTAGGGAGCGGCTTCAGCTCTGGAATGCTGGGTATTGGCAAATCTGGCTGCGGAAGGAACTGAGTGAATGCTGCTAAGTCTGCCAAATCTGCCTGGGAGAAAGAAAGCGCACTCTCGCAAACTGGATCTGGAGAAGGCTGCTCAACTGTGCTGTCTCTGATCTGCTCTGCATCTACCTCCTCCTCATCTGTAGGCTCAGGTGGACTCAGATCTGGCATCTGATCATCACAATCTGCCCAATCAGACTCTAAATCCGAGGGATCTGTATCAACCGCGGTGGCATCCGTACCACCGTAAAGCAAGGTGGCCTCAGCACCACCATCACTGAAAATCGTGTAGCGATCGAGGACCGTCTCTGCTGCCTCAATGGTATCCTGAACCAGGGTTGTACTCTCCAGACTCTCCTCTGCTATCATCTCGGCATCAGCTGTATCTGAAAATGAGAGGATGGCCTGTGTTGCAGGATCTGCCCATGCTGCCTCGTCGTCTGTGATCACAAAATCACAGTCCTGGTGGATGTCTGGCTCTGCGTCTGTCAGCTGCTCTGAATCGGTGCTAGCCTCTGAGCGTGCTCTCTCTCTAGCTCTGTAGTCCTCGACCGTCTCTATTTGTATACTCTCGTCCTCGACGTGAAAGTACACCTTCCCGCTGTCATGATCAGTCACCGCCTTGGTTGTGGCCAAGAACGGACGACCAAGGATGATGGGGGTATCGGTCACCGAATCGGGGATCTCCATGTCCAACACTACGAAGTCCACGGGGAATTTCAGGTCCTGAATCGTGACGATAACGTCCCGTAACAACCCCTTCGGCCTCTTGACAGATCGATCAGCGAACTGAAGGACTGTCCTGCTCTACCGAAGAGTGCCCAATTCGAAGCGGTCGAGAAGGGCTGCCGGAAGAAGGTTGATCGACAATCCGCTATCTAATAAAGTACGGTCGAACCTCTGCTCACTGATCTGGCATCAGACATACGGGGCCCCTGAATCTGGCCTCTTGGCTGGCAGACGGTTCTGGATCGCAAAACACGTGGCTTTCGTCAACACATGTATCTCTGAAGTATGGTTCCTCCTCCTCCTCCTGACTGTGGTCCTGTCTCTCAAAGATCGCTGGAGAAGGGGGATGTGCTGCAAAGCCTCCTGGAGGGTCAGCTGGATGTGGAATCGGTCTATCATGCTCTGGCTGAACTCCTCAAGCTCTCTCTTTTTTGGGTCTTTTTCTTTTTTCTTCCCCTTCCCCATCTGAAGGGCTCTAGGGAAGGGGATCACAGGGTCCTTCGCAGAAGAAGGACTAAGAAAAGGCCTAGACGGCTCGACGATCGGATCCACACATGCATCAAGCACCACAGTGGGACCAGAAGAAACTAAACCTTTCCTTTATTCATAACAGTGTTCTGAGGTACATGAACTGAAGGAAAGACAACATCTCTATCACGACAAACACCGGCGGCCTCAGTACCATCATGGGCTGACTCTGCTGCTGCTGCTGCTCGACGTCTCGCGGCATCAGTACTGCGGGCTGGCTCGGCTAAACGGGTGGCGTCAGTACCACCTCCTCGAACTGGTGAAGCGGCGGCCTCAGTACCGCCGGTGGAATCAGCATCCTTGGTGGCATCAGTACCACCGTCATCAGGTGCGGCCTCAGTACCGCTCTCCTCCTCCTCATGTGACGCCCCGGAAGAATCCTCGTGGTGTAGCTCAGACGAGGCGCCGCCGCCTGCTGGTGTCCTACCGCTCCTAAGTGTAATAAAATCAGCATCAAATAGATCCGAAGATGTATCATCAAATGGGTCACTAGGAGTGGCATGCTCAGTAGAAACTACCTGCTCAGACTTCCTCTTGAGGTTGTTCGGGTTCGGCTCGATCTGTGCAGGAATGACAGCCTTCCCTCTCACAAGGTCCCGCATCTCCTGGCGGAACTCGTCCATCTCCCGTCTAAATGTGGCCTGCTGATCCGTGAGGAGGCGGGCGACGTCATCCAAGGCGGGGCTCTCATGGGAGCCCGACGGGTAGCCTCTCTGGTGCTGAGGCTGCTGGAACTGCTGGTGATGCTGCTGAGAGGGGTAGGAAGAGGGATGATGCTCGTATGCTGGGTGAGCCTGCTGCTCACGTCTCCACGATTGTCCCTGTTGCTGATAGGGATGAGGAACGAAGGATGATGGCTGGTGTGACTGGTAAGCTGGGGGCTGCTGCTGCGAGTGGTGATCTCTCTGCTGGGAGTACTGCCCTCCCTGACCGGCTGGCTGCTGCTGGGGCTGGGTACCTCCATTCCCCCACCTGAATCCGGGATGGTCTCGTCGGATCCCAGGATGGGGGCGGTCATACCAAATCCCGTTAACATCCATCAACGGCTCTGCATCGTAGGGGGCTGGCGGGAGTACTGCCAGAGGCTGGTCCGGCTGGTAGACCACCATCTGCATGTCTGGAGATGGTGGGGACTGGTAGGTGGGCTGCGGCTGCTGGTACGGCTCCGCCTGTACAAGATGAACCTGTCTAGGCTGCTGTAGGGAGCTGGAGCGCTGGGACGAGCTGATGCTGTCGTCGGAGTCACCTCGCGACTGAAGACGGGGCTGTGAAGTCGTCTGTGCCTCCTGAAGACACATGAGCTGGGCCTTCATGTCGCTCGGAGTCTGTGCCATCTGATCCATCTGAGTGAGGCTCTGGCACTGCTTCTTCTCAATCAGCTCCATGCAGTCCAACTTCTCGCTGATGATCCCCATGTCCGCAGCGGACGACTCTGCCTGTGCTGCTGCGACTGCGGACGAACTAGATGGACCTGCATCGACCCGTGCTATCCGCTGGTACTGCACGGGTCCTGGATGCTGCTGGGGTCTCCCCTGAGTGTACAACCGGGTCTGGGACATCACCATAAAATTCTCAGCCATCTCCTCGAAGATGGCCCAGACCTGGTCGTGGTCCTTGGCGAAATAGGACCTGCCACAAGAAGCATTCACCAGACCCTGAAGCTCTGGTGTCAACCCGCTGAAGAAGCTCTACACAAGGTTCGGCTTCGTGATGTCGTGGTGCGGGCATCTGTCCGTGAGCTCTCTAAACCTCTCCCATGCCTCGTGAAACTGCTCATTGGGGAGCATGGGGAAGTTGCTGATCAGGGCCCTCGCTGCATTCGTCCGCTCGAGTGGGTAGTACTTGTTCAAGTACTCGGTGCGGAGCTGCTCCCAGGTGTAGACGAACTTCCCAGATGCTTCAGCCAAGTGGCTGCTCTGTCTGCTAGTGAGAAGGGGAAGGCAATCATCTGAATCGTATCCTGGTCCACATGGCGGTCGTGGACAGTACTGCAAATCATCAGGAACAGAGATGGGGCTCCTCGGTGGCAAGCCCGTGAAAATGGGGAAGCATCTGCAGGGTGTTCGGGGGGAACTTGAAGTCCCCCACGATAGCAGGTACCACCACCCAATGGTGCATCAATGTAGATCCGGGGTTGTGCAACTCCCGCATCGGTCTCGGTGGTCCTCCTGCCGCGGCGGCTGCCGCTGCGGCGGCGGCTGCGGCGGCTGCTGCTGCTGCGGCTCGTGCCTCTGCATCTGGTCCATCCTCAGGCTCGCTCTGCTCATCTCGCTCTGCTCGGAGGCGCTCCAACTCTCTCCTCATCTCAATCATGAACGCTCCCTGATCGCGTAACTGTTGCTGAACTGTCTCTAATGAGGCGATCAAGGTGGAGTTGATCGCTCCCTGATCCATCACGACGTGCTCTGTACGGGAACGATCCTCGGAACTGCCGGCCCATGACGTCTGCTGCAAAATCAAATGAGCCCAACTCAGGTGCTGTCAAATCAATCAATCTCTCCTCGGGCTCGTGTCTCTCAGGTCTGAAAGAAAGGGGGTCGAGGGGGAACAGGGCGGAGTCGTACTCGGGCTCGGAGAGCTGGTCTCGGCTCTCGCGGGCCAACCTAGATGATTGGGTAGACGTGCTCGGAAGCGGTGCAGCCAGAGGCTGCCTAAGGGAGCGTCTACCCATCATCTTGATCTGGCGAGTAGGGTGGATGAGATCTGGAGAAACTATGATCACAAAACAAACCCCCGGTTCACCAACGCGACGCGAGCTGAAGACCGTGAAAGTTCGGTCAAATTATCTTATCGATTTTATTAGGTGAACACACAAAATATCAGAGCGCTTACGTGACCTGTTAGGATACCCGATGCTATCCCAACCGACTGGCCCGCACGGAAGAGTCGGTAATCAGTCGGGACTAGCACCGGAGGGCTCTACCTAGGGTGCGGGTCACTCTCTTGCGCATCCAAACCATACAATGAGGGGGTTGCTCTCCCCAAGACAAAATTTTTAGGGTGAGTGTCTTTTAAGATCAATAGAGTTAACCAGTCCCAATTTTATGGTTTTTTCTTTTTAATATTTTTCAAATCAAAACAAAAGGCCTAACAAATTTTTCGGTTCTCCTGGTTATTAAGTCCAAAACAGGGGGGAGAAGTCGAAAAAGCCGATGCGCGATAAAATCAATGATGCATGCTGAGTAAGAAATGCGTACCTTGTCTCCAGCACTCTACATGCAAGTGATCCGCGCAGAATTGAAAGACTGAAAATAAACTACCTATATGATGCAACGGGAAAGCCGAGTCCTAGATGAGCAATTTCTAGCGCAAGAACCGTCTAACCGGTCACCGACCTCCAAGCCAAAGAGTCCGGTCTTGGCCCGTCCCTCCTCTGTCCGACAAATCGGGGGTAGGAGAAAGCGCTTTACAGGACGGGCTGCGGCACGTAGGCTACGAAGGAAAATGAGTCGGTTATTTTTATTAATGATTTTTAGTAGGTCCAATTAACGTTCTATGGGAACAGGCAATCAGTTAGGTGTGGGGATCCTACTAATTACGGCACAATCACCAGAAATTCCTAAGTCTAGGCGCTCGAGCAAAAACCGCGTAAACACCGGAAAAGGCAGAAAGAAAATAAAATAAAAGCAAAGCCGCGTAAAAAGCCGCGAAAGTCCTAAGGGTCCCCCGAGCACACCAGTGCTCGGTGAAACAGACCCGCTAAGCAAAGATAGTCCAAAGAGTGTCCTGTATTATTACAATAATAGTGCAATAAAAATGGAAGTTCCTCTCCCACTCAACTCTCTCTCACTCTCTCCTGCGGCTCCGTACAGAAGGGAGCCGCCTCCGACTTCCGCGGTTGCGTCGGCTTCTCAAAATCAGTCGCCTCGGTTCTCGGGCTCTCGCAAGAGAAAATAGAGTGGTCAGACCAGATAATCAAATAATAATAAAAGAAAAATAAAGGGAAATGAAAAATAAGGGAATATGTGCAAAAATGCAAAATAAAATAAACACTCAAAATAAAACAAAACAAAAATAAAAGAAAATGAAAATAAAACAAAATAAAACAAAAATAAAATATAGACAAAAACCGCGAAAAGCCGCGAGCTCTGAAAGAGCCGCGAAAAGACGCGAAAATAAAAACGAAAATCAAAATAAAACTACTAAGTCGTGCTCCCCGGCAACGGCGCCATTCTGATAACATGCCTGAACACTCGGGTATAAGGTACTGAAAATAGGTCGTCGCGACCCAAGCGATCAGACGATGTGTATCAAGAAAAATGAACCACTCGAAACAGATAAAATCAATAAAATCACGAGATAGCGGTCCTGCTATGTGATTAACCTGGTATAGCACCCAGGGTCGAACTCAAGGAGCACGGGTTGGCCGAGAGGCCTACGAAGTAGTAAAAACAAATAAAATAAAGAAAGAAAATATTTTTAGTGGTTTTTAATTATTTTTATATTTTTTTGGATTTTTAATGTATAAAGAAAATGAGAGAAGTAAAGAAAGCACACACTTCAACAAATTATTAAAGGTATTAAACTCAACCAAAAATTCAAACAAAAATATTTTTATGTATTTTATATTTTTTAGTGTTTTTAGTGAATTTTTGGTAATTTTCTGATGTTTATTTGATTTTCTAAAAATCAAACAGTAGCTGAAATGAAGGGTATTGTCCAGCCGAGCCAAAAAGCCCTAGATAAAATATCTAAGGGCCTCTAAATGGCCTGGAGGTAATTTTCCTGTAAAGAAGATGGAATAAGGAAAATTTAGGTACCAATTTTATTATTTTTGGGTTTTTAATTTATTTATTAGAATTTTTATGGGTTTTTGAGTGTTTTTAAGTTTTTAGTGTTTTCCAGTAGTGAAAAATAGTCAAAATTGGCTAGAAAATCAAACTAAGCAAACTAAATAGTAGATAATTTTTATAGAATTTTTAAGTGAGTTTTTATATTTTTTTGTGATTTTTCAAACTAGACAGTGGCAAAAATAGATGTTTTTGAATTTTTTACAAATATCAAACAAAATCAAAAATGTCCTCAAAAATCCACAAAAATCCAACACCATGGCAGGAACCATATGTCAAATTTTCGTTGGATTTGGAGGTGATTTGATATTTTATTCAAAAATAAAGGAAGGGTACTGTGCACAGGGACCAAAGTGCAAATACCCAAAGTTCTGGGGGTCCTGGTGCAAAATACCCAGCAAAAAATGCGCCACGCGCGTGCCTGGGGTAATCAGGGACCCAAATGTAAGAAAAATAAGTCCCGAGGACTTATTGGTAACAGGTAACAAAAGTCCAGGGGGCTTACCTGCAAATTACCCAAAATATCACGCACATGCGAAAATAAATCATTCACAGGGGTATAAATGCAAATCGATAAAACTTTTCATTCATTTAATAACATTCAGAACTACAAGGGTATCTACTGCAAATACACCAAAATATCACGTGTCGAAGCACGTGTCCACAACTGGCAGGGGTATAAATGCAATTAAACTAAAGCTCAGGGTCCACTATGTAAATTACCCTAAAACTAAACAACTGAATCTAATATTTACAAGACTAAAACTAGATAAAAATAAAAGCGGGGCCTAAGGGTAAATTATCCTTTATTAACCGGAGTGGCTGGATGACTGTCACGTGGCTGATCGGATGGCGTGGAAGCGGGGTGGCTGGTGATCCAACGGCTGAGGTCGATCCTCCCAAGATCTAGCGGTGGATGCAGCTCCACGAACGGATGGACATGATGCAATCTGGAGCGGGAGGCGACGATCAACGGCAACTGGAGGTCCTGGATGAACAGGCCGCCGGCGAACTTCGCCGGCCTCGTGGAAGCGCTCCTGACCTCCTCTGCTGCGCCTGAGGATCGGAGAAGCTCCGGCGTGGCTGTGCGCAGCTGCTGATGCCCACCGATGGTCGAACCGAGCTCCGATGAGCTCGGGCGAGGTCGGCGGAGCTTGGCCTCCTGGTCTGAACGACCAAGCCCTCAGATGGGCTCGGTATCACCTGCAAAACGGCTCAGGAGACTCGCGGGTCGAGGGCAAAGTGCCTCGACCCGGTTAGGCGAAGTGGGGGTGACTGGTGCGTCGAGGTGGCGGGCTCCGGCGAAGGTGGAGGACGGAGGAGCCCGGTTCCCAGCTCCTGTGCGAGCTGGATTGAGTGAGTGGGTGGAGAAGGTGCGTCGGACGAAGGCGAACGTGAGGGTCGATTCCGATGATCGGATAGTGGTCGGAACCGGGGTGAATCAGGAAAATACAGCGACGGCGCAAATTGGGGGTAAATGGAAATTAAAGGAAATGGCGGAGCTAAGTGGCTACCTGGGTGAACGGA
This sequence comes from Ottelia alismoides, assembly GCA_037367405.1. Taxonomy (NCBI): domain Eukaryota; kingdom Viridiplantae; phylum Streptophyta; class Magnoliopsida; order Alismatales; family Hydrocharitaceae; genus Ottelia; species Ottelia alismoides. Next base: position 49,989 of record JAZKJV010009570.1, on the reverse strand, counting down.
GAGACAGGGGAGGAGCTGGGGGTGCTCCCGGTCGTCGCCTCGAGGGTCGTCTCTACCCGAGGCTCGGAGCTCTCGCTGGTGGCGGAGCTGCGGCGGCTACGTCGCCGGATCGATGGATTCACCTCCTCTCCTCGCTGCAACAGGTCGAGGACGCGAGCTGTCACCTCACACACTCTCTGGAGCTCACTGGAGAACGAAGCAAATGGCCAAAGATCGAGAAAATGGGTGGCGGAGCTCGCTTATGTACGCTGGAGGGGTCCGGCTAAGACTGGGTCGGGTAGGTCGATGAGGAGCGCGGATCCCAAGGTGTGTGCCCGGCGAGGATGTCGGATGTAGGAGGATCAAAACGGAGCCGGGGTTTGATGAAATGGTGATCGGGTTGAGCTGGCAAAAATTGGAGAAATCAGGTCCGGAGTTCAGACCCGTGGGAAGTGGTCCTGGGGGGGGGGGGTAGTTGACCGGGCGGTCAACATCCCCAGGACCCAATGAGAATGGGCCACGTGGCTGAATATTGAAGTGACAAATGAGGGTAGCTATGGCCCGATTCAGCCAAAACTCAAAACATGAAATATTTTTCTTTTATTTTTTTCTATTTTTTGATGATTTTTAATAATTTTTTCGAAATAAAAATAAGCTATATACATAGTATGTACTATCTATAGGTATATGTACAATATATAGGGTTTTGATTTTTGATTTTTAATTATTATTTTTATACAATTTTATCCTTGTTTTATATTTTATTTATTTATAGAATAAATAAGGAATAAAAGGGTGTTTTTATTTTATTTTTATTATTTGTTTACATAGGTAAAATAAATATATAGGTACATCTATATACAAGGTATTTGTACAATGTGTTTTTGTATTTTTAATTTTTGCTATTTTTATTTTGTTTTTGTTTTAATTGTTTTTATTTTATTTATTTACAATATATAACATAGTTTATTTACAAAAATTATAAAAGTTAATTTTATATATTTACAAGACTAAGTAAATAGGTAGATGTGATTTATGTACAAGATTAAAAGGGGTATTTTTGTTCTTTTTGATTTTTAACTTTTTCTTTTGTTTTCTTATACTTAGAAATATGTACAAATATTTACAAGCATATTTTTGGTGAGGAAAATATCTTTTATTTTATTTACATAAATATTTACACTCATGAGCCCCTATCTCCCTCTACTTTGGCTTTTATGCGGTCAGGCCCATGCTGAGCCCTCCCTTGGGTTAGGTTGCTCAATATTTATTCTAAATATTTCCCTCTTTTTCTTCTTAATCTTTATTCTTTTATTTTTGCACAAAAACATGCTATTTATAGGTTTTTACACAATGCATGCTTTTGGTAATTATTCCTATTTACACATATCTACATGCATTTGCATAGGTTTTTGTAGCTAAAATATAAGAATAAAGAGTGATGAATGGGTATTCATCATGGTGCGTGATGACAAAGAAGACGATGCATGGAGCGACAGGAGATGGTTGCGCATGGAGGCTCCATATTCATAATCATTTTTTTTCATTACTTTGTATTCATCCATTAAAAATAGTTCCAGCTTAGTTTGATTTGATTTGATATATGTTTCCACATTTCATTTTGATTCCATCTCATTCCAGTCCTCGATTATCGTCGATCAGAGATTATTGTTCCTCATCTATTTCGTATTTCAATCCATATCTATAATCTTCATTATCTTTTTCATTTTTCAATCCATATCTCCAGTCTTCATTGTTTAGTTTCAAGTTCAGTGCTTTTTATTACACGATCCATATATACGTATCAGGTTTTAAGTTAAGTGGTGTTGATTACATCATTTACAAAGCATTACACCTAATTACAATATGTATGTTCATTTTACATAATTATGTCTCATTTTTACAACGTCATAATGTATTTTACACTCAAACGACTGCTGCACTACCTGTACAAACACATTCCAGTTATTTTTATATTATCTACAGTCATTTCACGCTTCCATATTCTATTTACAATATCTTATTCGTTTTTACATTATGTAGGTCACTTGGATAACTTTCAATGAGAGGAAGAAGGATAAATATCGAGACAACCGGATCTTACGGATGCCATCAATTTGGAATTGACTGCACAAAAATAGGAGACGAATGTAAAAAGAATGAGGGAAATGTAAAATACGAATTACAATTGTAACACATGTTAATGAAATGATAGATTTATTTATTGTAAGTCTTCATTTTGTCAGAATGTTCTGGCATTGGATGGACGTAAACTTCGTGCATGGAATGTAAAATAAGCCCGATGGATGTGAAATATAGACTATTTATTTAATATGGATTCATTTATCACACAGTGTATTTAATATTTCCTAAAACTAATATGTATATGACGTAACATATGTAACATCTTCGTAATTTACCCTTAATAAATTAGGAAATATAGTTGTAATAAAAATCCCACCATTTTAGGAATCTTTTCCATGTGTAGATCAATTAGTTAACACATAATCAAAGTATCCTATATTTTAGGAAACACGTCTACACAAAAAATTCAAATTTTCATCGGATTTGGAATATTTTTGCGAACATCAATGGTTATGCTTTTGTAATTTATAACATGAAATTGTAAAATATCGCAATCGTTTGTAAATTGTTAACAATTATTTCAAAACACGAACCTTTTTTCATTCGGATATTTCTGGAAATTTCTGTACATCATGCGTCATATATCTAAATATAGAAAGATTAATGACATGTATTTTAATAAATTAACACTAATTTAATCGACCTACATATTAGTAATATTAGTTGGTACGAAAACCACCTAGTGGTTTCAATCTCACTCGTACAGTGGTCATCCAACGGCTTAAGATGGCACCTTTCCATAATCAAGGAAAGGTGCCACCTCAATTCAAGTGCACCCCATATATATATATATATATGTTTTTCCTTGCATTTTCATACTTCTTTTGATGCATTTATTTATACTCCATTCCCTCACTTCCTTCGTATTCCTTTTTGGAGTGATGTTTGTTTAGATGGAAACAACTTTGGACGCAAATTAAAGCTGATTTGCTCGACCAACTCTGACAGATATTAGACATCAAAGAACAGTAGAAAGGTCATCTTTTGCAAGTTGCAAAGCAATCCAGGTTAAGAAATAATCTTTTAGAAATTGTAAACTAATGTTGTCTTTTGAACACGTGTCTTTGTTGTGGTATTTAGGGAATTGTTCTTTTTAGGTATACTTAATAATGAATGTTTTCTATACCATTGTTAAAATCCTTTCTCCTATTAAGTATATACATTGTGGTCAAATATCATATATGTTAGAAAAAGGTAAGAAAGAGGAAGACGGATGTGTTTTTGACTAATCTCCTAATGGTTTCTCTTTTTTTCCCCAAATTTTGTAGGATAGGTTGAGCTGTTTTTTACGACTCATGGGAGATAGTTCCAGTTTGCTACCTAAATTTCAAGTATGACTATTCTACGATCAAGATGATTGCTTGCTTTAAGTTGCCGTATAAACTTCATTCTTAGTACTCATGAATTTATGCTTTTGAAATATCATGATTTATACTAATTATCTTTTTTTTTTCAATGTTATAAGTTCCTGATTTATGTACTGGACCATCTACTAGCTATTATGGCGAATGAACATTAGATTATTTGAAGATACATTAGAATTTAATGCTTGATTTTGTTGACATTTCAAATCCCACCAATGTTATGTATATTTATTTTCATTCTCCAAAACAATGTGTAGCGAATATTTGAGTGAGAATCATCTTTACATAATTTCATAATTAGTGGATTTCGGAGATTTATGACAAATTATTCGTTGGCGATGACACAAATAGTGACGAAAAAAGCATGGTTATACATTAAAAACTTAAATAATAAACCCTATATAGTGACACAAAAAATTGTTGACATATCCAAATGGCAACGTTTTTATTCGTTGTAAAATTTAATCTCATGACGATTTTTATTCATTGTGATTTTAAATTTCTCAACGGTTAGTAATCATTGCTAAAAATATAACAACGACTTATATAGCAACGATTCTTACAACGAATCATGAATTCGTCACGAGATGGTTTAGTGACGTTTTATTCGTTGCGCTCATAACAAAGAAAACGTCACTATAGATCTTAATTGTTGTAGTGGGATTAATGTTCGATAACTTGAATATAAGCATTATGAGTAGTTCTCTACAGATCCAATTGTACACGAGCTCGATAAATTGTCAATACTAGTTTTCCTTGATAACGATTTGGTAAGCCCATCATCGACCATTCATGGATACATTATTATAGATATCCATTCCGTTTACATGATGTTGTAAATTTGTATGAATATGGATATTCTTACGGATAAATATGGAATTTTTTATTGGGTTTTTATTAGTTCTACCCCTCTGAGATATTGCAATATCAGTTATGCCCCTCTCTTTTTTGAAATATCAGTTGTATCCCTACCTTCTTGCAAATTTCACAGTTCTGCCCTTTTGTAATATCAGTTATGCCCCTACTTTACCTTAACAGAAGGATAGAACTGTGAATTTTGCAAGAGGTAAGGCATACCTGATATTCCAAAAAAATGAAGGGGCATAACTAAAATTGCAATATCTCAAAGGAGCACAATTGATTAAAATCTTTTTTTATTTATACCAGTATGGCCCTTGCATGGCATGTACGTGCATGATCCCAGATAAATTTATTGCTGGACATTTGCATGCAAAATTAAAGGCTTCCCGATCTGTCGAGTAATGGATGTTAGTTGGAAGTAGAAATTTAATGTGGGACAGTGTTATCCAGGATATCTCCGCGTGGATAGCGAGCGTTCATATGATGGAGCAATAATGGATAGGGATGCGCAATATATTAATTATTTTATTACTATTATTAGTATATAATGTTTGTTGTTTTGATGGAGTACCACGGACAATCCTTGTTTTGGAATCATCTGGATTCCATTTAAAAGCTGCAATTATGTGATTTTACTCTGGAGTAATTCTCTGAATTCAATACAAATCTGACAGGTTTCTCTGGATATAGATACTGATAAGTATATAATTACCATCTTATTTTTTATCTATCTTAAAAGTTTGTTAGAAATGTAAATACGTATGATGTTGAACAATTTAAGAACATGTAATCACAAAAAAGAAAGCTTGGTTTCGATTATTCTCAGTTACAGAAAGGCTAAGTACATTGGGAAATAAAACTGTTAATTGAGAATCGAGGCATAATCAGGTCCTTTTTATAATTTATCCAAAAATATATTACCGTATCTTTGAGAAAAATAGTCTGAATATGGATAACGACGAAAAATATTATATACATATATGGGTCAATGGGGCTTTCCCCTGTTGGCTGCCCCGCTCCATTTTTATGAATTTTTTTATTATTTTTTTAAAAATATCGTCATGTATATTCATCCCTATCTCCCTCCTATATGTCATTCGAATTTCGTCAGAAACAGATACTCATACAGCTTCCATTCAGACATGGTCGATTTAAAAAATCCTGCGACTGTTAAAAAAATGATGTCTGGATGGAGGCTGTATGAGTCTCTGTTTCCGACGAAATTCGAATGGTATATAAGAGAGTTATATGGATGAATATACATAGCTATATTTTTCGAAAAATAAAAAAATTTGACAAAAAATAGAGTAGGAGCAGCCCCATTTTCCCCTACATATATACATGCATCAGAATCCTAGTTAGCGTTCTCCCTTGGACCCCCTAGGATCCCACCATCACGCTGTTAAATTACTCTGCTGCACATCATTAGTTCAGGTTCACGGTAACAGAGGCTCCTTAATATTTTTTATCTCAAATACGAGCTTTTGTTAATTATTTTATATTGACACACTAAAGTTGAATGCTACAGATATATCCGCTTATCGTATTCGGAAAATTATTGGATATTCGTATCCTGATATGGATCGAATATGGATATGAGTTGTAAAAATTTTTCGGATACGAATACGAATATGGTAACGGCTTGAATATCCAGATCTGGATCTAGATACCCGAATACAACATTAGGGTTAGGGTTTTTATCAGTTGTGCCCCTCTGAGATATTGCAATTTCAGTTATACCCATACCTTTTTTGGAATATCAGTTGTGTCCATACCTTCTTGCAAAATTCACAGTTGTGCCCTTTTGTTAAGGTAAAGTAGGGGCATAACTGATATTACAAAAGGGTAGAACTGTGAATTTTGCAAGAAGGTATGTGCACAACTGATATTTCAAAAAAGGGAGGGGTATGACTAAAATTACAATATCTCAGAGGGGCACAATTGATAAAAACTCCAACATTTAATATTAATTTATATATTACTTAATATAATATAAGGTATAACACCATGTTATTATATTAGTATTATACATTATATAATATAATATTTTGTTTATAATAATGATATCAATAAACTTCCATTTGTTTGGGAATAGGCACGATCAAAAGTTAGGGTTTACGAATCCATATTTCCTTTTTGCTTCTGATCAAGAACGCAAGTCACCTCGATACTCCATTTTTTCATGATACTACTTATTTATATTTCAATGCTATTTTTTTAAAACTATTATGAATTTTAATAAAAAATTCAATTCGTATGTGTATGCGGTATATATTCGATCCGTTTTGAGATTCCATGTTTATTGGGTCCATATTTGGATTTCACTGTTTATTCGATTCATATTTGGATTAACTCTTTATTCTATCCGTATTTGATCGGTATTCAGACTCGATAAATATCCGATTTGGATTCGTATACGAATTTTTAAGGATATAATTTCCTTAATGCATATCCGTATCCGTATTCGATAGAATGGAGTGAATATGTATATGAAAATAGGCATATCCGATCCGTATCTGATCCATTTTCGTCACTATCTATATTACACTTGATAAATGAACGCCATAATTAAAAATTGAGATAGTTGAGGATTTTTTGGTAAATTACCTTATACTAGTTTATTAAATTACACGTTATTTTTTAACTCTAAAACTAATCCGACGTCATTGTATCCATTTAATCCCGAGTGCTGAATTGTTGCACCGCAGAAGCTCCAGTCTAAACATCTTCCAATAACAATATTACGATAAGTAAAAACAAAAAAAATGCCTTTTACGTCAATGTTCCTATATATAATCACTATTACACTAACACCCTTGTGTTCTCTTTAATCAATCTATATATGCTACCTAAGTGTAGGGTGGAGCATTGGGCTCGACCCGGCCCAACCCGAGAAAGTCCGGCTCGAGCCCATCAATTTTCTGTGGGCCTTGGGCTGGGTCGAGGCCCTTTTTTTAGCAAATCGAGGACCCCGGGCCGACCCAAGGCCCGCTGGATCGGGCTCGAGTTCAGGCCGAGCTCATCCCGCACCTAATTTGATTCCATGAAGTTACACTTTGATTCCAATTTATTGTTATGGATATAATTGATCCATAACACATAATGTATTGTTATGGTATAATGTTACTATTCATGGAAGAAGGAAATATTGGACGTATTGTGACTATAAATCCATGTTCCTTAATTTGATCCGAATATGATATTTTGAAATATGAGGGTCCGGGCTCGGTCCATTTGTAATTCGGATTCAGACCCGGCCCGGCCCGAACATGAAATTTGAAATATGAGTGTCCGAGCCCGGCCCATTTGTACATCGGGTTCGGACCGGACCCGGGCGTTTGCAGGTCGGGTCAGGATCATGTTCGGGTCGGTCCAACCCAATGCTCCATCCTACCTATGTGTGCCTTATTTCGTTTTGAGAAACATGAGTTAACTTCGAGTATCCTTGAGTCATAGGTTCTCTAGAGGGCGATAGCCAGAGAAGCTTCCGTATCAATATGCGTTTAATGCTCAATTCTCGATCATTTGTTCGATGTGGGAGGCGTCTGACTATTTTGAATGAAAAATTTGACGTAAAAGATTAGCAAAATAAATTTTCTACCTAAACTAAAGATCATCAATACCAATTTGAGTATGCCATAGATCTATGGTTCTGTATAACTACATTATTAATACATGATAAGTTGATAGGAATTTTACCTCATATCAGTCTTTGTCGAAAAAATAGAAAACCTTTTCAACATCACACAAAATTAGGGACTTCCATGCAAAAGAAAAAAAATTCACAGGCGTATCTGCGTAAATACGTAAAAGAGAAGGATAGTGATGTGATAGGAACAATAACAAGGGCATAGATACAAAAATACCGCAGGAAACAGAATCTCGAAACAAACGCCACTTTTCATCGCAGAGCACAGCAGACGCTATCAAGAAATATCAAGGGATTTTTTTATCCGGCAGATCCTATAATCTTTTTCAATTACCTCTACGACTTTTGAAATATTCTAATTCCTCCCCCGACCTCTTAAACTTGTTCCATCTTACCCAACAAACTCTGCCGTCAGTTTTAACTATATTTAAGTCAATTACTTGGGTTAGTCTTGAGTTAACCTATCAATTTACCATCAGACGGTTAGGATTAGCCAAAATAATAATAAATTAAAGAATAGAAAAAAATCCTGCAAAATAGAAGTGAGGGTTATTGTTGATCTGGATGCAGACGTACTTGCGGTAGCAGCGGCGGGGGAGCATGGAGCTTGAGAGGCTGGGCGGTGGAGGGAGCAACGGCGAGGGGGCTGGGCGGCGAAGGGAGCAGGGGGGGGGGATCCATCGACTGAGGAGGGGGGGGGGGGGAGCAGGGAGCAGCGGCGGTGAGCTCCATCGGACAGGGGGGAGCGGGGAGCAGCATCGATGGGGAGGGCTTCAACAGGGGAGCTCCATCGGCCATCGACTGCCATTCAACGATCGTGCGACAGATGTAGCCCGAGTTCTTCCCCAAATGGGATTGGCAATGCTTGGCTCCAGAAGGTTCTCCAAGGGCGGTGGTGGATCCCGTTGGAGTCTAAATGATGCAGATCGAAATTTTCGTCTTCAGATTCGAGCAATTGATCCGTGGTGTTCAGCTGAGTGCTCTGATCATTTCAGATCTTCGTCGATGGAATGTGCCGTTCTCCTTGTTCGTGTCTCCAGTCTGACGTGAGGCTGCGATGCTTCGTTACATAAGCGCTCGTTGATTCGCTGCAGTGCTAAAACAGGGGACCTGCGACGAGGGGGGCTTTCCCGCGCGCTTCGAGCTGGGTCGGGGGTGGAACTCGCGCGACGGGCAAGGAGAGAGGCTTCGAGCTGGGGCTGGGCAGTCCGACGAGGAGGGTGGCTTCGAGTTGGGGCGAGGGGCGAGGGGCTTCGAGCTGGAGCGGTGGACCGAGCCTCGTGCGACCGACAAGGAGGGGGACTTTGAGCTAGAGGAGGCAGGGCGGGGGAGGTGGAGGAGCTGACATGGGTGAGGGAGTGACACTTATAGTATTTTTCATAAATAAAATGGATATAATATAAATAAAGATAATCAAATCTGGTTACTTTTTAACGGTCAAATGGATGAGGGTTAACCACAGGATCTGTAGGGTAAATGTTAACAAGTTTATGGAGTCGAGAGAAAAATTATGATGTTTCAAAGGTCGTAGAGGTAATTAAAAAAGATTATAGAATCTGCTGGCTAAAAATCCCAAAAGTAAAACCCGCACCGCCGCGCCGGCCTTCTTACCCCACCTCAAACCCCGCGCCGCCCGTTCTCTCTCTCTCTCTCGAAGTCTCGATCTCGAGGAGGAGATTAGGGGTTTTCAGCCCTCGATCTCGACCTCCTCCTGCCCCCTTCCGATCCTCGGGGGTTCCAGCTCGATCACCTCACGTCGCCGCCCGATCGGAGGTGTCGGGGTCGCCGATCGCTTCGCCAGGCCCTGTAAGTCTCTTCCGTCGCGGATCCTCGATTTCTCCCCCTCTTTTTTCCCATCTATGTTTGGTCGAGTTGAGTTCGTTTGAAGATTTAGGGTTTCCGAAGTGAAATATGAATGTTGATGTCCAGTTGAGTTCGTTTGAAGATCCACTCTCACCCTCTCGTCGGTCAATTGTGCCTAAATTTCCCAATTGTGCCTAAATTTCTTTCGATGGATCTTACTTTTAAAATGTTAAAGAGAGAGAGGCCTCAACTTTCAAACTTAGAATTTAATGTCAACGTATTATCAGAGACAAAAAAGGATTAGATCACTATTTGTTACATTTAAGAACTAAGTCCCCTTATCGTGAATTGAAATATATTTAGATTTTTTTTTTGTAAATTACGTATTTTATTCCCGGTGTTTGTTTTACAGGTTTTAACGAAGGAATATCTATATCACGTTCAAACATTGAATTCGAATCCGTGGTGGTGCAATAATCATTACCGATTACTCAATGGAGATTAATTTGGAGAAACATCCATTCGATCTCGACTTCCACCCATCAAATCCTCTTGTAGCTATTGGCCTCATCAATGGCCATCTCCATCTGTAAGTAAACGCTACCTCGGTCTCCTTTTGCCGATGCGCACTAATTTTGTCTTACTTGCTTATGTTAACATTGCAACAGCTACCGCTATTCCACGGATTCACCGCCGATCAGGTACTTTATCGTTGTAAGCAATTGTGATAACTTTATACTGCTAATTATCATGGTGTAGTCGTGTATCGTGGAATCCTAATCATGTATTGTAAATGGAATGACTTCCGAAAGAAAAAAAGATTTTTAATTGGATTGGAACGAGGTAAGTAAAGCATCGATTGTTATTGCTTATATCGGAAACAATTGGATCGTTTTCTGGCCCTTTTCCGCGTAACTTTGTTTTAATTTAATAATATTATAGAAGTAAGTGTTTAGTTGCATGATAGTGAAATTCAAGAGATCATTTCACGGAAGAGAACCTAGGGGATACAAATTATATAATAATACTTTCAAATAATATTTTTGCTTTGGATCGTTGCTCGTTTTAATGAACAGAGCATCCGTTAAAGTATGTTTGCATACTTGGCTGAGTAGTACATGGGAAAGTGGGATGTTGAGTTAGACGGGGGTTGGATTGCCTTTTCTCTTCCTTTGCCTAATACCTGATATGGTGTACCCATCTCTTAGGATTCGTGGGTACGTGCCTCTAGATTTTATGCCTTGGGAGTAACTTCCAGAATGGAGTTCTGATCGGGAAATCACACATTTGGAGGAGACTCTATGGTTAGAGCCAGGCCCCAGTGGCATTGCGTGCCATGTGAAATCAAAGGTTGTGTATTGTATATCATGACATCAGAGATATTATGTCGATGTGATACATGCCTGGATCTTGCACTCAAATAGCTGCGTTATTTGGTTTAGTTGCATAGGGTAGGTTTCTTATTTGGTTTAGTTGCATACCGGTGTAGTTTTAATTGGAATTGCGCCACTTCAATTTCGTAGTGAAACATGGATGACTAACAATCTTGGACATTTTTTGATTGACTTAAAAAAATTGAATCTTGGTATTTTTGTAATATATCTTCAGTTAGAAATTGAATTTCTCGGTGCAATGTGTTTCAGAATATACCCACTTCAATGGTCTGGAGGTAGTGCAGTGTGTCTGTCGCCCAAAAGACAACGGTTCAATCCCTACTCATGGGGGTTGTGTTAGGTAGCTGATAACCAACGTAAAAAATAGTCCTATCTTTCAACATGTATTTGAGCAAGAATTCATGTAGCCGACCCTACTTAAAGTGGTAGAAGGTTTTGCCATTTTTTAATGTGTTTCAGAATATTCAGTATAATCTGAAATTACAATCAAGATTATGCATTTCATAATAAGGATTTTTACACCATGACTCCTATAAACTTTACCAATTACTTGAAGACTTTGTATACATCATATTTACTCTACAACCCTTGCAAACTTACCAAATCTTACACCACAACCCTCATGATTTACTCCCATCATTTTTACCGTTACAATCAACAGATTCTGTAAAAAAAAACAAGACATATATCTCTCACCTTGAATCATATTTACCAACAAACCTTTATTTTTCTTGTTTCCTCCTATCCGCACACCATCAACATGCTTTGCATGCACGTTGGCATGCACTTTGCATTTCTTAGAGGCACCTTAGCAATGCGGCAATGTGTGTATGGATGTGTGGGACGAGACACCAGGTTGTGATTCTAGGCAGGTCGAAGGAGACGACACACCTCTTGGTTTTTCTCCTCGTTACTGTCACAGATTTCCTACTTCCATTGCATGTGGTAAGGATGACTACATGGCATGAGTTTGAGGTAGCGATGCCATCTACTTTTGATATGGCGCCTTGGGGTATTGAAGATATTGTGTCACCCATCTTGTTTGGCATTGTCGTGATTGAAAATCAACGGAGGACACCGATGTGCAACTATATATTTAAATGATATAAAAAGGAAATGTTTCTCCCCCATCTCTTCTTCCTTCCTCCATGTGCATTTCTACATCTCTCCCTTTAAATCCCACACTATAAACATGTTTTCCCCTTGTTTATACTTGATTTATTTTTCCCACATGATTTCTATATACATCTACCATGAAAAGTGTAGATTGCTCAGACTTTCTCGAATGGACATCCTCATGTTCAACTTCTTTACCCTTCCTCAACGGGTACCAAAAGAATAATATTGACAAGCAACCACAACATGTACATCTTCCACAACTTCTTTCAAGAAAGGACATCTAAAGAAGACATCCTTCTAGCCATTTACACATAGAGTTAAACATATATTAACCAATGGGGCACCATCTTTGCTTATATGCCTTAGTGACAATCTTTATCTATCAAGAAGCAACATGGGTATTTTGACCTTGATAGGAATCTTGATCCTAACATACATGATACATCCATATTATAGAAGAAACATTGAATTAGTGACCGTGATTAACATAGTAAGTCTTTTTGATCTCATTCGTGATGAGATGCGATCCGCTACTCACGTAGGGAGGGAGGTGATGTTGATAGTGGAGACATATATGGACACTTAACAACCACCATGGAGCACAATGAAATTTCACCAGGTTATATCGTGGTAGATGTGGCCTACACTTGGGGCTGTTTGGTTAGTGGGATGGGTGGGTTGGGGTATCCACTTGTGAATAGTAGGTGTTTGGATAGTTATGAGGGTTGGGAGAGGGTTGGAATAAGGAATGTTATGTGATATGACCTTGATTTGTGATAGATTTCCAACCCAGGTTTGGAGGGTGTTACACCGAGGTACACCGGGTACCCCAGTAACCAAACGAGCCCTTGGTAATATACGAGATGTTGCAACACGTGCTCCCACAAACCTCTCAAGAAATAGAGAAGCCGGGCTCTTGGATGCTGGAGAGTGCTTAAGGGTGACATCTTGTTATAATAGTTGGTAGCCAAGAGCTTGTAGGGAAGGCAAGCATTTGACTATTCCATTTTTTATTCAACCCCCTTTACAGGATAAGGATTTGGGAAAACCCCCATGATTAGTGGAATTTGGAGTGTAACTAGTTGACATGTTGTCGATTTTGTAAGGGTCCATGTTCGCATGGTTTGCTCCCTCTATGTACGGAAATTAGTTTTATGTCAGCTTCCTATTTAGGCGTTGTGGATACAATATTTGCTTACTTAATCAATTGTCCAATTGTCGCAAAGATTCACCTGTGGATGGTGATCTTTTACATTATCGGACACATAAGAGGAAACCTTGCAATGTAGTGTGGATACCGTTTTCGCGTAACGAGATTTTGGAATTAACTATTGTATAGATACGTATCTTGGGGACTAAGGTAGCCCTTACATAGTCGACCTTGAGGGGAAGGTCTAAAGACCAAGCAAGAGTTCAAGAATTGATCATGAGGTATTAATTAAAATGTTATCGACAATTGGCCTGTTTCTTCTCATGATTTATGCACACACCTTAGGAGGATATGTGGGGATGACCAAGCAACTCAACGAGAGGGACATAGATGCTCTTTCTCGAGGTACCTTGGCTCCTTAAGGTTATGATGGGCATACTTGCTAAAGGTGTAAGCAACTTGATTGTGAGTACCCATGAGCTCATGCGACTCCTAGGCATGGTTGCCTGACCTCGGGTCAGAATCCTTCTTTTTAATTTCTCAGATTTCACTTTCCAAACCTCAGGGTGTTGGGTACTTAAAATTTGGGGTGAGTGGCTTGAATTCTTGATGCTGCTGAGGTCAGGAGATTGCAACCAGAACCATAGCATCACTCGTGACCCCGGTACAATGGTTTCTAGAAGAATATTTAACAACAAAACTTAATCTTAACTAAATATTACTATCAAACCCTTGCATGGTCCATTTACAAGGGTTCATATCCTTTGTCGGGGCATGGTTTTGGAGCTCGTGATTCCTATTGAGTACTTATATGCCCTTATTCGTACTGATTCTCATGGAATTAAAGCTTTGAGAGGGTCCATATATGGATATTCAAGGTTCATGAGTCCAGGCCCTTCGCCGTTTTATGGGCAATCTGGCTTGGCAAGAATGATCGTACTTTCAAGGGCAGCAGTTCTACTGGGAAAATGTACTTGCCCACTGTAATGTTGTGTACAACTTCTGGATTTTTAACTGATGTATCTTTTTGTTTTTTAATGAATATTTTGGTGTGGTGACTCCCGCCTTGGGAGGGCTCCCCCTTTTTCTAGTCAAAAAAATATATGGATATTCATGACCATGTATAAATCTACGTTATCCTTGGTTGAAGCACAAGTCCAACATAGATTGATTTCTACCCTCATCAGACAAGATATAGGACTTTTCCCAACAATCGCTAACACCTTCATTGGGGTTTGTTTCTACCAAGTAAATAAACTAGAATTAGGAAGCCTGCAAAACAAGCACTAGTAAAAGGGGAGCAAAAACTGAGTCTAGACCATATGATTAATGCCTAAACATAATCCACAATCTGAAAGACTGAAACTAGTGTGGAAATTCTATGCAAGGTTCACGAGTCTATGGAACTTATCCGCAAGCCTATAGAATCATGATCCCCAACCTTCACATATGAAAGTTTTCAAGAAGAAGATTTCCTCTATAAAATATTGAAGAAGAGATATCGCTTTCACTACACTTTAAGAGAGGGTTGAGGGGGAGCCTTCTATTACTTCAATTTTTTTTAAATCAATTTATGTTTCTTTTGGTCGAGTTCGAGGGTTTGGTTATAAGGTTTAGGTAAACATACCATTTGGATTTGCCTAAATTTTTTTCCTCCTCAACTCATTACATTTTTCCCCTATAAGATATTTTAAGTAAGTTAATTTTTAATTACGGTTATGCTATACATTTAAATGGTATTTAGGTAAGGATAAGGACTGAAATGTTGTTGGAGTGGTTGCTCACAAACATTTGAAGGATAGTGTGGTTGAGGTGCAAATATTCAAGGATTGGATTATTTTGCTAAAATTGGTGCTCGAAGAAGAAATTCTGAATATCATCTTAGTTTATGCACCACAACTTGATTTAGATGAAATGATCAAACGAGCTTTTTGGGAGAATTCGGATAAGATTATGCAAGGAATCCCACAAAGAGAGATGATTTGCCTAGGTGGAGATATTCAAGGTTGCAGAAGTCGGCAGTCGGTACTCGGTCGGTAGGGTCACTGACTAAGGATTAATCGACAGTCGGGAGAGTAATCGGATTTAGTCGGGCATTAGTCAGTTTGGAATTTTTTATTATTATTTTAAATATATAAATAAATTTTTTATAACATATACTCTCATTCATGGCCTCAAATTTCAGCGAAATTCGATCGAAATTCTGTCGAATATCGATATCCAGTCGAAATCGAAATTCGATCGAAATGACCGAAATGACTGAAATATGGGGGTCCTAGTACAAAAAAATGACCGAAATCGAAATTCCACCAAAATTCCATCGAAATTCTGTTTTGGTCGATACCGAAATGATGACCGAAACCGACATTTAAGGCCTTGCTCTCATTTATATTCATATATTTAGCAGTTTTAATATTTTTAAGAGCTTAAACAATATAGCAAGAGAAGGAAAAAAGAAGCAAGTTAAGAAGAAAATGTTTGGTACATAGTACAAGCACATGTTCGAAAATAAAAAAAAACGTTCACAACAAGCCCAAAAAATAATACAAGCGAAAAGTAACGGACGAGTATCCCAAGTCATTGGATTCAATCATCAATGTCATCATCCAAGTCCAACTCTTCTTCTTCATCACCTTCTTCATCATCATCATCATCATCTTCTTCTTCTTCTAAATCCTCAAGATGTAGCTCCTCCTCCTCATTCATCAGCGTAGCATTGGAGCTTGACGATGAAGCTCCCCTTCCACGTTCAACTCATTGGCTCCTTCTTGGGTCCAAATTTTCTTCGGCACCACTAGCATGTGCTACGACACCCCATGTCGGTCCGGAACCTGGAAAAACCTCCTCATCACGAGCATCAACGTCTCCGGTCCATTCAACCATGTGTGCACGATCACGAGATGAGAGAGGATCTCTTTCTTTCTCAGCTCGGCGTTCCTGCAGGTTGGAATTGAAACGCACATACACAAGATCATTCAGCTTCTTCGTCTCCAACCTGTTTCTCTTCTTGGTATGGATTTGAAGACCAAAAAAATAACTTTATATCAATTACTAATTTAAATTTTACTATTACTAATCGAATTTAGTGGGTGGAGTGGAGTCATTACCGAGTCAAATGTACTCTAGTTACGCTCACATCCCGATGATGAAGACGTCAAGCTCAAGATTTTGATAGCCATAGCTTTCAAATGAGGTGTGCCATCTCCATGATTATGCCACCAATTAGCTATTAAAATAGAGAATTGGTCAACTTAATAAAATAATGATTAACATTAATAGAAAACAATAATTGAAATACCTGGATCAAAATTGCCATCATTCGTCATCCCTCTGTCTCACAGCTAAGGCTTCCCAAAATCTCCACGACCAAGTCTATATGCCGGAAGCTCGTCCCTAGTAATTGCATCTTGTATATCCAAATCTGGATAAATTTTCTCCATGCAGTCCTTAAACCCTCTCCTCACCACAACATCTGGATCACCATGAGACTCGGTGTAGAAGAAAAACGGGTTCAAGTAATAGGCTGCTAGATGCAATGGAGTATCGAGCCTCCCTTTGGTCTTGGAGGTAATAGCATCCACAAAAAAATTATAAGATGACTCCATACCATTGAATACTGCAATTATTTCCCGCTTGGCTTCTTCAAGCCCTCCGTAGACAAAGCCCATGGATGGGCGTCGATCTGCATCAACCACACGTAATAAACGAACCAATGGGGTGAACACTCTGATAGCATGTGTTTTATGGTTCTAGAACGTAGGGCTGAATACAATGGAACTTGCAGCTTCTCCCTTCTTGGTCTTATACCACTTGCAGCTTCTCCACTCTTCTGAGGAAAACATCAATCTCAGCTTGTCTTTCTTCTCATTTAGGCTCTCAAGAGTTAGAAAAGTGGTAGCAAATCTTGTTTGTCCGGCCTTGCAATGTCCCTCTTGTTGGTGAACTTGTGCATCAAGCTTAGAGTTTTGGTGTGTGAGTAGATGAACACCGTAAGCCTCTTCGCCTTTGTGATTGCACTTCTCACCTTTGTCTCTCTGCTTATCTCCTCCAAAGCCAGATCAATGGAGTGCGCAGCACACAGAGTCCACCAAATCTGCGGATATTTGGTGACCAACAATCTTCCTGCTGCTACATTGGCGGATGCATTATCCGCCACAATCTGAACCACTTTATCCAATCCCACTTCATTCAGGCACTCCTCCACCAACTTGCAGATGCATTCCGCAGTGTGAGCCTCATCTGAGGCATCTATGGACTTCAAAAAAGAAGTCCCCAAGGTGCAATTGACACAAAAATTGATGATGCTCCTTCCACGCTTGTCCGTCCACGCGTCAGTCATCAAAGAGCATCCGACCGATGTTCACGTATCACGATGACCTTGCAATCCATCGTGAATCTCCTTCACTGCCTTCTTCAGAAGCGGACCACTAAGCTCATACCTCGTGAGAGGCTTTAGTCCAGGCCCGTACTTCCCAATAGCCTCCACCAACAGCAGGAAGTTTTTCGTCGTCAATGCATTAAACGGAATCACCGATGTATATGCCCATTTGGATATGTATGATGTGACCCTATCACGATGATCCTCGGAGAATGCATCCTTGATGCTCATCTGTCGTGATGATCCTTCCACTGCGACAGTCTGCTCTAAGGATTAAGAGACTCGCAATCTCTTTGCCGAACCCACATCTCCAGTGATATCAACTTCCTCCCTCATCTCATGAACATCTGCGGCTTTCTGAGACTTCTTCCTGGCAACATCATCAAGGTATGCAATCATCTTGTTTTTCGTTTCCTCATCAACCTTGGGACATGCAGCAACGTTCCCTCTACAGTGTGCTAGATGTTGCTTGAACCTATACACACCACCCTTGACAATCTTCTTGCACAATCTGCAAGTGACCGTATTTGGATCCTTACGGCTCGCAAGGTAACCGTATTGCCATGCAGGATCAGTTGATCCTGGCGGCACATAAAAAGACGAGTCGCTAACGGATGCTGGAGGTGTAGCCATCTACATAATAAAAAAATGACAAATTATGATATAAAAAAATCAGTGGCATGATATTTCATAAGCTTTTGACAACAAAGAAATTAATATATCTACTGTTAATAACAATTAATCCACAACTAACTTAGCGAGAAAAAACACAAAATAGTGATACATATCTTGAAAATAACGTGAGAGCCTCTCATTAATTATCGTATGAGCAACCGATTCATCGTCGAATAAATGGATAATCAAACGGTGATTGATCATTGTCGTGGACTCGTGGTGAAGGGATTGTGGCTAAGGATCAAATATTACAGTGCAGTCTCAAAAGAGGGTCTGCCTTCCAACGTCATTCACCGTGATTCTCATCGATGCGCTCTCGCCACGCTTTGTTGAATAACATGGTCAACCGAGAAACATAAATGGATTAATCTCGTGTGGTAATAAAACCGACCATAGCGATTTGTTCTGGGGTAAACAAGTTCATGGCATATGCTATAAGAATTAGGGTTCTTTCATTGACTGGTAAATAAAAAAGAAAAAAAATGAAAAAAAGAAGCAAAACCCTAACCTGGGGTCTTGGGTGGCGATCGACGAGAAGCTGGATGGTGGAGATCCTCCTTCGGGCAGCCGCGCGACGTCGAGGTGATGGAGGAGTGGCGCGGTGGTTGACCGGAGCGCCGATGGAGGAGCGGCGATGGAGGTGGCGAACGTCGAGCAGGAACATGAGGCACAGTTAGGGTTGCGGGGGATGAGAGGTTTCGAAAATTGGAGAGCCGTTCTGTCCGACACTATTTTGTTTTTTGGGGTTTACGGTTCCGTCGAAAATAACCGGGTTCAGGGTTATTGGGCATCCGATAACCTGTTGCAAAAAGCGGCCGCCTAGTCGGCCGACTACACCGATTCCTCGGCCGAGTAATTAACCCAATCCGATTATGACCCGATTTCACCTAGTCGACTTGGCTACCCCAACGAGTCGACTAATCGGATCGACTAAACGGAGTAGTCGACCGATTTTTACAACAATGGAGATATTAATGGACATGCGGGAAAGGTTGCTTCAGATATGCTAGTGTTCATGGAGGTCATGGTTTCGAGGATAGAAATGAAGAGAGAAAAGTCATCGTGGATTTTGTAATGGCTTATGATCTTTTCATAACAAACACTCTCTTCAAGAAGAGGGAGGAGCATTTAATTACTTATAATAGTGTCCCGATTAGAACACGTATAGATTACTTTTCGTTGAAGAGAAGAAACCGATTGTGTTGGAAAGATTGCAAGGTAATTTCAGGAGAGAATTTGATAATCCAACATCGCTTGCTAGTCATGGATGTTCAAATAAAAGGCATGCTAAAGAAAAGGAGGGTTTCTAAGATTACTAGAACTAAATGGTGGAATCTCCAATTGAAGCAATTAAGCTTCATGGAGAAGGTTTTAGAAGACTTATCTTGGGATTGTAACGGAAGTGCAAACGAGATGTGAGAGGTGGTGGTATCTTGTATCCGAAGAGTAGCCAAAGAAATACTAGGCGAGTCAAAGGGAGGAGTCCCAAGCCAAAAGGAGGCTTAATGGTGGAGTAGAGGGGTGCAAGAGAAGCTCAAAATTAAAAGAGCATGTTTTAAAGCTAAGTCTAAGGATAAATAAAGGAATTTGTCACAAACTACAAAATAACGAAGAATGAAGCAAAGACGACTGTAAGCAATGCTAAGTCAAAAGCTTATGAGGTTTTGTACAAAAATCTCGAATCTAAGGAGGTCCAGAAGGATTTTTTTTGATGGAAAAGAGGGTGGCCTCCTGAGTTGGCGGTCATCGCAGCTACTATTTCATTGAAGAAAGTTTAGAGTACATCACCTTGAGGCCCCAAAATTTAAAAACATATTACAATGAGACACGCCATTCTCTGAATAAAACCTATGATTATTAAAGATCAGATCATTCCACCCAATCTAGATGGCCCACAACACAACAAACGGCTTGGAACAATCATTCGTGGAGCTGGTGCCCACTGCACGAACCGATCTCCAGAATCTGCTGCCTCGTCGGCCTCTACCCATAGAATTCCAACCTCCCTCCAAACCTGCACCGACCCAGGGTATTTGAAGAATAGGTGACCCACGTCCTCAACCAATGCCTCGCACTTGTCGTACCGCATGCCCTCCAATCCAAACATCCTCCCTCTCCTCGCTTTATCGCAAATACGGTCTCTTCTCATACACCATAAGAAAATCTTAACTCTGCACGGGATCTTGGTTGCCCAAACTACCCTCATGTCATGGCAAAGCTCCATATCCTGCACCGCTCCCATTCTTCTCATCTCCTCATATGCTTTCTTAACTGAGAATCTCGCACCCCCATTCAAAATGATCAGCTTCCAACGTGAAGATCTCCGGTGGTGGGATCTCCGACTGCAACCTAACATACTTCTCCAGCCGCTGCTCCGAGAGATCTGACACGAAAGACAATTACCATATATCGGAATCCGCCACCTGCTAGAGAAGGGCCTCCTTCAATGCCACTAAAGCAAAAAGCCGTGGGAATCTACTAGCAAGTGCTCCCTCCTCCGTCCAGTCATACTGCTAGAATCTGAATATGTGGCCATCCCCCACCGTAGGTTGGAACCTTGGTGCCAGCGAAGGTAAGATCGCACGGATCCCGGTCCAAAGCGGCAATTCAAACCTCACCCTTGACGCCATATAGATTCCTCAGAAGCTTGACCGCAAGCGAGGTCAAAGATCCCCAAATCCGAATCACTTGCTTAGCTAGCAAGGCCTTGTTCATGCACTCAACATCACGAACCCCAAGACCACTGTTGGCCCGCATTTTCGTCACTTCATCCTGGCTCACCAAGTGCAAATCGGACCTCTGCTGCTTCCCGTCGGCCCAAAAGAATCTCCTTATCAAAGCCTCAATCTTCCGTCTAACCCCCACCGGCCGAGTGAGTCGAAGAAGATTGGGATGGTCGAGAGCACATGCTTCAACAGAATCGACTTTCCCCTTGGATAAGGTGACCGCCTTCCACCCATCCAATCTCTACTCCATTCTCTACACCACCGAGTCCCAATCTAACTTCTTCAACTTCCCATCCACCAAAGGCAAACCAAAGTAGGAGATAGGAAGCTCTCCCAGGGGGTACCTCGTCGATTCCGCAATTCTGGCACGTTCCACCTTATCCAACCCAAAAGAAATGACTACCGACTTGTGCCTGTTTATCACAAGTCTTGAGAGACAGTTGAATATCTCAACCAAGCGTGCCGTATTGCAACTCTGAACCTCTTAGCCACCAAGGAATAGGACCGTATCGTCTGCATACTAAAGCAAAGGGATAGAAATGTCTCCCATCCGGAAACCCTCACACCATCCTACCTCCACCACACACCAAAAAAGAACAGACATAGCGTCCACCACCAAGGTACAAAGGGTCAGGGATATCAAGTAGTCTTCTATACCTTTGACTTCGCATCGATTATAGGAGCCAACAGGAACCCCTGACAAACACCGCACTGTGGCTGAAAACCCCCCCATCTCGCTTGCCATTCACCAGGATCGAGTAGGAGGAGGTAGTGACACACTTCTTCACCCACCCAATCCAAACCTCTGGGAATTCCCTCCGCCACAGAGACTCCCATAGGAATCTCCAATCAACACAGTCATATGCTTTGGCGAAATCAATCTTCCAAAGGACCCCCTTCATTTTCGACCACTTCCATTCCTGGTAGATCTCTGACGCAATCACCAAGCCATCCACCATCTGACGCCCCAGAATGAAAGCCGACTGCCCCTGCAGCACCACAGAGTCCAAAACGACCGTGAGACGGTTCGCCAGAATCTTAGCCACTATGAGATAGAGCGTGTTGGAAAGCACAATAGGCCTGGAGTCCTCCACCCTCTACGATGTCTCCTTCTCGGGGAGGAGGAACAACATAGCCCGGTTAACCTTCTCGAAGTCACTGTTCCACTCCCTGAACTCATTTAGCACCTCCAAGACCTCCCCCTTCAGCAAATCCCAGAATTCACGGTAGAACAGCACCGGGAAGCCATCCGGACAGGAGGCACCATTCACATTCAACCCCCAAATTGCACTCTTCACCTCTTCCTTAGAAAAAGGACCCACCAAACCCTCCGCCTGTTCAACAGCCAATGTCTCCAACCCTCTTCCCAGCCAACCCACTCTCCCCCCTTCTCCTTCGCGAAGTCTCAATAAAGTGGCCACGCAATGCACGGCCTGATTGCACCTCCCCCGAGACTCTAACTCTACAAATATCTACCTCATGCAAATGGTTTCTCCTCCTCCTCCTAGATGCCATCGTATGAAAAAACCTCGTATTGGCATCACCCTCTTTCAACCACAGTTGTCTAGATCTTTGCCTCCACTCCACCTCTTCCTTTCTGTCCTCCAGTAGCAACTCTTCAAGCAGCCCGAGCCTCTCCGCCATCTCTGCCTGGTCCAACCTTCTCTCATCATCAAGTCCATCCAACGGAGTCACACCCCTTTGAGCCTCCCCTCTCTTTGCCCTCCACCTTGCCTTCACCTCCTTCTCGAACACAGTAAGAAACAACCTCAACGACTCCAGCTTTGATGCCAACCGAGATACGACTGAGCCCACAGGTGCCCAGCTCCTCCACCGCTCAACGACCTCCTCCCTGAACCCCTCCTCCAAGAGCCAGCTCTGCTCGAAGTAAAAAAAAAGAATATGCTTCTCTTGTCCTCCCCGGACGAATATAGAATCGACGTGTGATCAGAATGGGCGCGCGGTAGGCCCACGCACGGGAAGGGGGAACCTCTCCACACCCTCAGGTGACAGAAGGAACCTGTCCAATCTGGATCGCGATCTCGCATTCGCCAAGTAAAAACACATCCAGCCGCATCAAAAATCGACAGACCCAAGGAGTGGGCCACCATCCGGAAGTCTTCCGAACCTGGGTCCCTGCCCCCGCTCTGCTGCGGACGGTCATCCGGGAGAAGAGTCACATTCAGATCGCCACCAATGATACATGCCTCCACTTCTCTTGAATGACCTAACTGCTATAGCTCCACCGCCAAAGAGCCCCTCTCAGCTCTCGTAGGGCCGTATACATTCGTGATAATGAAGCAAAGGTCGTCCGTTCTCCTCCTTAGCCCCACGGACAGGCAAAACAAAGACTTCGACTCTGTCAGCAGCTCAAACTCCTCTTTCTTCCAGCCAATCATCTACCCTCCCGACGCGCCTTGGGCCACCAGCTCTTACAGGTCAAACCGATGTCCACCCAGCCCCTGTCTAACAACCTCTGTGTACCTCGACAACTTCATCTCCTGAAGAAGAAAAACATCCGCACCGGCTTCCATAATCAGATTTTGGACTCCCAACCGTTTATCGGGGTAGCCCAACCCCCTGACATTCCAAGATAGTAGCTTCATAATGGAACAATTTGGCTCAACCTCTTTGGCGGGACCACCCCCTGCTGCTTGACCACGCTCCTGTCCAAAATGTTGAAGCGGTTCTGATGTATCCACGGAGTGGTGGAGCTGAGTGGCAATAGAGACCTAGCGACTTCCCGCTCCATCGAAGCCGACAAAATCGCCCTCTTCCTCCTCTCAAACCCGAGGCAGTTTTTCCTCTCGTAAAGAGCACTAAATCTAGATTCCATGTTCTCAGAGCTACGAGGCCCCAGTTCTCTCCCCCCGCTTGCACCCACAAAACCACCACATGCCCCCCTGCACAGCTACCCACCAAGAGGTTCTCTTCTTCGGCCACCAACTGCGACGTATTGTCCACCGCTGGTGAACCAATAGTTGCCTCCATCGAAGCCCCCCAGACCTCCTCGTCTCCATAGGCGCAACCTCCTAGATACCACCCTCTGATGACACGCCCTTAGTTACCCTCACTGCCACAGAGCCACTTGCAGAATCCCCTTGCTCGATAGTCCCCACCCCACATCTCCCTTGTGCATGACGAGCCCTCCACATTCACCGTAGAGACGTGACGCCCAGAGTCCCCCCGGAAGCTCCCAGGACCTCCACGGGCGAGCATACCTTCCGGACCCAGGAGACTCAGGTTCGCAGAATGGAGCAATAAGGCAGGTCTGTGGTTACCAAAGCTTGGGTCTGAGTTTTGGGCCCCCGAGCGGATTTTCAAGGGCGCAAGACAAATCGGGTCGCGTAAACGGACCCGCTGTGAGTCCAAAAGCCCCGAGCAGTAAGGCATTTAGGCCTCACCTACCCCAAGCGGTGCCTCAACGCTAACCACAGGGGCATGGACCGCCTCTGTCCTCGGAAAATGATCCCCGGAGACCGCAATCGAATCCCTTGTGGAAGTTGAGGAGTCTCTTCCGGAACTCGCATCGCCCCATCACCAGATCGATGCACCAACTCGCTCGATGCTCCTCCGATATCTGCCACAGAATCCTTCTCCATCCGATGTCCACCCAACGATCCGAATTGTCATACTGCAACGCGTACCCTGGCATTGCGAGCTCCAAGAGCAACGATCGTCCCTTTGAGGCGACCCTCCAGCAACCCAGCTTCTCCGGGTTGAGCTCCCTCACATAGAGGATGGGATCAAGCGTCTCCCCCGAGTAGTAGCCTGTGCTTTCGACCCCAACCACCTCGGTAATACCGTTCAACAGTTCCTGACACTCTGTCAGTCCCCGCACAAGGAAAGGGAGGCCCTTCACCTAGATCCGGGCCAACGACTTGTGCTCCGGCAACCCATCGCGAGTCCGCAATCTTCGCCACTGCAGCAACGACCACCCCTCCCTCGACCACCTCAACAGCTCCTCTGCCTCAACACCGATGAGCCCCCTTGCCGCTACACGCCACGAGCTCACCTGTGTGACATCACCATAGAATCGAGCCACCGAGACCGCACCAACGTCGGACGAATCGAGGAACAATGCCTTCGAGCCGCCTTCCTCTCCGATCAACAACTGCGAGCCGTGTTCACCCTTTGTCCTCATCTGGCATATTCTACTTGTATGCGAAAGGCGTCGACATACGAAGCACATGACTGATTCCCGATATTACCGTGCCCAATGGTTCACCGAGCCACAACAGTAGTAGCCCCTCCGAAAGGATTCTCGAACGGTCGATGACGACCTCCCTACACGTCCGGCCTGCATTGTGCACGTCTTCTAGAGCGAACCTCCACCCAACCCTCTCCGGCAGAGGCTTTGTTGACAAGCCTCCCCTCCCGAACGCTCATCTCCCCTCCCTTCCAATGTTTGCTCTTAAGTTTGATAGTACAGCAAGCAGATGCTTCAAGTTGGTCAAAGCAAGAGAAAGAAAGATCAAAGACCGATCTCGAATAAGTAGGGCTAAGACTAAAGGATTTCATATAAGTAGGGCTAAGACTAAATACATGGAGTTTACTTTTGGTGGAAGCAATGATGAATGAATCGAGAATCGAGATGAAGATTGGCGACGTTAACATTCAGAAGAGAGATTCTTTTAGATACTTGGGATCTATTTTGCAAGATGATGGGGACATTGATGGAGACATTACTAATAGAATAAATGCAAGTTCACTAAAGTGGAGATGAGCCTCTATTATTCTTTGTGATAAAAAGGAAAGTTTTACATAGCAGCCGTGAGACCTGCTATGCTTTATGGATCTGAATGTTGGCATGTGAGAATGACAATAGCAGAAATGAAAATGCTAAGGTGGATGCGTGGACACACATACACATAAAGATAGGATTTAGAATGACGCAGTTAGAAGGAAAGTTGGTGTAGCTCCGATCGAGGATACAATGCGAGAAAATTGCTTAAGGTGATTTGGCCATTTCCAAAGGAGGTCGAGTGATGCACTAGTTAGGAGATGCGAGTTTGTTGAGTCAGCTAAGAGAGGGTGAGGAAGGCCTAAGAAGTGTTGGAATGAGACTATACAAATGGATCTTAGTTTTTTTGGATCTAAGTCCGAGTTTGACCCAAGATAAATATGAATGAACCCTACTTAATGTGGGAAAAGACTTTGTTGTTGTTGTATACTAATTGGGTAATTAGGTCTCTCAATTTTCTAATTATGCTATTATCTCTTTAGTCCCATAATGTTTGTTGGTGGGACTCCATAGTACTGATGTGGCTATATATAGAATCCCACATCCCTTATAATTATTGTGAAACATATAGAAAACATAGTGTTAGTGGCTTTCTCCCGTGATTTCATCTTGCTTTTTTATTCCTAGGGAATATGATTACACGCAAGGCCCTAAATATCGGTTTCGGTCACCATTTCGGTGACCTACCGAAACGGAATTTCGGTAGAAATTCGATCGAAATTTCGGTCATTTCGATCATTTTTTGTACTAAGGCCCCCATATTTTGGTCATTTCGGCCATTTCGGTCGAATTTCGATTTCGACAAGATATCGATATTCGACAGAAATTCGATTGAATTTTGCTGAAATTTGAGGCCATGATTACACGTAAATTCAAGTTTTTCTCGCCTTTGATATTTTTACATAGTATTAGAATAAATCGATTCCCAGATTGTTATGATTTATTTTTTTATTATTTTATTCTTGAACAATTTACCGTGATTTACTTCTCACCAATGAAGATTGTGTTTGGATCATGCATGATGAGATCTAAAGGTTTTTATAACCCTAATGTCATTGCTTTGAAGCAATATATTGATTGATTACGACATCATGCTCGATAGTATCCTATCCGTACTGAAGATGGCACATGATGCACTTCTGTTAGTGCCGATAATCTTAGGTGAAACCCCATAAAAGGCCAAAAAGTAGAAAAATGCAAAGATCCTCCAATGCTTCCACCATTCGGACACAAGGATGCCATACTGA
This sequence comes from Ottelia alismoides, assembly GCA_037367405.1. NCBI lineage: Eukaryota > Viridiplantae > Streptophyta > Magnoliopsida > Alismatales > Hydrocharitaceae > Ottelia > Ottelia alismoides. The sequence goes on along the minus strand of JAZKJV010009570.1, from coordinate 22,755 downwards.
ATCACACCTTTTCTTTGCTGCCGACCTACATCAAAGCTTATTTTCCATTCCATTGATTATGCAATGCCATGGTAAGTGCTTTCTCGTGTAGGTTATGTCGACAACTCCTCACCAATCCACGACACCGACAATGAAAAAAGAACCACCAAGTTGGTCACGCTCGTAGCTAGGAAACAAATGACTAACTCTAGAGTGAAGTTGAAAACGTTGCTTAGCAACTCGAAGCTGATAATGGCGTCATGTACAAACATGCACTCCTAAAAGCACCACAAATGATGTAATTATTTTGAACCCAAGAAAGAAGAATAAAGACAGATTATTATCATTTCCTCTTCGAGGTAGAAGTCAAATAAGGCATCAACATTGCATCTTGAGAGGCCATTGACACATAGCCACATGATGATGCCCTACATCAATGGTTATCCTTAACAAGGTCATCATGAAGAGAAGGCCACTATCGAGATCTGCTAGCAACGATGGAGCTCATGGGGGATTGCAACAAAAACATGGTTGCGATGAGTTCGTTTCAAGAATCATAAATAAAGGGAAGTGGATTTTTTTAATTCAAAAGAAGGGGAAAACACGTGTGGTGCCCGCCCCAAGATTTACAAAATAACAGCAAAGTTTTTTTCCACATTAAGTAGGGTCTGCTACATGGATTCTTTGCCTTCATTCAGATCTATTTTGAGTTAATCTCAGACTTAGATCTAAGAAACTAAGATCCCTTCGTATAGTCTCATTCCAATACTTCTTAACCCTTTCTCGCCCTCTCTTAGCCAAATCAACGTCCTAAAACTCGCATCTCCTAACTGGTGCATCAACCAACTTCCTTTGTAAATGACCAAACCACCTTAAGCAGTTTTCTCGCATCTTATCCTTGATCGGGGCTACAGTTTCTTTCCTTCCGATTGCATTATTCCGAATCCGATCTTTACGTGTATGTCCACGCATTATCTAAAAGAACATCTCTTCTGATTGTTATCATCACCAATCTTCACCTCGATTCATTCATAACTGCTTCCACCAAAAGTACACTTCATATAATAAGTCTTAGCCCTACTTATACGAAATCCTAGTCTCCAATGCATGTTTTCAGACCTCAAGCTTCTCATTTACTCCATCTCTAGTCTCATCAATACGTACATACCATCAACGAATGACATACACCAAGGTATCTCATCATGAATGTGACTTGTCAACTCATCCATAATCAAAGTAAAAAGGAATGACCTCAAAGTTGAACCTTGGTGCAGACCAATGTTGATGTCAAAATAATCAATCTTCCCAGATTGGATCCTTACACAAGATGAATCCCTATCATACTTATCCTTTATGAGGTTAATGTATAGGACATGTACTTGTCTCTTCTCCAAAACTCTTCACAATATCTCGTGGGACAGAATCATAAGCCTTCTCCAAATCAATAAAAATCCCATGGAGGTTCTTCCTTTTAGCTCTATAAATCTCCGTCGTTCTCTTCAGCAAGTGTATGTCTTCAATAGTTGAACGACCTAGCATGAATCCGAATTGATTTTCTTTTACTTTGGAAACTTGTTTCAACCTTCTTTCAATTACACGTTTCCAAGTTTTCATGGTGTGACTCATCAGCTTGATACCTCTATAATTTGAACAAAATTTGAATGTCTCCTTTGTTCTTATAAAGATGCACCACTATGCTTCTTCTCCAATCTTCATGCATCATCTTGCTTCGCCAAATAACATTGAATAAATTTGTAAGCCAAGTCAAACCACACTCACCTAAAACTCTCCATACTTCTATAGGAATGTTATCATGTCCTACCATGGAATGCCATTTCGGTGTCGGTATCGATATCGGTACCATGTTGATATGATATATCATCGATATATCGATAATATATCGACGACCTATAACTATATCGAACCGATTTAGTGAATAGAATAGCCTTAGAAGGCCAAATATCGGCCATATCGGCGACATATCGGTAACCTGTCGATATCGATATATCGCGATATGGCCTTCCATGGGTCTTACACCTTTCACATACCTCATAACCTTCAAAGCCTCATCTACTTCATTCATTTGTATTCGTATATAGCTTGCACGGTTCAAGTAACTTTCACTATTACCTAAATCTCCCAAAGCGACCTCTTTATTTCCTTCTTCAATGAAAAGCTTATGGAAATATTGCTTCCATCTTAATCTCTATATCCTTCCGAGTAACAAGCATACAACCTTCCTCATTCTTAATGCGTCTCAATTGAGAAAGGTCTTTGGTATTTCTTTCTCTTGCTTTGGCCAATCTGAATATATCCTTTCGACCTTCCTTAGAATCGAGATTTTTGTATAAAACTTCATAAGTTTTTGACTTAGTTTCGGTTACAGCCTTCTTTTGCGTCCTTCTTCGCTATTTTGTAGTTTGTGACATCTTCCTCTGTTCTATCCTTAGACATAGCTTTGAAGCACACTCTTTTAATTTTGAGCTTCTCTTGCACCCCTCCACTCCACCACCAAGCCTCCTTTTGGCCCGGAGCTCTTCTGGCCTAGCATCTCTTTGGCTACCCTTCGGATACAAGATGCCACCGCCTCCCACATCTCATTTGCACTTCCGTTACAATTCCAAGATAAGTCTTCGAAAACCTTCTTCCCGAAGCTTGATTTCTTCAATTGAAGATTTCACCATCTAGTTCTAGTGATCTTAGAAGCCCTCCTTTTCTTTACTAGCCCTTTTATTTGTACATCCACGACTAACAAGCGATGTTGGGTTGTCGAACTCTCTCCTAGGATTACTTTGCAGTCTTTGCAAATACAGTCGATCTCTTCTCTTTAACACAAAGTAATCTATCTATGTTCTTGTAGGACCACTCTCATAAGTAATTAAATGTTCCTCCCTCTTCTTGAAGAGAGTGTTTGCTATGAAAGATCATAAACCATTACAAAATGCAGAATGACTTTTCCCTCTTCATTTCTATCCCTGAAGCCATGGCCTCCAAAGTGCCAATATTTCAACTACCTATCCGCAACTTCTTTTGGACTGACTTATTTACTCGCATGCGTCCATCATGCGAGAACCATTGCAAGTCTTGGCCTGCATGGGTGACGATGCAACAAAACTAACTTATATACTCGCATGTGTTCCTCATGCGAGAACCCTTGCAAATTTTGAACTACATCCTGTAGGGATGTAGCGGCCCTTGTCAACTTTTCATTGCATTCGAGCGATGCAATGCATTGCTAGTAGGGAACACTCCAACGAAATCTAAATGTTTGCTTAGATCCATGTTGAAAAGATTCGAATTGTTTTGAGAGAAATTCCTAAATAGTGTTCTTAAAAAGAACACTGTTTGGGAGTTTGTCTCTCTTGTGCTGGCTGTCTGTGACCTAACGCGCATCCCTCTTCAATTTATCCCGTTGCTTGGGATCGGCCATGGCTGAGATACATGCCCCAAGATTTAATTAATAAAAAGCAAAGCTACAAAAGTTAGGCCTCGAGGAGAGATCTAGCAAGATGGATCAAATTATCTACATGAAATCCCATTAGACGTCATCTATATCACCCAAAGCTTAGCGATTGGTCTCAATTGCTTTGGCATGTGTCTGAACTGACTGGCTACCGAGGAGCTCCAGAAGCCCATGTGCGAGGTGAGGTCAAACATTGGATGTCCTCAACTTACCAAATCTAGTGCACATATGTGCATGAGTAGAACATATGATGCAAGTCCTCATCCTCGTTACCACCAAAAGAGCACATGCAGTCACCCCCCATGGCAAACATGGATATACGAACCCTGGTTAGATTGAATACGCTCAGTCTGTGAACCCACATCAAGTTCTTGATCTTCAGAGTCCAAATCAGCTTGCTATCTCTTTCTTATCCCTGGATCGAACACCAAGTTAGCTGGAAGTGCGTTATAAGCCTTGTCATCGTGAAATATCCATTACACCACATCCAGTTGTCGTGCTCCCTGCTGGGCCAACACTTCTATTCAAATCCTCAAACAAATACAATAATTATCAAACCTCGGCGCCTACATATGGGAGGAGAAACACATGATCCACTGCTCCTTAACCCAGGCCTCCCTAACACGATTTTCTAGCAAGAGCAAACAATTGAGTAAACCTCTCATGAAGAGGATCTTTTCTAGTGCAGTTATTAGACCAGAACCCGAATGAAGAGCCATAACCCACCATCGGCCTCGAGATAGTAGGTCGCTCGTGAACAACGGAGCATCTACCTTTCCAAAAAATTGAAGAGTGATGTTGGGAGGCGGTGAACATTATAAGCTGAGCATGTATATCATAGATGTCTCTGATAAGGCAACTCATCAGATCGACATTATCACCCCACAACCTAGGTAGCCGCCACTTAAGCAGGCGGGCCTTATTCGTCTCATCAAGTGATAGAACCCCCAGATTGCCTTGATCATGCACCAATGTGACTAGATCCTACTTCATGAGATGCAAAACCCTAGAATGACGTCTAGACGAGCTCTCAAAGAACCTACACATACAATCCTCCATGCGGTGCCGGATTCCAGTAGCAAGAATTTGGGTGGAAATGGAGAAAATGGGAATCACTGCGGGGATTGTCTTGAGGAGGGCCAATCTCCACCCACGAGAAAAGCAAGGACACCTTCCGCCCAGCTAGCTTTCGTTCCAAGCGTTCAATAACCGAGAGCTAATCTGGCAGCCTCAGCTTGCTACACATCAAGGGAAGACCCAGGTAACTGATGGGAAGTGCACCTTGTGAGGTGTCAATAATCTCAACACATACATCAATCTCGAAATCCAATAGTCCAAACGACATAAAGACTGGATTGGTTCTGTTCACTGCCGTCACAAAGAGTTCCCTAAACACATCTAAAGAGTGCTCATGCCCTTGGCATTCGCGCTCCCTCCCTCAATGAAGAAGATGATATCATTAGCATACTGTAGGACGAGATGGAGATATCTTCCCGAATGTAAATTCTCTCCCTGTGAACCACCTGACTTGCCGTGATAGCATGGACATCCGTTGCTAGGACAGAAAAGCAAAGTTGCCAAGGGCTAACCTTGACGAATACCTCTCTATGGTTGGAAAAATCTTCCTTTAAACTACCATTAAATCTGAACAGACAAGGTTGTTGTAGTAACACATCTCTTTATTCAGGTGATCCATAAGTCAGGGAAATCAGCTTCCAGAGGAAATGCCAGATGCAGTTATAAGTCCTAGAAAAATCAATCTTCCAGATGAGGCCCTCTACTCCTATGCACTTCTAGTCACAAACCAAAAGAAGGCATCATAAATACTATCCATCATCTGACATTTGGGAATGAATGCAGTTTGAACCGGGGCACTGAAATCCTCCAACGCCAGAGGTAAGTGATTAGGCAGAATCTCTCCCATAATCAGGTACACCACGTTGAACAATACAATAGGGCGGAAATCTTCGATCCTTTCAAATCCCTCATTTAGGAGAAGGAATAAAATTACCATGTTGAGTTTGTAAAACCTTGGTTTCTGGGTACCAGCTCCTATTTGGAAAATGACAGGAATTGTAATGGAAGTAATCTACCGTAGCATGGCCTATCTCTTGATTATCCTCCATTTGATGACAAGCAATCGAAAGTATATGGATGAAGCTGGATGAAGCTGCGGTGTTGCCTACCGTTGGCCACGTGGAAAAAAATGTTATTGTCATCCCCCTCCTTAACCCGACACCGCCTTTATCTCTGGTGTCATTTGATCTCTTGCTTCTTGTTCTCCTCTTGGATAACCGATGGAAAGCCATCCTTTATTCGAGCTCAAATGGAAGAAGCTCTCTTAGGTCCTCTTCACAGTCCATGCGCGCAAGCTCACTCAGCTTCTCGCACCCATGGCGCTCGCACACCTCCTTCTTGTAACCACCTGACTCCAGGTGGTTACAAGAACTTAGTAATATTGCTCGCACCCATGGCGCTCGCACACCTCCTTCTTGTAACCACCTCACTCCAGCTTATGGAAAAGCCTCACTGTGGCGGAGCCTTCACCATGGAAAGATGTCCGGAACTTAGTAATTACTTCCTTGAAGCTTCTCTCGAGAAACCATGCATTCTTAAATATGAAAAGGTACGCGAGGTGGAGTTCTCCCCAGAGGACCAAAAGATAGGCATGTGGTCCGACCTGGAGCATGGAAGAGACATGATACAAACAAGTAGAAAAGTATGCTGGAGCTCCATCGAGGCAAGAAGTGTTAAGACCAACTTAATTCTCTCCTTTTATTGCATGGTGGTTTTCATTCTCTTTATTTTATCACTGAAGGCCTTGATTGTCCGTGTTCATTTTTTATAACTTTAGCCCAACCGGACCAACTGTTGAAGAGAAAAACAACCCACTGAAAATTTGAAGGATCGAAGAGAAAATAAAATGTTAACAATACAAAAAAAATCCCCAGAAAGGAAAAGAAAATAGATGATTGAGAAAAGGAGGCATTGGGAAAGAAAAGAGAGAAAAGAAATGTAAAAAGTAAATGAAGAAGAAAAAGGAAAGAAAACAAAGGGTAGACAAAAAAATATCAATGGTAAAAAATGAAGTGTATAAATGTATGTATGTTCTTCTTACCACATTTATTATCTTAACTTGGTTAATTATTGTCATGTTTCCAATAAGTATGGGAGAAAAAGGAGAGAGTAAGACATGATTTATTTTCTGCTTGAGATGATCTAATAGAAACTTATCTCAAGTTCGTCACTCTCTGCTCGTGGTCCCTAGAAAGAGATATCCTCTTTGAGGTGCCAGTTTAAGAGAACCTACTTCATGAGGTCCCGATTTGAGAGAAATTCATTCTTTGAGGTTCCCGTATGTATGGAAAAGGATCTTTTGAAGAGTTTCTACATAGGAGAGTCTCACTGTCAAGATCTTAGTATGAAAAGGAACTACTCTACCTTTGATGCTTAACATTAACACTTCAGATGTACTGCTTCTCTTTGGGATAATTTGGACTTCTGTTGCCCATTAACTGATTGCATGAAGAGTACTGCAGCCCATTCATCTTAAGCCGGCTTCGTTTGTGGAGCATCTATTACAGGATTAATCTCCTATCGGTGCTATCTCTACTCCACGCTGGTCTCCCAGCAACGACTATTTCAAGCGGGTCTCTTCCAACTCCTTAAGTGATGTATCGTAAAGATGTGTAGGGTGTTATATTTTGTAAAAAGGTCCAGCTTTTCAAACTCCTGCTTGTGAAGGACTATTAGAGAATGCATTTAAATGGTAATTGGATCTCTCAATAATCCTGTCATGCCACTCTCTCTTCTGTCCCATATTGTTTAGAGGTGGGACTTTGAAATATTGCGGGGCTAAATATGGAGCTCCACAACCCTTATAATTATTTAAAAACATAATAGAAAACCTAGTCCTTGGGGCTTTCTCATGTGGTTCCATCCCGCTCCTTACGGAGCAGTGTTCCACTCAAATCATGTTTTTGTTCTCGCTATTTGATTCCACATTTTTTTACGATTGCAATGTCAGTTAATCTATATTGAATATTGATTACATAAGTTATGATGTGGTGTAAAATCCCCTCATCATCTAACAAATTTGTGATAGTCAAGAAACTAGTTTCGATAATGGAATGCGAAATGCCACATAGCTCGTGGTTGTTTTCTCTAAAGGAAAAGGGCGTTCATCGTGCAGATGCATGTTCAAAAACTTCATTAATCACAATGTTTAAGGTATAATACTAATATTTAAACTCATGATATTGTTAGAGTATACACAACCATGGTTATATAGAACTAACCTTGAAACAATTGAGGCTTTAGGTTGGAGGTGAGGTGGTAGCCTCGATCCTCAAGGCATAAGCTTTAGTTTAGCTTGTCGAGGCGTAAGTCTCAAACAACCGAGACAAGCTCCTAGGCAATGAGGCCAAGTTGAGGTGTTTGCCCTTTTTTTCTAAATTAATTTTCATGTACAATTTATTGTATTCACTTGATCTAAATTAACAATATGAATAGCTTTACAAGATAATACCATAAACATTAAAATTGAATAATATGTTTTTCCTCAACAAGAAATATATGTTTGCAAACTGGAAGTCTAACCATGTTTAATATTTGTTTTAATTTAACTTCATATATGAGTGAACTTCTTAGGAAGCATTCCGTTAAGCTATTCAATAAGTTGGCATTAAATCTATTTATTAAGCATTTATATCCATTTCATCCTTAACCATTCATTCAATGTTATGTGTGAATAAGCATTTATTTATTTTATTTTATTTAGCTTATATAAGTAGGAACTTGACCTCCTTTGTCATGATTTTCATATATATTCCTAGTAATATGACTAGGTGAGTTATTTATTTTACATTCCTAGTAAAACATTACTTACTGGTCTATATTGTAATAGCTCTTGTATAGGACCAACTGAGGCCTACACCTCAACACCTCAAGGGTCGCATATTGCAGGAAAAATAAATGAAAACTGCCTCGATGCAGCTCACACATTTAAAAAATTGGTTCATAATATGCTTTGCCTCCTTGTTGGACCATTGACCTACATAATTTAGAGGATCATTGACCATCAACAATGCATCTTAACCCTCCAACGTGTAATCCTTTTCTCTCACTCTGCATCTCCACATCTTCACCTCCTCCCCTTCACGGTTGATGTCAGGCACTCATGCAACACCAATATCATGGAGCAATTAGAGGTGTTAGACCTCCCAACTGTTTGATGGCTAAACTGCATTTGCCTGTACACCTTCTTCACCTGATTTTAACTTTGGGTTTTTTTAATATTTATGCTCTTCTTATGTTGCAATATCTGTTATACCCATGCCTCTTTTGGAACATCAGTTGTACTCTTACCTTCTTGCACCATTATTACTTGTGCCCTTCCGTTATTTGACTTTAAATGAATTGAATTAAATCATCGTTTATTCAAACAAGGTGTGGTTAGGAGGGGCATAATTGTCCAAACCATCCCCTTCCTCCTCCACCAAACCCGCTATCCCGACCTCCTCCTTTCCAAGCCCCTCGGCCCTCAACCTCCCAAATGTTTGATGGCTAAACTGCATTTGCCTGTACACCTTCTTTTTAACTTCGGGTTTTTTTATATTTATGCTCTTCTTATGTTGCAATATCAGTTATACCCATGGCTCTTTTGAAACATCAGTTGTAAGCTTACCTTCTTGCCCCATTATCACTTGTGCCCTTCTGTTATTTGACTTTAAATGAATTGAATTAAACCATGATTTATTCAAACAAGATGTGGTTAGGAGGGGCATAACTGTCCAAACCATCCCCTTTCTCCTCCCCCAAACCCTCTACCTCGACCTCCTCCTTTCCAACCTCACGCCCCACATTCCCCCACCCCCACCCCCCTGCCGACATCCGATGCATTTTGGCTAAGTAACTCTCGAGTCTCGATGGTGGTGTCTAGTGGTCATGTCGAGTTGTGTCACTACTCATGGGGATGTTGCCATGTTATTTCGTCTGAAATAAAGAAACACTATCTCGATTCTCATCGAATCAGATCCATGGTGAGACTAATTCTAACCCACAGACTTCATACAGAACTCAACAGCAAATCATTTTGAACACCAATTTGCCGGATCCCACTGGACCTAATTTCAAATGTTCAAACTTGTTTCCAGCTCCTTATTTTATTCCAGTTTAGATTCATAATTTGAAATACTAATCAAACAAATCACAGATCAGATCATTTCTTCGAAGCCTCCGAGTCCGGATCCCTCCCGCCACCCATTTGCGGTCTGTCCTCAGGGAGCAGCGTAACATTCAGGTCTCTGCCAATGATCCAGAGCCCTGCCGCAGGCTCTGCGCCCATTACTTCCAGCTCCGCCGCCAGAGAACCTGTCATGCCCAGTCGGACCGTAGATGTTCGTGACCATGAAGACGATACCAGCAGTCCTCCTTCTCAAACCCACTGCCAAGCAAAAAGAGGACCTAGAAGTCCCCACCCGATTGAACTTTTCGGACAACCAACCCGTAAGCATACCTCCCGAGGCCCCCTGTGCCTCCAACTCAACCATCTCAAAACGGTCCCCACCTCCCAAATCTTGCCTGACTTTGTCCACGCAACTAGTCATCTTTGTCTCCTGGAGCAAAAAAATGTCCGCGCTAGCTTTTAACAGCAAGTTCTTCACCCCCAGCCGTTTGTCGAGGCGGTCCAACCCCCTGACGTTCCAAGAGAAAATCTTCATTAAGATAAAACTTGTCCGAACTTCTTTGGAGGGATAACCCCCAGCCTTTTAGCGATGCTTCGGTCTAGCACTTCAAAGCGGTTCTGCGACAATGGCAGCCCACCGACATCTGTGGATGAACTGCGCGACGTTTCCATCCCAGCCAACAAAGCCCTCAGCATGGCCCTCCGCTTCATCCTTTACGTTTTGAGCGACTCTCCCCGCACATAGGCAGCGTCGAACCTGGAGACCCCTGAAAGTGAGCGGAATGGCAACCCCCCTCTTCACCTTCAAAACACGGTACCTTTGCATTGACCCCGCGAACCGCTCTCGCACCTGGAAACAACCTACTCGCGGAGTCGGCGGTAGCTGAGAGCCTGAGACTGCCAATCTCGACCTCGGGCTCGCGTCTGCTTCCTCCGATCCTGCCCGAGCCGTCGCCACGACTATCCCATCCGACCCGTGCTCCCCCCGAGTCAACTGCTCGCCGCCTTGCCCCTCAGGTGTTAGAACCTTCTTGGCGCCCATCGGAGATCCAAGCTGCGCGGCGACGCCCACCATCGACTTGACCATATTCACGGGCCTCCCGAATAGAACCGGCGAAGCCTCAAAAGACTCCTCGAACCGGACTCCCCCAACCAGACCTGCCTTTCAAAGATCCGATTTGGGGCAACCGACTCTAGGTCGAATACTTGTTTCGCCAATTAGGTCCACCACTTGTACCGCTTGCGGATCCACGCCCGACTACAGGCCGGCTGCGCCTATATCTGGCGGAATGTGAGGTCACGCTCCAGACTCGACCGCTTCTTGTTGTCCTTGGAGGCGGCAGAGGTGTTTCCACTTGCTCGGGCCTGGGCTCTACCGCGTACGCGCTCCGACCACACGCCTATCCTGTGGTCGTCCGGCGAAGAAAAAAGGGAGGAAGGTTTACTTTCTTTTTTGAGCGGAGTTTGCTGTTGAAGCTGGTTTTAGGGAGCAGGTTGCAGAGCATTGGAGTGGTTGTGATGCAGAGGGCTCGGCGATCTCGCGATTGGCAGCTAAATTGAGGTCCCTCAGATCTTTCCTTACGACTTACGGCATGGAGGTTAGAAATCGACGTAGGACTAGGCGAGGTGAAGCCGAGGCGAGGCTGGTGAGGTTGGACAACTTGGATGACGAGAGGGGACTAGAACTGGAGGAGATTGCTGAGAGATTGGGCTTGCTTGAGGAGCTGCTGCTGGACGACAGAAAGGAAGAGATTGTGTGGAGGCAAAGATCGAGGCAGAAGTGGTTGAAGGAAGGCGACACCAATATGAGGTTATTTCACGCCATGGCGTCCGGTCGGAGGAGAAGGAACTTTTTGCATGAGATCGAGGTAGGGGGTGTGAGGGTGTCGGGGGCGGAGCAGATTGGAGGGGCGCTATGGAGGCACTTTGTGGAGACCTCGCGTAGGGGTCTGGGGGGTGGGGAAGGTTGGGGATAGACATGTGTGGGGGTGGAAGAGCTGGACGTCGGGCATGCGGAGATGGTGGTAGTGGACTTCTCTGAGGAGGAAGTGAGGAGGGCAATGTGGGGTTTGAATGCGGATGGGGTACCGGGTCCAAATGGATTTCCTATCTTGTTCTACCGTGAGTTTTGGGATCTACTGAAGGCGGAGGTTATGGAGGTGCTTGACAAATTCATGGATGGCAACAGAGGCTTGGAGAAGATAAATCAGGCGTTGATCTTTCTCCTTCTAAAGAGGGAGAATCCGTTGAGGGTGGACGGCTTCAGGCCGATTTCGATTTCCAACGCTCTATATCTGATTGTGGCAAAGGTGCTTGCGAACATGCTCAAGGTTGTAATGGACTCGATTGTGCTCCAGGGGCAGTCCGTTTTCATTCCAAGACGTCAAATGGCGGATGGTCTTGTGGTGGCATCGGAAATCTGCCTCGAATGGAGGCGGTCGAATAAGAAGGGGGTGTTGTCGAAGATTGAGTATGCCAAGGCATATGACTGCGTCAGATGGAATTTTTTGTGGACCTCTCTGCGACGAAGGGGCTTCCATGAGGTTTGGGATTAGTGGATGAAGAGATGTATCACTACGACCTCCTCTTTGATTTTGGTGAATGACAAACCGGAGGGAGGCTTCTTCCAGCCACAACGGGGGGTCCCTCAGGGATGCCCGCTAGCCCTATGCTCTTTGTTCTTGTGGCGGATTGCTTGGCGGTCTTGTTCAGGCACGCTATGGAGGCTCAATGGTGCGAGGGCTTTCGGACGGAGGATACTTCTGTCCCGTTGCTTCAATATGCTGACGATACGCTGATCTTTCTTGGTGGCTCGGAAGAGCAGAATCGCAATGCAACACTGCTGGTTGATATCTTTGGCAAACTCTCTGGGATTCAGATCAACAGACAGAAGTCGGTGGTGATTTCCTTCGGGATGGACGAATCGGAGCGTGGCAGGATCGCGACGTGGGTGGGGTCACCACTGGGGGGCTTCCCGCTCTCCTACCTGGGTTTGCCGCTGGTGGATGACAGACTTAGGAAGTCTGATTGGGACATCGTTGTGCGCAGAATGGATGAGAGATTGGCTGGATGGAAGGCGATCACCCTATCCAAGGGAGGGAAGTTGACCCTCCTTAAGCACGTTCTCGCTGCCATCCCAATATTCTTCTACTCCATTAGGCTGATGCCAGTTGGGGTAAGGAAGAAGGTTGAGTCTTTGATGAGGTCCTTCTTCTGGTCACATGGGAGACAACAGAGGTTCGGGCTGCATTTGGTGAGCTGGGAGGATGTTATGAAGGAGATTAACGACGGATACCTTGGGGTCCGTGATGTAGAGCTCATGAATAAAGCATTGCTGGCTAAGTGGGTACTTCAGGTTTGGGGATCTTCGACCTCGCTGGCGGCCAGAGTCTTGAGGAATGTTTATGGTGTCAAGGGAGCATTGGTATCAGACAGAAAGAGATTTGAGTCGCCGTTGTGGGTTGGGATCCGAGCCGTTCTGCCGAATCTTATCCCTAGGCTGTGCCCGAGGGTGGGGAGCTGCCATGTGTTTAGATTTTAGCTTGACGATTGGAAGGGGGAGGGCATCCTTGGGCACCGTTTCCCAAGACTGATGGCTCTGGCGGCGGCGAGGGATGCCCTTCTGGTTGAGGTGGCAGATTCTGGCTCATGGGTGCTACGGTTTGTCGCTGATCTGTTGGATCAACGTATGGAGGAATTTATGAGGATGCTAACAGAGATTCCGCCGTCGGGGGAGTTCTCCCTGGAAGCAGATCATTTTGAATGGGATGGGCGAGATTTTCAGTTAAGAAAGCCTACGATGTGGTGAGGTAGTCGGTGGTGGACCGTGACGAGGAGCTATGTCGGGATTGGAAGATTATTTGGGCAGCTAGGATCCTTTGTAAAGTGAAGATTTTCCTGTGGTGTTTGAGAAAGAACATGTTGTGTGATAAAGCGAGGAGGGGGGATTGTTTGGCGTCGAAGACACGGGTTGTGACTGGTGTGAGGGCATTGTGGAAGACGCGGAGCACCTTTTCTTTGGTTGCGCGACGTCGGCACAGGTCTGGAGGGAGGTGGGGATCCCTTGGGTGGAAGCCATCAGGCTAGAGGCTTTTGGAAATCGGTTCGTGCAGTGGGAATGGGGTCAACTGATGATTGTTCTAAAGCGTTTGGGGTGCTTTGGGCAATATGGAGTGGTCGGAATGAGTTGATTTTTAAAAACCAACGGTTTATTCAGAGAATATTGTTTCACATTGTAATGCTCTTTACAATATCTGGGTTTCAAGCTGATGTACGCTACTTATTTTATTTTTAATGAATGGTTGCAGTGGTGACTCCTGCCTCGGGAGATCCCCCTCTTTCTCATAAAAAAAGATCATTTCTTCGACTTGCATGTCGACACATCCAAACCAACACAAGGTCTGATTGAAACAAAGCTTAACTAAATCATATGCGTAGCTGCTGCTCACGAATTAAGACTGACTCCAAAAAACTTCTCCCTCAGATGAAATGATTTCATGGTGAAATTAATGCACTACAGATTGTCCAATTTCAGATTGTTGTTATGAAATAATAAAGCAAAAAAAGTTGAGCAACACATAGATCTAACATGCATTTTAAGGTTGATATGCTGGAAAAGAATTAGGTGAATGAACTTGATCTCAGATTTGGAGATCTGAGGTGATGTGATTTCAGTAACAAATGAATGTGCTGTGAGTGACGACCCCTACGTGGATGAGGGAATGAGGCGAGCGCCCAGATCCGAAAACCAATCTGAGGTGTTGAACTGTCCAGAAGGAGTGGATGGGAGAACGAGGCACATCTGAAAACCGATCTGAGGCGTTCAACCAACGAGAAGGAGAGAAAAGCGTGATGTCTGTGGTTTGAAGATGGAATCAACGATGGTCAAAATGAAGGTTCTTCTTCTTCCTCAGGGCAACACACACATGGATGGGTGCGTTGCAGGTGGAGGAGGTGGGGGTCGGAGGAGGTGGTGGGTCTACAGAGGAGGAAGAAGGTGAAGACGAGGGATGAATAGAAAGTTACATTTTTACCTTAAGTTCTCTTTTTTAATTATTATTGTGTCCAAAAGTTAATGTCCATTCGAGAAATGGATGGATGGCATCTAACTCGAGGGACACAAGTGATAACGATGCAAGAAGGTAGGGGGACAAGTGATATTCCAAAAAAGGAAGAGGCATAACTGATATTGCAGAAGTTAAGAGGTTTATAAATGTAAAAAACCCTTAAACTTTTGTATTGCTAAGGATGGATAGTGTTTTGCTTTTGTGCCATAGAAAGATTTAATACAATCAACCTCTTTGAAGGATCTATACGATTTTTCTATCTATATATTAATCTTCTTGTTCTTAATCCAGTATACTTATATCAATTAGTTATTTTATATTTAATTATAGACTACGTATTTGTTTTGCAACCTTTTAAATCTCACTGAAATGTACCTAAATTTGAGGTAGTATTTTTATCACCTTCAGATTTCAACAAGGCTTGTTACAGCAACTTGAAATATATTATGGTATGGTTTAAAAGAAGAAGTTTGGCTTGTCATATAGCTTTTAGGTGGCACGAGTGTTTTCTGTCTTTTAGTTGTCTATAGGAGTGTTTTCTTCGCTAATAGTCATAGCTGGAGTACTTGTGCTAATAGTTTCTTTTGAATTCACCATTTGTTATTTGTAAAAGAGGAATGCCTTATTATCAGTGTTGATTACGATACATCAATATTTGTTATAATGCTTGTTGAAAATTGTTAATCATTAGTAGGTTGATAATTTGCTAGAACATGGTCTTACTTTTACTTCTCCATGGAAAACTGTATATTAATTTTGAATTTATCTGTAGAGGATACGTGGATAGATCTCTTTAGTAGTCACAGAGTTTTGTAGATTGTATCACTATCTCAGTTTTATCTTGTTTAGATTACTACGTGTCTGTGCCCATAGAGAATCATGCAGGGCAGTGCGGTTCGTTAATGGTGGACAAAGTAAGCAGCTTATTTTTTAATATATATCAAGGTGCTATAACTATTATAATGAACATTGTGGTTGATTTTTCATCTTTTATTTGTTGTGATGGTTTAGTGCTTCTTACGGGGTCCCCTGATTACTCAATTCTTGCAACCGATGTGGAGACTGGATCCACTATTGCACGCCTAGAAAATGCTCATGGGTTTGTGATACACTGAAACCACTGCATTCTGGTTTATATTGTTATAGGATTTTACATTATGTACTTTCTTGGTAATGTAGGGCGGCAGTGAACCGCTTGGTAAATATTACTGAGACGACTATTGCTTCGGGAGATGACGAGGGGTTCATAAAGGTTAATTTATATGGTCGTTATTTATTCTCTTTTGCCTTCTGATTTGGAATGTGAATAAATTGATGGAAGGGGATAGGTATTTAGGACCGCTTTAGAGATTTCACCTTGGGTAAGTGGGGGGCTTCTTGAGTTCATATTTTGTAACGGTTTATTTTGATCCTCATCAAGAGATTAACTCCGATCTTAAAATCTCGAGAACAATCTGATATTATCTGAGATTTTATATTAGTTCGTTCATATTCCGAGGTATTTATTCTTTATTTCCTTGTCTGATATCTTGAATTATTTTCCCCTTATTTTAAGAAGCTTAATTCGAAATGTCATATCTCAGATTGCATGGATAGAATTATCCTAATCTTTTTAGAATGGTAAAACAAGTTAGTTGAGTCAACAACCGATGAGTTTTTTTTGATGCAACAACTGATGAGTTCCTAGATACCTTTTTCGTCATCATAACAATACATGCCTTTGAGATCGTTTAACCTGTTAATTTCTTGGGCACCTTCATAGGTGACTGTGCTGTATCTTATTCCTAATTGTTGAAACACAAAAAGAAGATTCCGAAATCCTGTCTGTTTTTAATTTGTTGGTATATGCTGGATATTGGTGCATTGGTGATTGAAACTTATGGATGCCTACTACTTGGACATGAAATGGATTGATGGGGGGTTTTATGGCGGGGTTTACAATCTGGCAGTTTAGAGCCAAGAGCTTTTGGTAAATCAAGAGCCACGTGAAAATCTTAACGTGTGATTAATAAATTTTGCGTGATCTGTGTGATTAATAAATTTTGTGGGTGTTCACCATTTTTTGGTCAACTGTGGTGCTCTTTGGTCTCACTAGTGTCGATGCGGATGATTGTGGCAGGGAATTTGACACTGCATGTGGATATTTACCAATATGCTATTTAGGTCTACCCTTGCGTAATGGTTGTCTTCGTCTGCCGGACTGGTTACATGTTATTGAGAAGTTGGAGTGGAAGATCATAGGGTGGAGACCCTCGATTCTATCATGTGGTGAACATGTGGTAATGTGAAGGCTGTCCCTGTGGATATCTATGTTTTTTCATATCCTTGAGACTGTTGTCGACTGGGATACGCCGTCGCCTTGAAACGATTATGAGAAGATTTCTCTGGGAAATCCAGTCAAAATTCCTTGGGTATTAAATTAATCGATTGAGGTACTATTACACTACCAAAGGAGGTGGGTGGCCTCGGTATGCTTTGCATAGACACTATGAATTGCACACTACTTTTCAAGTGGGTTGCCAAGATCTAGGGTGAAGGGGAAGATTATGTTGCAAATTAATACATGAGATTTATGAAATTCATGCCCGGAGGTCTATTGTGCAATGACCTCACTCTTCTCACCTCCTTTCTGGAAAGGACTTTGTTCTTTTCTCCCTCAAATTTCTTTGCCTTTTCACCTTGTGCTTGGAGATGGATGCTCTTTTGCGTTTTGGACAGATGACTGGACTGAGGAGCTTTGGTAATCCATTATCGATGGCTGTTTGCACTAGCTACTGATCTAACTGCATCCGTCAGTTATCCGTTTTTGATTATCACACCATACCCTTGGATTTTTCTGATCAACATTTCCAGGAGTTTATGCAGCTCCTGGATGTTATGGGTGCTTTGGATGATCCTCATGACGACCCTGACCATTTGGTTTGCAAAGGCAGTGATTTCACGGTGCGGCGTGCATACAAAGCTTTAGATGTACAACCGGGACAGTTACATGAGATCTTAATCCAGAATTGCAAGTTCATTTTGGATATGAAGGGCCCAGTACGGATCACGATATTTTTGTAGTTGCTGATGAAGGATGCATGGTTTAGATACTTATTTAGCACTGATAACAAATGCACTTTTTTGTGATGAATCATCTTTTCTTTGATTGTAAGAAGGCTAAAAAAGCACGGATGACGTGGAACGGGTTCTAGAAACCTTATTGATTGTTGAGAATCTCTGTAAATTCGTGTTTTCGTCCTGCATATTTCAGGGATTTGAGTGCTCTGGCTTGCATGCAATGGAATGCTTTAAAGGGGGCATTTTTATGTTGAAAATGTCATTTTTTCTGCCAAGACTTTCCTCTAATTCTAGTTTTTGTAATGCTCTATACGAATTAATTAATCTATGTGGGGCGGATACCTTCGCGTGTTTCCCCTTTTTTGCATCACAAATAAATAAATAAATATTGTACTGTAGATGCATGTAGATGCTGGTCAGATTGACAATCTTGCTCTTACATGACTTGATCTTTAATGGTAATAGGGATTCCATCGGGTCGGGTTTGAGGTGGGTATTAGTATTCCAAACCAATATCCATTTGTAATTTCAGTACCCAACCTATCCATTTATTAAATGGGTAGTTCTAAGCAGAAACCCATATACCTAGCGAGTATCCATGTACCCCATGGCTATCCACATTTCTAATATAAAAATCAATCTAAACTAATCATACATACTTTATATTCTAACAAAAAGATAACAAGATCAAGTTATACATACACTTTACACGCACTTCCAACATAAAGTCAATTCTAAACCTATAGGGGCATAGATTGTTTAAGGATGTCGGAGATATATATTACATATAGATATTGAAAATGCACAACAAATTGGCATGTAGCTCATGGGAAATACAATTTGTGAAGTCAATGTGGAGATATCAAATATATGTAACACATGTACATGTAATATCATAATTTGAATGTTTGTCTCTATTGTACCTACTTCAATGGTATGGTGTTAGAGCAATGTGCCTACCACCCAAAAGACTAAGGTTCTAATCCCCCCTTGATGAGGGCTATGGGTTCTAATCCCCCCTTGATGAGGGCTATGGTAGGTTTCCGATAGCTAACGTAAAAAATAATCGGTTCTTTCAACATGGATTTGATAAGAATCCATGTAGCCGACCTTGCATAAAGTGGGAGAAGGCTTTACCATTTTGAATTTGTCTTTATTGAATTAAAATTATATGTATATTAGAGATATAAAAAAGTCCGCTTAATTTGAATCAGTGAATGGATGGGGGAAAATATAGTATGACTTTTATATAGGTGAGTTGAAAACGATTATATAAGGGTTTGGTTTGACTAACTTGAATAAGGTGAAACACACAAGGACAAACACATGTCTGTATATATGTGTGTATTTTGAGTTTAGGGTGGGTTAATGTTCGAGTACCCATAACAGAATTCCAAACCCAAACATGTACCTGCATGGCTAATAACTTTTAAATTCAAACTCGTCCAAAAATAAATGGGATGGGGCTCGGTCATTAAATGGAGCGAGTTCGGGTCAGGTACCTAGTGGATGCACCCACATTGATATTCCTAAGTAGAAACACAAGATTTTGTTAGTTTGCCTTCCCCTGCACATGCTTCAATTGGTGATGTAGAAAAAGTTTATGGAGAGAAAAATAGAGAGGGTGAGAGGAAAAAGGAGAGATCATGTTTGTAGTGCGGGATTTTGGTGGAGAAAGTGCAAGATGGGTATGGAGTGGTAGGAAGAAGGGGGGATGTAAAGCAATGTCTATTTTTTATAATAACTTTAATTATCCATAACAATGACTAATATCCCCTTTATATAGTAGGTATGAAATTACAAAATAAAAAAGCATATTACATATTCTAACAAACCCTAATTTGAATCCTTAAATTATTCAATTCAATAACCAATTATAGATCACATACGATCTTTATTTAAATAGCAATTAAAATTGTAGAAGACACAAATTGGACAAAATTAACAATTAAACCCAACCCTAAATTAAGTAGACTTTAATTGGATGGGTGGCAAACCCTAATTTAAAAAGAGGGATTTTTACACCATGAATCCTAAAAACTTTGCTAATTGCTTTCTTGACCCAGTATTTTTCGTAATTATCACCTAAACCTTGTAAACTTGCTCTGTCTTACGTCGCAACCCCTTTCGTCAATTCTAACTCTTCGTGAGTTAATATCTTGGGTTGGTCTTGAGTTAATCAAACCATGACGAAGATTTGACAATGGAAATTTTCCCTCTCTCATTCCCTCTCCTCTCTCGCTTCTTCTTCTTCTTCATTATCATTATCTTCTTTTTTTTTTAGGTCGAAGTTGGGCCAACCACGACCACAGTTAGATGATGCCACTCCACGTGGTGGCCACCCTTCTCACGTGCCCTTTTAGCCTCGAGTATCTTCGCCGTGCCCCTCCGCTACATGTGTGCTTACTTCTAGACCACTAACTCCCACCTCCTACAATGCCACGTGCTTGAGTTCTACTTCTCTGTCGCTCTCGACTGTCTTGCATCGGGTTTCGTCGCATCCCTGCTACCCATCCATCGACATGGCGTTAATGGCATCGTTGAAGCGTGCGCATGCGGACCAGAGGAGGGATGCCCCGAGAAACTCCCACAATTGCTCCTCACTGTCGAGATTGAGCTCCAGCATCGTCAGAGGGGTCGAAAGGGGCATCATCACAACTTGTTCTCCGGTGAGTTGGCAGGGATGGTCCGGGGAGAACAAGAACAACATGAGCTCTCGGCTCACCAAGTTGAGGGTCGGGTCTCTAATGTTTCTCGGGAAAGACGCTCTGAGGATGGATATTGGGTCGAAGCATGATACTTGAAGTTGGGTCGGGATAGAGCTACTATCTGATCAGAGATGACGTTCTTGGTGGACCAGAGCAGAGGTCTCCTATCTTGGCTTGCCCAACCAGTGGGTTAGTCAATGAAGAGGCGAAGGCGCTATGGGATGGTGGTAGGTCACTCGAGACTGTAACTTTGTCGTTCTTGCGTATGAAGCAACTCCAAGCGACAAGTCTTGAATGTTATAGCACTTGGTTTCTCCTGTGGCTTGGTTCCCTCTATGACAACTAATACTCTACAATTCTTTGGCAATTTTATTCTGCGTAAGATATGTGTCTCTATTTTTCTTGAATCGGATTGGCAAGTAAAACTCAAGTGCCGAGAGGTAATGACCATGATATACCATTTCTCGAGAAATACTCTTTGTCTATCACATACTCACCACCCATCAACCCCAGCTTATTCATGAAATTAGTGCGGTTGCTCGTTACAAAGGCGAGCCATGTTGTGGTGATGGTGGTAAGGAGTTTGATCTAGGGGTGGGCTGGAGTTTGGCTGATCAGTGCAATCATGAGTGGGGGGAATTATTGTGAAGGGAAGGAGGAGGGGGAAGGGATCGAGGGGAAGAAAATGTGGAAGGGCATTGTTAGTAAATATGACGCAAGATGAGTGGTGGATATCTTGTATACGAAATCTGTTTATTTTAACAGTAAATTGGATGAGAGTTAGCCATAAGGTATGTAGTGTATGGGTTAACAAGTTTGCGGGTTTAGATAATAATTACGAAGAATATATGGTCGATATTTTGCAAAGTTTTTAGAGTTCGTGGTATACTAAAAGTCCTAAATTTACTCTAATTTCCAAATTACATAATGCATGGAGTCTTTATCACTTCGTAAAACTCATCTCTGACATCTCTCGATGAGTTGACATCTCTGACATTTTCCATCTTTCAATGTTTTGTAATTTTTTGGGGGATGGGCGTAGTTGTAATTTGTTTGCATCTTTACTTGACAATATCTTCTTCCATAGGCACTCTTCAAGTTTACCATTGCGGTGAAGTAGTTCTGGGCCAGGGTTTGCAAAAAATCTAGTAGATACTTTTTACCCCTCTTCTTGTAAGATCCGATTGCTATAGGAGATAGATAACACCTTGTAGTTAGGGTTGGGTGGATTACCATTAACTCGATGGCGGTGCATGTTCAAGCTCTAGTGACAATCGTCTGAGTGCGTGAAGGAGGCCATTGCATCGAGTGCTCCCTCAGTTGAGATTCATTAAATGGAGGTGGAGGGAGCTCGAGCCCTGCTAGCTCCAGAACTCTAACTATGAGGGAGGCAACGATTCTCAAGGTTTCAACTAAGTGACTTCCTTGCCAGTTGTCAGTGCCAAAGCTGGAGAGGGTGGAGATTATAAATGCTCAATTACAGGTGCTTCGAGCGTTGTTGCGGTGAAGGCTGATGCTTCCCACTGGCTTTGGATGTTGGTAATGATGAATGAGTGGCGATGTAATGGGAATGGTACTAGCGGCAGTCTGCAGAAGTAGCGATGGTGTCGACGTACAGAAAGAGGGTTGCATTGGAGAGAGTGGGGATGTGTAGGCGTTGTAGGGGGCTGCAATAGCTTTAGTGGAGATTCACTCGTAATTTCAATGGAAGAGATTGTGCTTGTGATGGTTTGGATTCATAATCAACTGTAGCGGTGGTGCAATGGTCTCAAGTATTGCATTTGATTTCAGTAAAATGACAACATGATTGTGCCTTAGAGATTGGATGAGACTTGGGTATCACTACTCGGAGATTGGAACACATGTTGAGCATAATTGGCAATGAATTTTCCACCTCCGTATACATTTGATGTCACTTCATATAAAACTCTCTCAAGCTATGCATCCTTGATTCTTTGAAGGATCATCAAATCATGAGAACAATTGGTATGCCATACTATGATACCGATTGATGTAGAAATAATTTAGAATGGAGAAAAAAATAACGAGGGTAAGAGGAAGAAGTAGAGGACATGTCTGTAACACGGTATATTGGAGGAGAAAGCACGAAGATGCGTAGGGGAGAGGAAGGAAGAAGTTGGTGAGAGAGGCGGGGGAATCTTCAATTTTTATAATAAGTTCAGTTCTCCATAATAATTACTAATAGCCCTTTTATATAAGGAGGGGTAGAATTGTAAAATAAAAAAAGAATACCTATTTTAACCAACCATATTTTGACCCCTAAATTACACA